>JADBJO010000518.1:155000-192500 GCA_016801955.1 Conus betulinus | reverse complement strand
AAAATGTAACAGAAACAAACATAATTTATCACATTTAGAAACAATCGTCATGATGTGTTTGTTTGGACCTTTGATCGATCCAGAAAGGTGTGAACGTTTACTCAGAATTTTTTGAAAGAACACTTTATGTTATGTTTTGTATTACTAGAGCTCAAATACACACTCACTTGTATGGACTCTCCACTTTACATCTCTGCATTGCCCCACTGATACTAACCAGCAAACGCACACACGTCCACATTACACAATACGGATCATGAGAGATTCACTCTTTCTCTCAGTTGACGTGTGTCTGATCGTTTGTGTCTGTTAGCCCAGTATTAGTCTGTCCCAATGCCTAGGAGTCTTCGCAGTGTTGGCATTGAGATTATTCCAGAATTTGCTAGCCCTCAAGCTGCCTATGCAGTACAGCCCCGATAACAGTGGAACACTTCCTGCAGGACTGTCTCACACATTAAAAAAACTACGGTCAGAGACCTGGTCTGCCAACACATCGATGAGGGAAAAGCTTCAGGATCACTGGGGGCTATTACCGCACAAAATGTCACCACTGCACAAAATGTCACAATGATATTTTGTGCAGTTATTCACTGAACAAATTGTCACAATTTGCACAAATTTGCACAATATGTTACAATTGTAACAATTTGTGCACCTGTAAGCCTTTTAAAAAAAAAAGAATCATTGCTGCACAAATTGTGACAACTCTCTCTCTCTTATCTGTGATATTATGGGTGTGGGTGGGCGGGTGGGTGGGTGGATGGTTGGGTGGATATACTCTATGATGTCCACGTATTTTTTGCGTTTTTCAATTTTGCTTTCAATTTATAATTTTCAATTATACATATAATATATACTTTTAGTCTGTATATATTGCACATGTTTACGAGATGACAGCCCAGACGACATGGCCCATGTTGGTTGATGAGGCTAATAGAAACAACACAATTTGTCTTCATTCGCATGCTCATCTCTTTTGCACTTTGTTAGTCTTGAGCAATTGTTCTCAGATACATCCGTACTATCATAGTATGTATATAATTTTCACATGTTTATAATTGTCCATTTCTTTTATACAAGTGTTCGGTACATTTTGCTGCTTTCTCCATTTAGAGAGCACTGAATTTGTAATTGTCCATTTTTCTTATACAAGTTTTAGATACATTTTGCTGTTTTCTCCATTCAGAGAGCACTGAATTTTCTTTATTCTTCTGGCAGGGGAGCAATTTGGGTTTGTGTGCGCTGCGAACCTGTGCGCTGCGCCCAAAGGGTTCGCAGCGCACACGGGTTGTTGTCAGTAGTTGTCCCTAAGGCTATGCACCTGTGTAGCAAGTTTGGAAAATCTAGCTTGAAAGATTAGGAAAATATTGCAGGAAAAGGGAAATGGGTGTTCTATGATCGGCGTCACCTTGACCTTGACCTTTGACCTTCATTTTTGTACGAGCAGTATATCAGCATACCTTACCTAATCAACAAACAAATTGAGAAGGCTGTCTTAAGTGGCTGAAGAGTGTTACAATTTGAAAGGGAAACAAGGGAGGAGGAACTTTTGTGAAATACGTCATAGCAATAATGGCGAGTTGCAAGCATCCTTTTACTTATCGCTTTAAGATTTTGTATTTTCGGTCAGTGTAGTGCTATTGTTGAGTTTATGTAAAACATTTGGAAAGTGAACGTATGCATAATTGCTTAGTATTGTTTTGGACCGATTAATAATACGAGTGGAATATTTAACTTTATGTTAGAATGTCCACCAGGTTTCCGTACGTTGCTAGTGCATTACCGAAGGTTTGAGAATGTTCTAGAAGCAGATGGAATTACATTCGCATACGCTCGTCACGATTTCATTGGTTAAGCTTACTGATATGCAGAATATTCTAGAAAAGAATAATTAAGTATGTTTGAGAATATTCTTTAGATAGTATATAAAAGTATGAAAAGTATGAGAGCTCTACGACTGAGAGAGAGAGAGAGAGAGAGAGAGAGAGAGAGAGAGAGAGAGAGAGAGAGAGAGAGAGAGAGATAGTGGGCTGAAGAGTTTTAGTCATTGTCGAGCACAGAGCTGATCGAGTTTCCATTGAGTTTGATGTAGTCAATGAAAAGCTGCCATCGATAAAATATTGCCTACTGCATGTACGATTGAGTTCCTGTGCGACTTATTGAACCTGAAGTCAGTGGATTGTTTTTTTTTGTTCCTATACACTTCAATGCTTGTGAATAAAAGGATCCTCTTCGTTTCAATACCGCCTGGTGTATTATGTCGTCTGCAAGCCGAACACCATCCACAGGATCTACAACGAACTCTTACAAGCTAGAGTGCTGCACTTACCTTGTACTGAGGAAGTCATCGCTGTAGCGTGTCACAAAGAGACATTGCCTAAAATGTCCGTTTTCGCCGACGTAGGACACACACACACACACACACACACACACACACACACACACACACACACACACACACACACACACACACGTGCGCGCGCGCGCGCACGAAATAAAAACAGATATGAACGAACTTAACAGTCTGCTCGCTTTCTTGAAAGTGGCGAACAAACAAGACTGACAGAGGTTGTGACATTTTGTGCAAGAGTGAATTTGAAAATGAGGCATAGCATAATTGCGAGTCGTGATATATTGTGCAGTCCTTCACTGCACAAAATGTCACAACTAGCACAAAATGTCACAATTGTGACTTTTTATGCAGTGGTGACATTTTGTGCGGTAACAAGGGCCTCTGCTATACAACAGCCTTCGTCAGTGCCTCTGGGGTTCCTGTCTGAGTAAACGAAGAAGAAGAAGAAGAAGAAGAAGAATCCAGTATTTGCTTGGTTAATGAATTTTCTTGCTCTTCCTTTAGGTCTTAATGTGCCGCCACCTCTTTTCTTGATGTTTAGATCTGAAAGATGGTCTATGGTATAGTATTTTTGATCTTGTTTGGTGAAGTGATTCTTTAGATTTCTCACCACACCAGATATGCAAACTGCGATCGAGTTCTTATCATTGATTTACCTGCTAGTTTGTCTGCTCTCTCATTTTTTAAAAGTCCATATAAGTCTCTTCAATGCATGGTTGCACATTTCTCCTCGCCAAGCAAGGCTTTCCCCCTCCACTCTCCCCCTTTCAAGTAGGTCCATAAAGTCAGTCAGTATCATGGTTTGTTGAGTTTTAAACTGGTTTGTGGAGAGCTTGTGTCACTGCCTCTATCTTCATTGTTAGACTTGATGTTGGTAAACTGTATGCATCATTGTTTGCCTGTATAGTTCGGTGACTTTGCTTCACTGCGTATTCTCAATCTGAATTACCTTTTGCTGATGAAACCGCCAGTGTTTAGAATAATGTTTCTATTGTGCCAAGGTTTTCTACCTGCATCTCAATCTCTGCTTTTGTTTTGGCTTCTGGCCATTCTCGACGGAGTCTTTTAACTTCTGGAGCGATGACAAATTGGTAGAGGTATTTCATGTGGTGTGGGTATTATTTCCATTCCTTTGTTGCTTGAGTTCTGCTATGAGATACACAATCTGTAGCTTGTCTTCTGCCTGTCCCATCCCTGACTTTCCACGTCTTAGGCGTGAGCCTTTTGTTCTCTTGACTGTCGCGTCTAGTGGATTTTCTGGATACCGTCCTTGTCTGGACCTGGAGAACTATCCTTAGTCATCTAGCTATTGCATCATCCAGTTCACGTGCTGTAATCTTATCACCAATGCCAGTCTGAACTAGGTCTGATATAACTGGTCACACATTTCTTCTTTTCCTCCAAATAACTCGTATCATTTTGTTCTAAGAAACGTTTAAGTAGAGCCGACCTTTCTCTACAAATGTCTTGATTTTTGTGGTCCCATCGGCATCTAGCGTATCTGGGGTGGCGTTTATTTCTGTGTTTTCCTTCCATGCGATGATAAAGCTGCCAGAACTGAGTGGGTGTTGCCTCATGATTAAGTGACGGAAAAACATATTGCCCTTATGGTTTCTTTTGTTTCTTTAGCTGCTCTTTCGAATTGTTCAATTGATGTTCTGATGTGTATTTCATACTAAAAATTGTTAATCTCTCTCCCTAATGAATCTTCCCTGAAATTAGCAATATGATGAGAATTACTTGTTCCTTTTTGCTTTGAGCTTGCAATGCAGAATGGCAGTCACAGTCAACTTGTCAATCACATATAAAATCAGAATTTATAAGCTATCTGTGAGACAAACCGGCGAAATGAATAAGGACATACCAAACAAGTATTGTCTAATATGAGAAGAATGAGGAAACGGGGTGTGGGAGTAGGGGAGTGGATGGGGTGGGGGGGGGGCGACATTCTGCGATGGAACACCCGTCTTGATTTACACATATTCTCTCGCTAATTCCATGTGTTTTTTTTTTCTCGGGTAAATCTAGAATCCTTGAAAGTTTCATCTGTAAATGAAAACTAGAAGTTTCTTAGCACTGAGATTCAATATCATGCCCATTTAAAACTCAGTAGAATTAATCTTTGACCAGAATCTCTTGAGGCTGACAACGGCTTGATGTTAACTGTATATTGATGAAATTAACAGAGGCAATGAACCATCTACTCCACTCCTCCCGTGTGTGTGTGTGTGTGTGTGTGTGTGTGTGTGTGTGTGTGTGTGTGTGTGTGTGTGTGTTTGCGTGCGTGCGCATGCGCGAGTGTGTGTGTGTGTGTGTGTGTTTGTTGTGTGTGTGTGTGTGTGTGTGTGTGTGTGTGTGTGTGTGTGTGTGTGTGTGCTCAGACCCCATACATCCCACAGAAGGATCAGGAGGACTGTGGAACTGTTCAGTGACTCACTGGCCGGAGTTTAAACCCCCACCTGGCCTGCAACCTCAGAACAGAGTGTGTTTCGGGGCAGGATGAAGACAGGTGTGTCTATCAGCCCTGTGGGCAGGGAGGATTCCTTCTGGAGGGAAGATGTTACCCTGCTGGGTCACCCTGACCGTCCTGTCACCTATGATGACGTCAGGGTAGAATGTGCCCGGAAAGGAGGCTACCTGGTCAGCTTCAACACAGACGCTGAGATGGAGATGTTGGTGGAGATGCTGTGGTCAAGGAGTCGGCGATTTGACTTCTATGTGGGCCTGACACTGCCCGTTGAACTTCCCTCCATGTGTGTAAAATACCTAAGTTTGAATGTGAAACCACTTTCCTATATGTGAAAAGAAAATCCCAGTCCATATCTTCCCTGCCTTCCTTTCTCTGCCTCTCACATTTCCTGTACTCCATCAATTTTCCATGAATGGCCACATGCTTGAATTTATATCGCCATACTCTCTGTGATTTGCACCGCTCCCACAGCCAGAAGACTCGCCAGAAGAAGATTGCAATAGCATGAAACCAATGGTAGCGGGACTCAGGTGAAAAACTTGTTTTAATATTCATAGCCCTACCCCAAGTGGTATTGAGCACTCTTACAGATCGGATATTCTTCACTGTGATTTTTTATATATATATATATATATATATATATATATATATATATATATATATATATATAATTGTGTTTGCTAACCAACAGTAATTTTTAAAAAAAGTGCTCAACCGAGTTGGGAGCGGCATCTGTTAAAACTTGATTAAAATGTAAAACCCTACAGCGCTGTTTCTTGCTGGTGCAGTCGTCAGGGTATGGGGGGTCGGTGTTGTCAGTGGGTTTTTTTTTTTTTTTTTTTTTTTTTTTCATATACGTGTTCGCTGTCTGCCATCACGTGCGGTCAGTGTTTTTCATGTGTTTTTTTTATTTCTGCTTGCTGATAGGAACTTTCCATTTGTGTCTGCAATTGTTAACCATTTCTATCCTAGTGTTTAGGGTTGCTAATTTTGGTTTGCATAGGATCATATATTTTTCTGTTAGGCATAAATTACATCTTTTTGAAATGTTATTATATGATGCAGCTCTTTTTAAGATTTTCCAGGATATGTTGTAGTCTATTTTTTTATCTTTGAGTTTCCAATATATTTACTCAATTCTGTTTGATTTTTGTATCTTTCTTTGTTAAATGACTGTTTATGATTTGCATATCTAGTTTTTAATTGGTTTTCAGTGATACCTATATATGTTTCTTCAGCGTTCTCTGATTTACAGTGGCTTGATATACAATATTGCTGTGGAGGCATTTATTGTTTAGAGGGCACTGTTCTTTCTTGGTACAATTGCAAGATTTCCTTTCTTCACCCTCGTTTGTCTCTGTACTGCTTTTCGTTTTGTTGGTTGAATCAATGATGTTTTTGAGATTCGGCATACATGAGTATGATAATTTGATGTTGTGCCTGTTAAATATCTTAAACAGCTTGTGCTCTTTTGGGAAAGAAGATGTCAGAATTTTAAAGAATTCTTTCCCAACGTTTGTTTTAACTCTTCCATCATCATATGGGGGGTTGTTGTACCATATGATTTTTTTTCCTTTTCCTGTTCTTCTTGTGTCTGCTCATATCATTTCCTGGTTCATAGTGTATTTTAGTTGTAGCCACTTTGGTGTAACGCTTCTTGGTACTCAGCTGCTGCAGTGTTATTAAATACTGTTTCATTACATGACAGATTAGATAATCTCTTGGTTATGCCTGTAGGTATCGTTTTGAGTATGGAAGGTGGGTGATTACTTTTGATATTTACATGAACAGGTGTCATTTGGTTTTTTGTATGGTTTAAATGTATGTTGGTTGAGGTCTAACGTGATGTCTAAATAATTCACTATCTTTTTGTTAGCTTCTGTGGTGATTTTTAAATTTTGGTCGTGGAAGATTTTGCACAATTCTTTTTTCTTATTTTCAGTTTCTAGGGTTATCACTCAGTGCAGCGAGGCCATCATCTCTGTACAGTCCAATTTGTTTTCCAAGTTATTTTGAATGTAGATAGCATGAATAGTCCGACAAGTTCGCAGGTTTCGGCACCATCATACGATCCCATAGTGACATCAAAAGTTGAACTTTTCCTGGTGTTCTTGGTCCAAGTCTCGTTTTTGCTGTGGAGTAAAGTTTTCTTTGTATGGAACATTTTGCCAACAAATATACTGAAATATCAGGGTTAGAAATGGAAATCATTTTCCATACAAAGAAAACTTTGGGATCGTATGATGGTGCCGAAACCTGCGAACTTGTCGGACTATTCATGCTATCTAACATTCAAAATAAACTTGGAAAACAAATTGGACTGTACAGAGATGATGGCCTCGCTGCACTGAGTGGTAGCCCTAGAAACATTGAAAATAAGAAAAAAGAATTGTGCAAAATCTTCCACGACCAAAATTTAAAAATCACCACAGAAGCTAACAAAAAGATAGTGAATTATTAAGACATCACGTTAGACCTCAACCAACATACAAAAAAACAAGTTTTAACACATATATAGTGGAGGAAACAAGTGCAGGTTAACAATATCTTCCATCATTATAGTAATGACTTGGCAAAGATTTGAAATTGAGAGGAAGAAAATCGAAGATGAAGTAAATGGGAAAGTGTATATCGTAAATATGAAAACCCTTCTCTAGCTGCATGAGGAAACTATCACAATCCCTCTCAAAGGCAGATCTATATGTATCGCCTGCTCTGGGGCCTTTCTATATGTATCGCCTGCTCTGAGGCCTTTCAATCCCTCTCAAAGGCAGATCTATATGTATCGCCTGCTCTGAGGCCTTTCGTCCGCTGGATCGGGCTCATCAGGGAGACACGGCTGATTGTGCCTCTCTGCTCTTGGCGTCAGATAGCGACACACCACAGTCCATAATTTTGTGGTGTCCGACTGCCAAGGGTTCGAAAAAGAATCCAACAGCACCCCCAAAGCAACCAGCGAAAGGTAGTAGAATTAAACAAAACGAAAGTGTGGAGAGGAAAAAAGTTGTTGAAAACTAAAAACATTACGCAAACAGTATAAAATGTAAGAGACAATCTTTGAGCCTATGCTTGAGGATCCATTTAAGGATGCAAGGGAGATGAAAAGATATGGAACAGTCTGAGTGGTCAGCTCTGCTGTTCAAAAACCCAAGCATTGTCAGCGGATAAGAATTGTGCAGAACAACCTTTCCTTGGATCTCCTAAGAGATGCAATCACCCACTAATTGACCAAACAATATAATGCTGAACAATTAAGTAGTGGGGGGAAAACAAGTGCAGGTTAACAATTTTTCCATCATTATAGTAATGACTTGGCAAAGATTTGAAATTGAGAGGGGAAAAAAAAAAAAAAAAAAAAAAAAAATATATATATATATATGTGTGTGTGTGTGTGTGTGTGTGTGTGTGTGTGTGTGTATAATTATAGACATAATATATCTATATATATATACAAAAATACAGACACAGAGAGAGAGAGAGGCAGGGGGGTACATAGATACATGGATGTGTATGTGTGCGTGCGTGCATGTGTGTGTGTGTGTGTGTGTGTGTGTGCGTGCGTATGTGTAAAAACACATTCTCAGGTTGAAGTAGTAATGTGTGCCTTTTCGTTGGACGCATTTTAAACGTTTCAAAAGTGCACAAGAGTTCGTCGTGAACAAATGATGGTGGATAGTTCCTTGTTATAGTAAACTGAAATCGAAAGATCTTAAATGGCTGTGAACATACGACATGGTACACACAAAGATTTGAGTATTGAGACGGACACAAAGGAACGGTGTCACTGAAATTGTTAGATAATAGTGTTGCCATTTTATGTGACCTGTGTGCTTCAGAGAAGCAAGCACTATCTTTTAAGGAGAGGTTTGATGATGTCACGTGTCCTGTTCACATGGAAACGTGTTTGGGGAGTTACTACGCTGCCGCAAGGTCTCCGAAAAAGCGATCCCAAGGCAGCAAGGAAAACAGTAGTGCAAATGAAGTGATGCGGTCAGTACAACTGAAAGAATATCATGCAATTCAGCACAGTCCAATACAGTGCAATACAACACTAGACACAATAAATGTCTTTTGAAGGTCCAATATAAACATGAATGAGCTGTTTCATCATAAACAGATTTAAACCTTCGAAACAGAAGTCCTTGTGCATTGAAAAAAAATCACTGGTTCCTCTCCTGCCTGTCTTTCTCAATTAAAATCTTACAACCCACATTCACGCGTGGAGATGTGATCATGTAGAGCTTTTTCGTCATGCGCTGTCATGTATATATTTCTCGTTATTTTGTATGTGAAAGGATTATGTTCATATATGTCCGTAGGAAATGCTTTCTTTTTTTTTCCAGATACAGATTGACACCACAATGGGCAGACCACTCATTAGCCTACTCCACACGCTACGACGTACGTATACGGTATCTATTTAAAACGACATAGTTAAATGCTGGACAAGGGCGCGCGCGCACACACACACACACACACACACACACACACACACACACACACACACACACACACACACACACACACACAAACACACACACACGTGCGCGCGCGCGCACACACACACACACACATTCCATCCAAGAACAATATAGTATAGTGGAATAATTTGCTTGGATCCATTTCCAGAATTCCTTCAAAAAGTCTCACAAAAAGCTAATTTGTACAGATTTTAGTAATGCAAGCGTTAAAACACACTTCCACATCAGCAGAAAGTTATCGTCGCTTATGTATAGGTGGAAAGTCGATGCTTTTTTACAACAAAATGTAGTAAAAATGCCTCATGTGTTTGTGACAGAGCATTACAGTTGATCATATTATCTCATGTGTCGCTATCAAACAAGTTATGTCCATGTTCTCTACATACACTATTAGAAATATTTACGATTCACTAGTATTAATCTATAAATTCTTTCTTTATTTATCGAAGAGTCTAATAAGTAAGTACTTATAGTTTCTTACATTTATTACCTCATACTTATGAGGTTACTTTTAAGTGTGTCAATCATTTACCTACTACTAGATCGACATGATATATAGGAAAGGACCATCTTAATCCGTCCCCTACCTCTCACTGTTCTCTCCCATATCAAAACCATTTGTATTTTTCTAGCTTCATCATGAGGGTTTTGTTTGTTTGTCTGTTCGTTTTTGTTGATGTAGTTTTATTTTCATCTAATATCACCTGGAGTGGATAGACGGTATATTTGAAACACACACACACACACACACACACACACACACACACACACACACACACACACACACACACACACACAGCGTGTTCTAATTATCAAACATGTAGAGTTGTCTGAATCGTTATCAGTATAGATGCCCGTTGTGCCCTGCTCAGCGTTGACTCAAACCGTTTTTCTTTCGGTGATAGTCTTGGTCTTCAGAATCTCTGCTGTATTTCAGATGTTTTGATTTTAGCAAAATATTTTGTTTTCCATTTTGCACATAATGGCTGTAGGTTTTTTTTAGATGGCAGTTGGGATATCAGGAACATGCATCCTGTCCCATCTACCTGTATGCTTGCGAGGCATGGGCTGTTACAAAAGATCTGGAAAGAAGAATCCAAGCCATGAAATAGAGATGCTACCACAAGATATTAAAGATCAGATACACTCATATCTTCAATGCAAAAGTCCATCAAACTATCAGGCAGCATATAGGACCATGTAAAAATCGATTGACGTCTAACAGGAAAAGAAAACGACGTTGGTGTGGTAATGTAACAGGATGTAATGGTCTTGTAAACAATCATCCAGAGAACTGTTGAAGGACGGAGACAGAGAAAAAAAAGACTATTAACAAAATCCGATGCACTGAAAACGTTGCAATATATAGAGAGGAAATTGATCTGCAGAAATCCAGACCCTGGCACACAATCGATACAACTAGAAGAATCTGATGAACTGTTCTTCAGTGTGGTTCCCCCAATGACTTCCCTATGAGTTAAGGAGGAGGAGGAGGAGGAGGAGGAGGAGGAAGATGAAGAAGAAGAAAGAACAAAAACAAGAGCAACAACAACAACAACAACAACAACAACAACAACATAGTTTAAGAAAATCAGCCCACCATTTCCATCATTTTCGTAACCCTGTCCAAATTTTCTCCCCCTCCGTCACAGACAAGAACTTTCTCTCTAACGCTCAAACACATACGCATTGCTGTGTGCAGATCCAAACACGATGCGCTACTGTGGGACGGTATTTAGTTCGTTCGAAAGTAAGATACATCTTTTCGAGTTCCTGCTCTGAGCCAAAATACATCCACTATGTGTGCGAGCTGGACATGTCCACTACACATCTCGGGGAAAACAACGACCATAGCAAGACACTGTCTCAACAAATCACATTACCAGAAATCTTCACAACACCCTGACAATTACTCCTTCCCCACTGTCCAATGTCCACAAAGCCACAGGACTCACAACTACCTGGCCTGCGATCTGGAGTCCAACTGCTGGGGCAGTAAAGGTGTTCTTGTGCCGACGTCACCCGAGACCTGGATGGTGTCGACGTCATCGTGGTGTGACGTGTCGAACATGTCGGAGGTCTTGTACTTTGTCTGCACGAACGGAGACGGCCGTTTCCCTTTCACGCTGGTGTGTGACTACCTGGAGGACTGTTTTGATGGCAGTGATGAGGACTTTTGTGTGCATCCTCCCTGTCCTATGGATAAGGCTGCTCCTTGTGGAAGTAGCGGACAGGTAACGTTGCTATCATCGCCAATATCGCCACATCATCATCATCATCATCATCATCATCATCTGGAATGATGATAGTATCATCATCGGCACCTTCATCTTCATTGTCGTTATCAACAATGTATCCTTGATAAGGGCAAAGCAATATGAAGCCCACCAATAACTTCTCTGCACTTGTAACGAAAGTATGGGACTGAGGAGGGAAGGATGGAGGAGAGGTAATTTCGGGGTATTCGGAATCCGTTTAAAATGACAATGCTCTGTGACTAGAAAGAAACTGGTACATAAAGATATGATTAAACAGACTAACAATGACTGAATAGCAACTGAATTAAATGTGTTAAAACACAAGGAAATGATGGGTAAAGAGCCAAGTTGGTTGAAAAGAATATCCCTAAACATGGAACACTAATTCAATTGACACTTTTGCAAATTTCAAACAAAAGCAGCTACGAGGTAAAGAAGGAGTTAAACAAATAAGTACCCATTGCAGGTTGGATACAACTTATTACATTCCCAGAAGGGGATGTTTTGAAGGATAAGTTACGACAAAGAAGAATCAAGCTCTTGTTCTTAGACACCAGTGGGTAATGATGCTAACTAACATCATTTGCAGGCAAAAGTAAGTTCTGATTTCTCTATGAGTTGATCCGCACAGAAAAAGGTCGATTCCGGTAATACGTTTGAAGTCTTACAAATTACAGTAGACGGTTGCAAATCAATACTTAGTGACTATCGCAACAGTTCCAAAACAAAACGCGTCTTTCGGAAGTATTGCCAATGTCTCCCCATAACTTCACTTCTGGTCTTTATCACTTTGTCTATAAACATCAAAAGTTCAAGAAACATGGTGATTCAACATTTATTGAACATACTAAAGTGTTTGACAAATTGTAACGTAGTGAGACCAGCTAAAACGCATAATATTTTCGACAAGGATCGGAAAACATATGACTTATAGCCAATCGAAATGCATGGAAACGTAGAAGAAACAAATCTTTTAAGCTTCTAGAAATTTTCTGCCTTATTCTGGCACTGTGAAGAGACCTCCGGAATCATGACGCAATCTGTGAATGCACCCTTCGATAAACAAACGTCGTTGCCATTAATAAACAAAAAGTGAAAACTAATTGTGAGCAAGGACGACTGCCTAACGGCCAACTTTATCTGGAAGAGGTGGGTTTGAAGTTAGGAAAGAAGACGGCCGAGGACAGACTTTTCAAAAGAAGGCAAAGTAAATGATTGCCTAGAGAGCTAGATGTTGAGCAAAAAGTACCACAAAAGGGGCGAACAAGGAAAGCAGAAGTAATCACTGCTACGAAGGATCAACATTCAGGCACCATAACTGATGAACTCGGATGTCGAAGGTGATCTATGTTGAAATGGGAGAATGACAGTCACACGTCCCTTTTGCTTCCTGACTGGCACTGCATCGTTTGGCCTTAATCGAAAGCAGGATATATTAGGCAGACTCTTAATCTCAAAAGAATCTATTGTTTACCATTATGCACCACTAGCCTCATTTACGAGATGATGCAAGCAGAGAAAAGTGACCGAAAGTATTGGAAAGGCGAGATTGGCCATGTAGCCATGTAGGATGTCTTGTGTGACTCTATGATGTCTCGGTATGTACCGACATTGACAGTCTTAATCAGTCACGTGTGTGTGTGTGTGTGTGTGTGTGTGTGTGTGTGTGTGTGTGTGTGTGTGTGTGTGTGTGTGTGAAAACTCGTTTTCATTCAGCGCCTTTCTTGCGCCGAATTGAATGAAGATAAGTGATTGCGCGTTCATTTTCGTTGTCCTGTATGTTTTGTATCTTGTCTGAAGAAGACCTAAGAGGTCGCAACGCGTGGTGTTCTGTCTTGTGATTCGTTTGTCTACGATGTTTTGGCTGTGGATTATCACTAACATTCTAAATCAGCTGCACTGTCAAAACGGACCATATGGGACAGCAAAACAATGACTTTGTCCGTTCCAATGTGAGAATGATGCACACATAATTATTATTATCTTGTTATTAGCTCTTGAGAGTGTGTTGCCCAGATTGGTGAAGTTGTCAACTGCCTGTAAGTTCTGTCCCTTTACCGAGGGTTTACGTGGCGCAGGCTGATACATCATTTCGGTCTTTTTGGTGTTGATGGTGAGACCGAAGTTGTCGCAGGCTCGTGAGAGGCAGTCCATTTCGTGCTGCATCATCTGTTCTGTGCTGGCATTGAAGGCACGGTCATCAGCAAACATGACGGTCTCTTTCACCTTTGTAACAGCCTGCAGTCGCCTGAAGTTGAACAGCCCACCGTCAGTTCTGTATCTGACGTGTATACCTCCCTGGCAGTCACGGAAGGCATCAGTCAGCATGGCGAAGACCATGCTGTAGAGTGTAGGGGCAAGAACGCAGCCTTGTTTTACGCCGTTGGTCACTGGAAAGGCTTCTGAAGCGTCTCCATCATCCAGTACTTTCACGATCATGCCGTTGTGGAACTGTCGGACGATCGTAATGAAAGTGCTGGGACAGCCAAATTTCTCCATGATCTTCCACAAGTCATCTCTGCTGACCGTATCGAAGGCCTTGGTCAGATCGACAAAGGTCACGAACAGATCGCTCTGCTGCTCTTGGCATTTTCCTTGAGCTGTCGTGCAGCAAATATGTCTGCAGTTACACTTTCTGCACGAAAGCTACACTGGCTTTCTGGCAGGAGAGCCTGCTCAAGGTGTAGTAGAAGGCGGTTGAGCAGGACAAGAGCCAAGATCTTCCCAGCTATGGATAAGAGAGATATGCTCGGTGACTGTCGCAGAACTGGCGATTGTCTTTTCTCTTGTAGATGTGGAGAATGTTAGCATCTTTCAACTGTTGTGGGACCCTCTCTTCATTCCACATGGACTGGAAGAGCTGCGTCAGCTTCTGTGTCAAGGCTGGGTCTCCTGATTTGTAAACTTCGGCAGGTATTGCATCAGATCCTGGCGCTTTGTCACAGGAAAGTTGTTTCATTGCCTTTCTGACTTCTTCTTCTGTGTGTGTGTGTGTGGGGGGGGGGGGGTGTCAAAGGTCTTGCCTGATCTCAACTTGATGTAGGCGTGCAATGGCCTCGCCGTTCATTAAGGCAGGGCGGTAGAAAACCTGGTTAAAGTGTTCAGCCCATCTCTTCTGAATCTGTTCTTTTTTGTCAGCAGCTGGGTCCCATCTGCATTGCGGAGGGGGGGGGGGGGGGGGGGGGGGGGGGGGGGGGGGGGGGGGGGGGGGAGCCGGAGGACTGGGGTCCATACACAGCCTTCAGAGCGTCATAGAAACGCTTGGTGTCATGACTGTCTGCGTAGCCCTGGATTTCATCGGCCTTTTTGCTGAACCAGGCATCCTGGATTTCGCAAAACCTCTTCTGCACTTTTTGTTTTGCGCTGGTGAAGGCATCATTCTCAGCTTGTGATACATTATTATCATTACAGCTACCATAATCATCATCATCGTCATCATTATGCTGCTGCTGCAGCTGCTGTTTCTACTGCTCCTGCTGCTGCAGCTGCTGAAACTGCTGCTGCTGCTGCTGCTGCTGCTGCTGATGATGATGATGATGATGACAGTGATGCTGATTGTCATCGTTGTGATGATGACGATGATAACGATGATGATAATGATGATGATGATGATGATGATGATGATGATGATGATGATGATGATGATGATGATGATGATGGCAGCGACGATGACGACAACGACGATGATGATGATGATGATGATGGTAATGGTGATGATGACGACAAAGTTGATGATGATGATGATGATGATGATGATGATGATGATGATGATGATGATGATTCAAGATTTACCACCTTGTTCATAATATTACTGTTAAAAAAAGGGAAAAACAGTCATATCTGAACGTAAAACACTCCCACTTGCAAGACAAAATTCTGACAGTAGCCATACCCCATATAGTGTCTTCTAATGGGGTACAAGTGACAACTGGACCGTTAGGGCTAGTGGCTTGTCCAGAACATTAATCTCAACTTTCTATTTTTTTTCCTGTCTACTATTGTTATTCTCTCTCTCTCTCTCTCTCTCTCTCTCTCTCTCTCTCTCTCTCTCTCTCTCTCTCTCTCTCTCTGTCTCCGTCTCTCTCTCTCTCTCTTGATTTACAGTGTTATAAAACAGGAGATCGGTGTAATTACGTCCCTGACTGCAAAAGCAGCAATGACGAAAATCTCTGTCAATTTGACATTGGTCAGGCTAACTTAAATCACCATTTACGTTTTAAATATGATAACAAACCACCAGCCGTAGTGCAGTTCAATACAGAGTACGGGATCCCCTTACTTTATCCCATAAGGTCCCATAATATATCAGAAGATCAAACCGAAGAACCCTACTCAGTGTTAGGTGACGTGAAGAATCACGTGAGCCACTGTCCACAGACTCACTTCACATGCCCAAGTACCGGTCTTTGTCTGCCAGTCTTTGTCCGCTGTAATGGTGTGACGGACTGCCCCGATATGAAGATGAGACTGCCTGTCAGAGTTTTGCATGTCCTGGGTACTATCGCTGTCGAGGCTCTGCCGTCTGCGTTCCCCCTCATTACGTGTGTGACCAGTTGCCCCATTGTTCCCAGCATGACGATGAGCTGATGTGTAAACATTCCTGTCCTCAGCAGTGCGAGTGCCAGGGTCATGCGTTTGTCTGCAGAAATTTATTTGATGCCGCTCTTTACACAGACATACATTATCTGGATGCTAGTACCAGTGGAATGATACCTATACATGTGGGGACCAACCATATGCTAGTCTATCTCAGGCTGCAACATTGCAATGTCACGTCTTTCAACATCCCTTACCTTCCAAATCTGAAGATACTTGACCTGTGTCACAACCACATCCGAAGTGTCTCTGCCAAAAACCTGAGTCCGCTAAAGAACCTGAACGTGTTACTGTTGTCAGGCAATCCTATTGTCTCTCTATTTGTAGGAATGACCAGAAGGACCTGGACCCTGGCCAGTCTACGCACACTGACTCTGTCAGACACGTCGGTTTCTTCCCTGAACGCTGCAATGTTCACTCCCTTCACAGGCCTCACACAGCTCAATCTGTCTGGTAGTTCTGTGCACACACTGACGGGGAACTTACACACACACCACAGCTCCGTGTGCTGGACTTACGTCACTGTGCTGTCTATAAGTTCTCAAGAGACTTTCTGAGGAATCTGTCTAGCTTAGAAACTGTGTATACTGACAACTTCAAGTTATGTTGTGTACAAGCTTTGCCTATAGGGTTCAACGTAAAGGACTGCCACGCTCCTGCTCCTTTTCTCTCCTCCTGTGATCAGTTGCTGGCCACCAGTGTCCAACGTATCACTGTTTACTTACTTACAGCTTCTTCCTTCCTGGGCAATGTGGTTACGCTATAACCCGCCACTTCTGGACACGCCGACGAAAGGGCGAGGGTGACAGTTTGTTCGTGTGTCACCTAAGAATGTTCAATGCATTGATGGGAGTCTACCTGGCAGTTCTGGCTGTAATGGACAGTCTGACCAGTGGTCAGTACGTGTGGAGAGACAACTACTGGAGGGCGAGCGGCTGGTGCAGGCTGTGTGGATTTCTCTTCCTGCTGTCCACCCAGGGCTCAGTGGCTGTGGTCACCAGCATGACGATAGAGCACTGTGCGAAGCTGCACTTAGGAAGGCGCTACAATCTCCACACAACACCAGTCACAAAGATCATGTGTGCCCTGTCATGGGCAGGGAGTCTTCTCTTTGTCTCAGTGTCTGCTCTCTATGAGTTGGACGAGTTTAAAAACACCAGTCTGTGCATGCCTCTGCCTTTAATGTTGAATAATCCAACCATACTTCGTCCCCTGTTTACTGTCTTGCTAGCACTCAACGTCATCCTAATGTCCTGACGGTCCTAGGTCAGATCTTCATCTATGTCAAAGTTCAAAAACAAGATGTCTTTACACTGACTGACGACAAACCAACCTTTCACGTCGACAGTATGTCCTGCAGACTGACGAGTGTGGCAGTGACAGATGCTTGTAGGTGGTTTGTTTTGGGGATGTGGGAGTGGTTGGCCTCACAGCAAGTCATAGTTCCAGGCGAATCCAGCTCAATGCTGGTTGTGTTCTCTATGTTCATAAACCCTGCTCTCAACCCTTACCTCTATCTGTACAATATTCATGTGGAACGCCTAAGGCACACCCAAAGACAAAGGCTGCTTCAAAGACTGGGCTATAAACCATCAACATGACCACGTGATTTATTTCTAAGTTATGAGTACAATAGCCCCTACGTAACTGGTGGTGGGATGGGTTGTAAAACGAAAAGGAAATTTGTAGTAATGATTTTGAATAAGTAGGGAAGCCCACTCACCCCTCCCCCTCCATCATGAGCAAATAGCATGTCGGACCCGTTTAGAAGAGTTAAGAAAGGTTATCAAGGTGAATTGAAAACAAAGCCCCATTAAGTAACTGAATTACTGCACTGAGAAAAAAAAAACCCACACACAACGAATAATGGAACAGCTTTGAATTCTCAGCTCCATATAACTAAAACTAGTTCTAAAACTCGTGTTATCAAAGAACCTGTACGCACGTGCGCTCCCGTTTGTGTGTGTGTGTGTGTGTGTGTGTGTGTGTGTGTGTGCGTGCGTGCGTGCGTGCGTGCGTGCGTGCGTGCGTGCGTGCTTGCGTGCGTGCTTGCGTGCGTGCGTGCGTGAGTGCGTGCGTGCATGCGCGCGCCCGCGCGCGCGCGCGTGTGTGTGTGTGTGTTTGTTTGTGTGCGTGCGTGTGTGTGTGTGTGTGTGTGTGTGGGGGGGGGGGGGGGGGGGGGGGTAGATCAGCTCATCATCTTCAAATTTAAATAACTTTACGTGAAATTCTATGTGGCAACTTCTTTTGATTTTTATAACATAGCACAGTCGAAAAAAAAAAACATATAAAAATAGCATTTTATTTATGTCATTTTATGTTATGCACTTTAATACAACGCTATGCACAACACACACACACACACACACACACACACACACACACACACACACACACACACACACACACAGAGTAATACCCTCACCCACACATATACACACATAAACACACGCGCGCGCACACACATCAGTTCATGTTCTCAATGTTTTCAATCGTCACATGTAAACAAGAATCATTTGTTTAAAAGTTGGGTGGGCATGGGGATAGAACTCTTTTTCATTCTACTCAGTCTAGATTTTGGGTTCGATGACATCTTCCAGATGGCTAAAGTTCATGATACTAAGAGTATGGCTACTGTCGCTCACAATCATCTGCGCCTTCCGAACTACTCTTTGTTCAAACAACACAAACTACTCTGTCTCTCGCCCACAATTTTGGTACAGACTTTCACCACCCTTATTCAACACATTCTTGCTCTTCACAATTAGATTTCTATACAACAGATAAAAGAGAAAGTTAAGATGGACTCAATAAAACATCTGTAAAATCCTTGCACCACTTTTCTATTTACATTGAGGCTTCTGAGCTTCTGAAGGTAAAAGATCCTTGATTGACACACTTCTAGTGGATGAAATTATTATTTGCTATAAAGTTTAATTCGTCATCAATTATTGTGCCTAGATATTTTTACTCACCCACACGTTCAACTTTCTCTCACCGCTGATATGAAGGTCCGGAACATCTGGAGAATTTTCTAAAAATCGATCAGCAATTCTTTTGTCTTGTGTGCATTTAAGTTCAGATAGTTGTCTTCACACCAAGCAGTAAACATATTCACACGATCACAGTACATGGAATGAGAGTTTGACAGATCTTGGAGAGCAGAGTCATCAGAATATTTTACAAGAGGAGTAGTATCATTGCCAGTACAATCATTAGCGTATAGAGTAAACAACACAGATGAAAGAACAGTACCTTGAGGAGAGCCAGTAGATGTGTTACAAATAGATGAAATAGCTTGCTGAAATCGAACAGACTGTGACCTATTGACAAGGAAACTAAATATTCCACAGACCAAGATGAGGACTGACATCATAAGACAACAGTTTTCGGGGCTATTAAGTGAGGCTGGATAATATTGAAGGCAGAAGAGAAATCAATGAACAATATGGGAAACAAATGAACCAGGCTTTTCCAAATAAGAGTAAGGATTGTGGAGAAGGGTGAGAGTGGCATTGTCAGTACTTTGGTTTGGCTTGTACGCGAATTGATTTGGATCTTGATACGGAGCAGTTTCTAGAATTATTTGTTTTAGAATGAGTCTTTCAAAACATTTCATAACAATAGAAGTGAGAGCATCAGGGTGGTAATCATTGAGAGAGACAGGTTTGGTTTTCTTAGGCACTAGAAAAATAAAAGATATTTTTTTCCACAAATCAGGCACACAACAATATTTTACAGACCATGAAAACAATACACTGAAAGCATTGCGCAAGGGGTACACAGGATTTTAAAAGCCGTCCATCAATATTATCAGGACCTACAGCTTTCTTGTTTTTAGCTTAAGAAACAGAGTCTCTACTTCTTGTGCCTCAGTCTTCACACTTTCATTATCAGTTTCTCTTGAAACATTACTAGAATCATCATGTAACCGTTCCTACAAGTTTTCTGTTACATTCTGTAGTGTAATTTTCAAATCGTCACGTTCAAAGCGGCAATAAAAAACTTGTCTAGCTTTTCCGAACACTCTTCCTGTTCTTCTAAAGCCATATGTGATGCGGAATTGTTTTTGTTTTTGTTTGACCTGTGAGGGTGTGTAACCCTTTCAATGCATCAGCCATGTTTCCATGTTGAAATTGTGATTCTACTTTCTTTTGATAAACATTCCACTGTTCTTTATTATCTTTAACAAGTACTTTTTGAACAGATTTTCTGTCTGGGTTATTACCCGAGCAGTTTAGTATCTGTTGAGGTCTGCAAGGTCTTTAGATTAAAAATTGTATAAAACAGGGGAGAGAGGAGATCCTTGAGGTATTCCCATAGACAGTGTGTAACAGGTTCAGAAGCCCAGTATCCAAATCGTAGGATGACGGTTTGCTCCTGTACTAGTGCTGCAATCCATTGTGAAAGTGTCCTACTTACTCCATAGTCGAGGAGTAGATCCGTGAGGAGTGAGAACTGGACTTTGTTGTATGCATCTTTCACATCTATTGAAACTCTGGTGTTTGTTCCTTTCTTTGGAGTCTTTCGTATTCCTCATGGGCAAAAGCAGCCGCATTTTTACCATGTACCTTACCAGTGCTGTAGTCTCCTTGACTGGGTGTGAGGATTTGTCGACTTTTAGAATCTCTTGCAAGTTTCCTACCGTGATTCATTCCACGAGCTTTCCTACTACATTTTGCATAGCAAGTTTGTGATAGCCATGTAGTCGATGATGATCTCGTCCTAGTTCTGGTAAAGTTTTCAGGTAACTGTGTGTTGAGTCTTCTTGGACATTGTTTTTATCAAAATTTCCCTGTGGAGGCTGAAGAGATTGGTACTGTCCTCTCTGAGAGCTGTTTGATATCTGGTTACCATGCTTTTGTCTGGCCCTGGAGCACCATTTTTAGTGCATTGAGCTGTTGTATTGTCAACATCAAATAATGTTCAAGAAAGAACAAAAGCAATTAAGCTGCAGTTGAACAACATTGCTCAGCGGTGTCAAGAAACTGGGTCGTCCATTACCTCCACAAAAGCTCAGACATTGGTCTGCACTCTCATCAACAAGATATCAGAACAATTACTCTCACCATTTTCCTTCGATGGAATACCAGTTGAAGCAACTGGCAGGCAACACTGTTTGGGTGAAGACTTTAACAAAATGCTGACATTTACAAAGTATGTTGAGAGCATTTTCATTAAATGTAAAAAGGGCCTGTATTTCATGAAAGCAATGGAAGCTACAGAGATTGAACAGCACGATCTCTGTTGACAGTATCATGCAGCCGTATTGGGGTGTGTGGTTGACTATGGATGAGGGCTCATAACACTGTCCAAGAGCAATCTTCTAAAATTACAATTCAACATGAGGCAATGAGTTTGATCTAGGAGCCACAAAGTACACACCAGCTGAAGCCCTGCAGTGCCTGCTTGACCTTCCTTTAATGTGGGCAATGCACAAGCTAGAGCAGGTGAAGCCATATTTCAGAGCACTTGAAAATTCTCAAAACCCACCACGCGCAGCAGTTAAGGAGACAAAGGTACTCCGAAGATGTGGAAAAGTATGGATAGATAGCTTGTGATCCAGTTAAGAGAACTGAAAGAAAACGAAGGGATGGGGAAATATCCTGATCCTTTGAAACACCTCTACCAAATTGCCATCGCTCCAGACCTTGGAAGACACTGACGAGAATGGCCAGAAGGTAAAATCAACACAGAAATTCAGATGCGGGTAGAAAACCTAGGCATTAACAAAGACACATTATTGTTAAATATACTGACGGTTTCGTCACCGAAGGTAACTCAGGCTGGGGAGACACAGTGGTGCAAAATGCCGAACTTTTAAGGAAGACATGCTGCACATAGTTTAACAAATTTACGCCTAACAATGGAGGTAGGGGCAGTGACACGGGAACTGAACGGGCTCATATCCACAGACCAGCTGAAAAAATCAACGAGCCATGATACTGACTGACTCCCGTGAACTTGCTTCAAAACGTGGAGAGTGGAAGAAGTCGTGCCTGTCATGACGTAATGCGCAGCATTCCATTGGAGAGACTTTGAGTGTACTGTCCTGGACACGCAGTTGGTAAAAGAAAACAGAGAGCGGACACACTGGCAGACAAACCTGCGATAAGAACTGGATTAGTGATTGGCCGATCTCATGTGATAAGAAGTATAAAAGGAATCAGCTGAAAAAAGCAAAGTCATTTTACCGTACACCATCTTACAGAGCTGAACATCAAGAGACTCAAAGAAAGAACAAGAATCATCACCAACCAAAAAATCATGAAATGATCTCAAGGTCAACACTGCCAAGACTCCTAAAGGTTGGGGCAGACCCCTACTGGGTCTTTCCAATAATAGACAAACGATCAAACACAGGGCAACTGATATAGGAGTAAATCTCTCAGCTGGTGACCACCTGTTTCAAAATTGAACGCAACGAGCACAAGCCCTTCTGAAGAAACAATTTATCAAAGACTGAGATCACTTTCATTTTTAAGAAGACATTTCTAATGTTTTTTTTTGTTGTTGTTGTTTTTTGTTGTTGACAAATTCAGTCTTTTTCGTGAAAAAAAAAAATGGAAGTAGCCAAACAAACGCAACAAAGATAGGAGGAGAAACGAACCCTTGACATACTAGTCTTTTTCAGGCATGACAGGAACAAAGAAACAATGGAAATACGAAATATTTGTGAAAACCCTGTCAGCAAAGAGCTTAATAATTATACTTTATCGCTCTCTCCTTTCTTCCTGTTCCTCTATACCCTTCTCCCCCATGCTAATTAGTTCAGTGTCTGTTACATTCATTTGATGGCTTGGTACTTCAACATTTATATTCATCGTTTTAATATCCACCTGCAGTCATTAAAATCTTCAAACTTGAACATTTCTTTATAAGGTCATTCACTTCGGTGCTGGGTTGTGTACAGCACAGTATCAGTAAAACTATTTTTGTTTTCTCCCGACGCCTCCTGCTCCACCTCTCTCTCCCTTTCCTCCACCTCTCTCTCTCTCTCTCTCTCTCTCTCTCTCTCTCTCTCTACTCTCTCTCTCTCAACTTAATGCCACTCTGATGATACTCATTCATCATCATTTCTTTATGTAATTGTTCATTTCTTTCCTCCACTGTATACAGACTTTTGCAAGTAGATTTATCTTCAAATTAACCAAACAACCCTTCCTCCCCCTCCATCAACAACTCTCTCTCTCTCTCAAGCAATGCCCTACTAAGTGAGTCTCTCGCTCAAGGACTCGGTTTCCTGTTCATTATTTGACTCTGAACAGGACTGAAGCCTCAAATGAGCGGCGACGCAGTGAGTGTTTTTCTCAATGAGTGGCGTTGATACTTCGGTTTTGAGAGTTAACATGCTTAACGTCTAAGGCGAGACACTTGCACAGCGTACCCTTCGTGCAAATGATGAATCGGAGCACGGTTGAAAGTCGTGCGCTCCACAATCTCCTCAGGATGCGACCTCTCTCTCTCTCTCTCTCTCTCTCTCTCAGAGAAAACGAATTCATCCTCGTTTTTTTAACGTGACGCTTCTGGTAGTTTCGTGCTCTCTACTGAAACATGAAATTCGGAACCGCCTCAACTTTCATGCATAACAATGCGAAGGTTAGAATGAGCTTCACATTAAACATAAAGAAGCACGTGATCAGTCAGTCTATTTTGGGTCTGCTAGTTTCCTCTAGCTGCGCCTCGTGTGACCACAAACTGTCAAAGCAAGTGAAAGATCTTACGCAAGGAGACAGTTTGAATGGGTCTGGGACAAAAAAGAAAATCGTTTACACACAGCAAGGAAGAAGTGAGACTATATGGGCCCTCTGCACAGAGTAATTTCCCTTATTCTTCTTAACAGCATTGCGCGACGACGGTTACGTTGCTTTGACATATTTTTTTTTTATCTTTGAAAATGTATTACTTCATTTATACTCGTGAATTCACTAGCAGTACATCACATTATACATGATCAGTGGAAAAGTCGCGGTAGCCTTTGTGAAAGGATCTTCGATCAACAGTTTCATCCCAGATTTGCGCCAAAATTTTACAGATTCAAAACTGGCCACCTTTTACACCGGTAGTATAGTCCATTTAAAAGATGTTAAGCCACCTTTAATGCCAATCTCCATCAACGCTTGTATTCCGTGCGTCGGCATCTTGAAGGTTTGGAAGCTAATTGCTTTGTATTCTCTCTGACTGTATTGAACTGAATTTGACATATCCTCTCTTTTAACAAAATCAAGCACTTATTTTTTAATTTGATTCTTTTCTTTCCAATTAACCTACATGGGTTTGATCATGTCAGCAACATAAAATGCATGATGGTGTTTGTAAAGGTCTTTTCGATGTTCATTATGAACGAAAAACTCTTTTTTGTCTCACATAGCTGTATTGCAAAGTTTCGGTAGAAATTGCTTATCATAGGTCTGGTGAAATCGTTTTGAGTGGTCTAATCCAAACAGCACTGAAAGTTTGCCATTATATTGGTATGTAATATCACTTAGCATATTTTCCATCCGTGTAAAAATCAGTGAGCATAACTCATTTGCAAAACGACAGGAGGAAACATTGGCAGCATGTTTACGACCTCTGAGTTTTAGTGCCATCTTAATGCAGAAAATAGCTTGAAATGATTTGCCTGTAACTCATATTCTATTGTTTGATTTGTGCTGACAGTTGCAATTCTTAAAAGCCATCGTTGAATGTTTAAACACACACACACACACACACACACACACACACACACACACAAAGATGAACGCAGGGGCGCACATATACACACCTGCACACTGGGGGGGGGGGGGGGGGGGGGAGAGAGAGAGAGAGAGAGAGAGAGAGAGAGAGAGAGAGAGAGAGAGAGAGAGAGAACAAAATGGACCAGAGTGACGGGGTTACAACTTATTCTAACAGTTAAAAACTTAATAAAACAAAGCATTCACTCCTGCCAATATTATCATAAAAGTGATGAGTGGGAAATGGGTGGGGGAGAGTAGTGGTGGTGGGGCTTTGAGGTATCTTAGTATTGTCTGATTGTCATTGGATTATGTATGTGTGGTGCACGAGTTTGTCTTGATCTGTTACGTTCGCTAGTTTGCATTTATTCAACGTTATGAAAATTATGAGCGTAAGCGCGCAGGGACGTGCGTGCGCGCGCGCGCGCGCGCGCGCACACACACACACACACACACACATGTGCGTGCGCCCCTCATAGCTCATGCTCTCTCTCATTCTCTCTCTCTCTCACTCACACACACACACACACACACACACACACACACACACACACACACACACAGAGTGAGAGAGAGGCAGACAGAAAGACACACAGACAGAAAGACAGAGACCTATCCGGGTTTGTGTGGCACAGGCGATAATGCACTTTATTCAACAACACATGTCTTTTATCTCAATGTGACTAAATCAACAAGATGACACTTCACTACCAAACCAAGAGAACGAACAAATACATTGAGGTAAGGCGTTTCGATCCCGATGATCATCTTCAGCTAAAATCAATCAGTCGAAGGTCATCGGAGCTGAAACGTGTTGTTTCTATCTTGGATTTTTTTTCTTACCTCAATGGTTTTACAGAGTAGTGACAAACTTTTAATTCCCTTCCTCCTGCTCTCTCCGAAAGTCTCAACCATCAGGCTATGCATTGATTCAAGAATTTTGTTTTCTTGCTTTTTTTTTTTTTTTTTTTCTCTTTTAGGGCTCCGAACAGCTGCAAAAAAACCAAACATCCTACGCTAGTATAAAGCACGTTGTCCTTTGTCAATGATACGTCTTCTATCGTCATTGATACTCGTTTGTTGTGCGATTTAAGTTTTCGTGTATATTTGAGATTGTAGCTGACTAGAAATCTTCGTCTACTTGAAATGTACGTCTCACATAACATCCACATTTCCTATTCATTTTCTTCCCTAAAACCTGTTCTTTCTGATGATAAGTTATTCCATATTCTGTATTATTCGTCCTTAGTAAAAGACTGGGCAATGTCTTAAAAGGCTTCGATGACGTGAGTAGACGAAAGTGGCATTGTTCAATAGGGAATGTCACAGTGGGCCAAAGCTACGTAAAAAAAAAAAAAATCGCTGACTCTCCAGAAAACCGCGCCGATCGAAAGGGGGTAGCTTATTGCAGGAACTGCCAATTCTCTAGCGTGTTCGGTCGACCACGTACGACAAAGACTGTGAGTAAAGGTGCAATCTTTAAAACCTGGCCTTGAGGTGAGAGTACTTTATCATTAAAAGACACATAGACAAGAGGCAGACTCGTCTCCTGCGCGAAATTCAGATCTGCAGGTGTTTGTATGAATAGCCTTAAACTTGATCGACGCCCAGTAGAGGATTACAGCTGCACCTTTCTTATCAGATAGAATTTCTTGTGCATTTGGCTTAGACAAACAAAAAGGCTATTACGGTATATCAGATTGAAAACAACTTGGGTACTAGTAGTAAATTTCCCTCTGTTGTCCACATTCCTTGTGCGTTTGTAGACAATCGTTTACCCTCCCTCTTCCCTCCCTGCCCCTTCCTCTTTCCCTCATCCCTTATACTCCTATACACATTTGGCCCACCCCTTTTCCCTTCGGACAGTATTTTGCTATGTTTTCCCCTGTTTTATTAAAGTCTTTATGAAATATATCCTCCCATTCCGTCCACCCTCACACCCAACTTCTTTCTATCTTTTCTTCCTCCCTCGCCCTTTTAGAAAATAAATCTTTGAGCTCTCAGTCTACCCCCCCCCCCCCCCCCCCCCCCCCCCCCCCCCCCCCACACACACACACACACACTTAATGCCCCTTATCTACTCTCCTTTGTTTTCTCGCCAACCATTTCCCGTTTCAGCTGATGTCCCAATGGAAAACAGCAATCGACATTCGCCAATGACATCTATAGAAGTTGCTATGGCCCGACACAGAGGAAACAGGCGTATGTTTGGCAGCAACTACACCCAGAAATCTCTAGGGCAAAAACTTCAACCACAACAGCAGAACAACAGCATCAATAATATACAGCAAACCACGTGTGGTGGGAATCCACAATTATCTGCTCACCAACGTGCAAAGTGTTCGTTAAATATGACCAAACCGAAGACGACATGACCATACAAAATCGTGTAACTAAAATGGAAAATTCCCCTCAAGGCAAAGAGAAAAGACTACGTACATGTAACTGCGACATGAAATACTTCTCACCATTGTCAACAGAGGTGTATAATTTTATGATTTATACAGATGAAATCTTGGCGATGACAAACGACGGGGATACACGAAAAGCAAGGAACTTTCTGAAGCTATTGACCGCACACTGTGGACGATATTTTGTGTCAGTTACAACATCCAGTAACACTCGCATAGCTAGCATCAAAAGGAGACTCTGCAAAAAAAAAAATCGTGTTGACAAATATCGCATCGTCCGCGGGATGGGACACACACATTAACGGTCTACCATGCACAGCCACATCCGGGCTACACCTGAGGCAGTTTTACCGTCAGAAATCCACAGTGGGGGTGTTCACTCACAACATTCTTCAGCAATTGTAATCGCATCCTGCTGCCGTGTCACACTTTGTTGAGTGGCTGTCGTGGCCTGGCATACGTATGGTGTAGGCTACTGAGACGATCATCAAATCTACTGTCAGGCAGTTGTAGCAATATCGTCAGTCAATGACAGCAGCCACCTCCATATCATCAGCCTACGATTTCATCATCTCCATATCATCAGCCTATGATTTCGTCAATCTCCATATTATCAGCCTACGATTTGAGCAGTCTCCATATTATCAGCCGGTGATAGCAGCCAACCTCATATCATCAGCCTACGATTTCAGCATTCCCCATATTATCAGTCTACGATTTCAGCAATCTCCTTGTTATCAGTCTACGATTTTTCAGCAATCTCCATATCATCAGCCTACGATTTCAGCAATCTCCATATTATCAGCCGGTGATAGCAGCAACCTCCGTATCATCAGCCTACAATAGCAACAGCCTCTGTATTATCAGCCTATGGCAGCAACAATCTATCATCAGCCTACAATAGCAACAGCCTCTGTATTATCAGCCTATGGCAGCAACAATCTATCATCAGCCTACAATAGCAACAGCCTCTGTATTATCAGCCTGTGGCAGCAACAATCTGCGTATTATCAGCCTAGTATGGCAGCTATCTCCATATAATAACCTACGATAGCAACAACCTCCGTATCATCAGCCCACGGTGCAGCAACCTCCATATCATCAGCCTGTGACAGCAACAATCTCCATGTCATCTGCCTAAGATAGCAACATGCTCTACATCATCAGCCCACGATAGTAACAATCTCCACGTCATCAGTCTACGATAGCAGCAATCTCCACCCATTACCCTACAATAGCAACAATCCCCATATGGTCAGTATCTCTCACTGATGCCACCAAGATTTTGGTTTGTGCCCTTGTCCTTTGTAAAGCAGACTATCCCAACTCCCTTCGAGCCAACCTTTCAAAGCACTTTCTCAAGACACGCTAAACGATCCAGCACGCATGACCAGGTAATTTACTCTTTGGATGTTGTGTTTATCCTCACAAAACGCGTGAAGTACAGATGAATGAGAAACTGAATTTGAGTTTGTCATTCTGTATCCTGTGAACCACTGTGAACTGGTTTCTAGAAAGTGCTATCAACAATTATCATGCATCATCGTTTTCCTCGGCAGTTTATGACGGCAACAAACACCGTATCATCAATCTATAATAACCAGAAGCTCAATATTAGCAACCTGTAGTAGCAGCGCATTCAATATCATCAACCCAACAAGATTCATATCATTAGTTTTGGTACTTTAAAAAAAAAAACTGTAATTTATCCTTACCTAAAATAGCTGCAAGCTCCACAAGTTATAACCTACCCATGATGGCAGCACGATCTATAATTTATCATAGCCTTGGCCTATGATAGCAACAAGCCATGTCTGCAGCTCAGGTTCACAACTTCATTGCACACATCAACCGTCACATCTCTATTTTATCAAGAGCGTGCGAATCAACTTGCCGCACTTGGATCGTGGGCATCAATAGAGAGAATGCCGGTCGGCATCATTCAAGATAAATGTCAAACTGTATACAAATGGCAAAACATCAATTGCATTTATGATCACGTCTATTTGAAGAAAAAACCAAACAGCAGCACACAAACACACACACACACACACGCACAACGCACGCATGCACACACGTACACACACACACACACACGCGCGCGCGCGCGCGCGCGCGCGCGCACGCACGCACGCACGCACGCACGCACACACGCACGCACGCACGCACGCACGCACGCACACGTCACATCACATCACATCACATCACACCACATCACACCACACCACACACCACAACCACTCCCATACATACGACAAGTGATTTTATGACATGTAACCTTTAAGTTTTGTTAAGAAAAAGTGAGTATGCCATACCATGAAATGTTTAAGTTTCGGTTTCCTCAAAACTACGTCACCGGATTGAGAAACAGTGTGTATACACTACACCACATTTTCCCAGCCATGACGCTCAGTGCATTAACAGAAACAAGATAGCATTAGGATGATCTGAAAGTTACAGGTCAGTTGATTACGCGATGCCCGCTTTACGGGGAACACACGGAAACACAACAGAGATTTTTTTAAAATGTGATTATTTTTGATGTTTGAAAAGCTCAACGTTAAAACTCTCTCTCTCTCTCTCTCTCTCTCTCTCTCTCTCTCTCTCTCTCTCTCTCTCTCTCTCTCTCTCTCTCTCTCTCCGGCGTGCAGATGTGTAAGCATGAGCTTGCGTATACGTGCGCGTGCGAGCGTGCGTTCCTCAGTGTGTGTGTGTATGTGTGTGTGTGTGTGTGTGTGTGTGTGTGTGTGTGTGTGTGTGTGTGTGTGTGTGTGTGTGTGTGCCTGCGTGTCTGTCTGTGTATCTGTGTGTCTGTGTCTGTGCGCGCGCGCGTTATTCGTCAGTTTGCCTTTTGTTACTCTGGACCGGTGAATACAGCAGTCCGTTCTTTTTAAGATCTACAAACAACAAACATATTACATTGCCTACATGGAGCCGGCATGAAGTCTGCAGTCTTCAGAGCAGAGACGTGCTCTGCATGACGCCATTGCACTGTCCCTCCTCCCCCTCAAACAACTTGAGCGGGACGTGCATTTCTCTTTCACCACCTCCTCCCCCTCCTCCTTCCTCGACCCGGCTTCCACTCCTGTCTTTCGTCCGCGGACAATTCAGAGGATGACCCTGAGCGCAGCTGTTGCGGAGTTTGACGGTGGACCGGGAGTCGGACAGATGACGTGTGGCGACGTCAGACCCACGTCGTTCATCTTGACGTAAGCAAAACCAGCACATCACCTTCCACACGTAAACTCGAAATCTTCGGGCACTGCAACAAGATACAGATAGCTGGACGTAGTAAATTTAAGACACATGGTTCGACTAACAGCGATAAATAATAACAGAAAGCATCAAAACAGCTTGATCATAAACACGATATACTACAATACAAGAATACCACAAAGGCGAATTACTTTGTCAGGGGAAGCAGGCAGGATGAAAGATAGGGTGGGATGGGGAGGGTGAGGAGATGGGGGCAAGGGGTGTAAGTTCAATCTTAGATGTTTACGGCATTACAAGACTTATCAGTAGGTGGTACATCAAAAGTCAGACTTCCCAGCAAGAGACTGATGAGTTTAGAGGAAAAGAAGTGAAGATGGTAACAACAAACTATATGAAAACTCGATGGGTGACGGCGGGTTGGAGGAGGGGGGGGGGGGGGAGGGGGGGGGGGGGGGGGGGGGGGGGTGGGGTTTGTAAGAATGTATGTTAGAACAGTTTTTGGCGAGCTATAACTTCCTAATAAGGAAATGGAGTAGAAGGGTGGATAGAGCGGGGGGGGGGGGGGGGGGGGGGGGAGGAGGAGGATAACATTCGGGAGGGGTGAGGAGGGGGAGGGCAAGGATGTAATTTTAGCTCGTATTATGTCAGCAGCAGTTTCCTGCTGGGAAACTGATGGTGACGATTTCTGGGATAACGCAATGACGTTTCTGTTTAATTCCCCCATCTCTCAATCCGACCCTCTCCATCATCGTCTCTCCTACCACTCCCACCCTCGTCTCCTTCCACTCACTTTGGCGGCTGCCGACCTGTAGCAATGAAATAACTTTGTCTGCCCTCACCATTCCTGGAGCTGTCTGCAGGCTCTCTGATACTCACGGCATCGTCTACCAAGTCGGAAAGAGCCACGAGGATAATGGGCCGCACTTAATGGCTGTCCGAAAGGAAGGAGGCATGGTCCCTAAACGTGAGACATCCATAGACCACGGGCTTGTGGATAAGATCTGGTACCCTTAAACCGCCACCTAGATACTGGTAACCTACCAAGATGTCCAAATGGCCACGCAGGCGGAGGAGTTGAAAATGTAATAACGGCTGTGAAGGCGAATGGATAGGGGGAGGGGAGGAGGGTACACGGAGGTGTCGAGTGCGACAGCTACGTAAAAGCAATCGGTCTGGGGGAATGGTCGCCCCAACTGCATTAATGCTTTTGAAATCAGCTAGTCAACCCAGCTAACCAACTAGTCAACAAATCAAAAACTAGACGACAAGCCAGTCAACCAGCTCACCAACTAGTCAACAAATCAAAACTAAACGACTAGCTATCAACCAACTAAATAGACAGAGAGGCGTATCAACATGTCAAATATTGAATACATGTTATGGCACTAAGTGGGTCCTGGCACTAAGTGGACAAGAAGAAAAACCAAAGCAACTCACTGACAACATCGGCCAAATAACTCACTTATTTTGGGGTCAATAGCCCCAAGCACGTAGCAAATAATGCTTAGGAATAGAAAATGGAGGCTTCGCCATATTTCAGGGCTCAGCAGGAGAAACCTGACCAGCCAGATGAATGATAGGGATGTCATTTTGAGCGTGTGCAAGCGTGCGTTGGACAGACATTTCAAAATGTAAAAAATATTGCTCGCCTTCTCTGTTTCATTCAAAGAATATGCATAAAATCAGGTGATTAAATGAAAACAAAATCCTTTGATTCAGTTCAGCAGCAATTACGTGTCTGATTCCTCTAAATATTGGCTTCCTTAGCCAGCGGAACAATAAGCTGTTCCTCCTATGTTCTTTTTTTCTTGTCTGATATTCCAGTGTCATGACCCTATGCCGATCATCTGGGCTCATTTATAAACCGCTAGACCAACAATCATAAACTGCCAGTTACGTGCATAAGTATGTAAAAGTCGTTCCGTGTGGCTTTTGTGATAGTGGTGATACACGTTAGCCACCTTGTGTAAAGGTCAGAGTCGAACGGGTTCGCAATGGAAGGACCGAGTGTTCAAGTCCCATCGATGGAATCATTTGCAGGAAATTTTCGAACACAGGTGGTTTTGTGCATAGTTGAGTACATCATGGGGGCCTGAATAGGAAAACTGAAACCACAGAGTCGATTTTTATTCATAATATGGATGCGTCTCTGAGAGTTTTGCTTTACTTTGCTGACCAAGACTGCAAGTATCTGCATCTCTAGGAAATAGCTGACGTAAGGGTATATTAGCTGATGTAGAGCTATGCATGGCTGTTCAGACACTGTGCTCCTAGCTAACGTGGCCTGCAACACTGCAATGGGTGTGTGTGTGAATGAATGAGTGTGAGTGAGTGAGTGAGTGAGTGAGTGTGTGTGTGTGTGTGTGTGTGTGTGTGTGTGTGTGTGTGTGTGTGTGTGTGTGTGTATGTGTGTGTGTGTGAAAGAGAGAGAGAGAGAGAGAGAGAGTGTGTGTGTGTGTGTATGTGTGCGTGCGGGCGTGCGTGAGTGCGCGCATGCGCGCGCGCGCGCGTGTGTGTGTGTATGTGTGCGTGTGTGTGTGTGTGTGTGTGTGTGTGTGTGTGTGTGTGTGTGTGTGTGTGTGTGTGTGTGTGTGTGTGTGTGTGTGTGTGTGTGTGTGTGTGTGTGTGTGTGTGTGTGTGTGTGTGTGTGTGTGTGTGTGTGTGTGTGTGTATGCTTGCGTATGCATGTGTATCTGAAGATACTACACGTCTGCTTATGTACGTACGCGTAAAGGTCTGCCATGCAAATATGATAATAGCATCTTATGTATGGACTTTTGTGTGGAATAACATCTCAGATGATGGCAATTTATTCTAAGTCATAATGGAAGTGGAAAAGAAAGGCATGGCATAAATGTCGAATGAAAAAAAAAAGTTAAATTGATTAAAAAAACATTGTTACCAAAGAAGTAAAAACACACACGCTAAAAAACAGGTGCGCACCTGTACATACTTCCCCATACCTGTACAAAATCCTATCAGCATTAATACAGACGTGCGAGACAATCTCTCAGTTATTTATACAACAGTTGTGCACGGACACGAAAGCATAGAGTACAGCCTAGTCATATAGTCATGATCAACATGGAACTCTCTAGCAGTATTTTCATGACCCTCATCCTCAACCTTTTTTATTGTCTCGAAGAAGATTAAAATTATGTAATCTTCTATACCTGACCATAGTTCGATTTCCTGTTCACCTCTCTGCTTGTCATGAGTTCTTATTAATGTTGTCGGTATTGGAAAGTTTATTGGGACTGTCGTTGGTAAGGCCTCTGGTTGTTCTATCAACTCATTCCCTCCGCGCTCTCATCATCATACCCCTGGTTTCAGCTGCATGCTGGGGCCTCTTCATTTTGTGTCTTGAATATTGACCTCTCCAAACCATCCCATATCTCTCCTTATTTTCTAGTTATTGAATTCTTCTCCCGCACACCCCTCTCTCCCCACATCCCCCCCTGATTCCCCAGAAAGTTGGCATGCCTACAAAGCACGAGATTACCTGATGAAGTACAGGTAGAAGTTGACGGCGTGGTTGGCGTCGCAGACGGCTCTCAGCACTCGAGCGCACAGACCTTTGCGGGCCATCTCCACGCTGCCTGCCTCCGGCTGCCACCACTGCTGGACCAGCAAGTACACGCACACAGGCGTCGTGGTCACCACCAGAACCGACGACGTCACCAGCAGCAGAATGGTGGCCTGCCTCTGCACCGCGCCCCTCGTTCTCTGGTGGTTAAGGGCGTAGTGTGGTCCCGGGGTTGGCGTCCGTGGGGTCGGTTCCCAGATTTGGAGGCTGCCTGGCAGTTGGCGCTCTGCGTGTTCTTTGAGGGGGTGGGGCGGCTGTTCGCGCGAGAGCGGCTGCTGGTGCTGCTGTTGGTGGTGGCTTTGAAAGTGGAAGTGGAGGAGGAGGAGGTGAGTGAAAGTTGCATTCGGCGGGCGCGGCCGATGAGGACGATGATGGAGATGTTGAGAGTGAAGAGAAGTGTGCATGGCAGGAAGCCGTAGGCTGCGATTTGAGCCCATTGCCAAATCCTCATCATTTGTCTGGTAATAGTACAGCAACGATTTCATTGTCATAGCTGATTATTATACCTCCTTGTTACATTCCAATAGTCTACCCTTTGTTGTCATACTTAAGTGTTACACTTCTGTGTTAAATTTCGTGTCATATCGCAATCTTATACTTCGTGTCATACATCAGTGTTTTTAGCTCGTTGTCCTACCTCAGGGTTATCCCTCAACATACCTTAGTACTATACCTCGTAGCCATTCCTCAGTGCTATATCTTGTTGTCAAGTGTCATTACTCTTGTCATTACTCTTGTCAGTATTCTTGTCATACTTCAATGCTGTAACTCTTATGCTATCTTGTTGTGATGAATTATTGTGATATGTCCTCGTCAGACCTCGCTGTAAAGTAGTTTTGCGTTTAGAGAATGATGAATCTTTCACACAAACCCCCAAAATCCTGACTATGGAACTTTCGATGGATTTGTAACCTGTTCCTCGGTGTTGTGATGATATCTGGCGGGGGGAGATCTGAGCAGCTTACAGTGAGAAGAACTGAGGTCACATGACTGAATAAACGAGGAATACCAACATGTGAAACGCGATGTTTTCATGCACCAATCGCAAGTGAGATGACTAAACTCGGTGAATTGGGAAGCCTGATACATATGTTGAAATAAACAAATGACAGAGGTAAAATAGAAAACAAAACACAAACAAACAAACAAAAAAAACACACACATGGAAACCGTCTAGACTCCGAAACAGCCTAGACTCCGATTCAGCCTCTTTTTGTTTAAAACCCCAGGTTATCATCAAGACAACCAAAATAAATGTTGTCAGAAAGGACAAGAGATCAGAGAATAAATCGGTTTCAAATTACAAACAGACATGGTTTCATTTCCGAAAGCACCATAAATAGTAATGCCCTCCGATTGGTCAATGAAAAGATCGCAGTTCTCACTCCCATTGCTTTCAGATCGTGCCTCTCCCCGTAAGCGCGATTGAGAAAAGAATTGCTGACAGGGACGCAGATGTATTTACGCATCTGGATATTTCAACTGCCTTTATATCCTATTATCATATTTTACCTCTGTACCTCATTATTCGTCTTAATCCATGAGCAGATCGAAAATACCCCCGTCAGTGTGTCCTTTGCTTTATTGCGGTTTTTGTCCTGTATTGCCTCTTTGTCATACTTCACTACCACCGTGCTGTATTGTCGTCATATTTCACAGTTCTCTATTTCGTCATAATGATCAATGTACCATAGCTCATCATCTTGGCTCAATGTTATTTCCACTTCGTCATGTCTCATTATCTTGTTTTGTAGTCATTCGCTATTTGTAATCCCCTTGCAACTTTACCGTCATATAATCGGACAATATGCTACAACGCATCAGTATGTGCCAGCATATGATCTACTCGTCAGGAATTAAAGGTACTTCCTCCCGCTCCCTCTTCTGAACCCTTGAACACACACACACACACACACACACACACACACACACACACACACACACACACATACACGCGCGCGCGCACGCACGCACATACGCGAGTGCGCATACACACACACACACACACACACACACACACACACACACACACACACACACGCACGCACGCACGCACGCACGCACGCACGCACGCACCACGCACGCACGCACGCGCGAGCGCGCATAAACACACACACACACACACACACACACACACACACTTTGGGCGCCTACTGCCGGTGTTATATGGCCTGATGTCACTGTTTGCACGTGCGGGTTGGCTGCACGTATTGTTCGGTTTTTTTTGGGGGGTTGTTTACAGTTCAGGGTGCGTTTGCTGACAACGATTTCCATTTGTGCCTGCAGTTGTTTACTATTTCTTTACTTTAGTGTTTAGGGTTGCTAAGTATGGTTTGCATAGTATTAACCATTTTTCTGTTGAACATAGGTTGCATCTTTTTGAAATGTTGTTGTATGGTGATGCCCTTTTTATGATTTTCCAGGATATGTTATTTTAGTTTATTTTTTTGTCTTTGAAGTCTCCAAATATATTTGCTCAGTTCTGTTTGGTTTTTGTATTTTTCTTTGTTGAATGACTGTTTATGGTTTGCGTATCTGGTTTTTTGAGTGATTTTCAGTGATCCCTATGTATGTTTCTTTTTCATTTTCTGATGTCACAGTGGCTTGGTATACAATGTTGTTATAGAGGCATTTGTTGCTTAAGGGACACTGTTCTTTTTTTTAGCACAATTGCAGGATTTCCTTTCTTCACCCTTCTTTGCTGTGTTGCTTTTCATTTTGTTGGATGAATCAATTATATTTTTAAGGGTTAGGCATGCATGAATATGATAGTTTGATGGTGTTCTTGTTGATATTTTGGACAATTTGTGTTCTTTTGGGAAAGGATGCTGTCAAAATTTTGAAAAAAAATTCTTTCCTACGTTTGTTTTTTTACTCGTCCATCATATGGAGGGTTGTACCATGTGATTTTCCTTTTCCTGCTTTTTTTTTTTTTTTTTGTTCATGTTGTTATCTGGGTTGTATTGTAGTTTGTAGCTGTAACCACTTTTTTTGCAATGCCTCTTGGTATTCTGCTGCTGCTGCATTGTTGAATACTCTTTTATGTGACAGATTAGATAATCTCTTGTTTATGCCATTGGGTATGGTTTTTAGTATAGATGGTGGGTGGTTGCTATTGATGTTTACATAAATGGGTGTGTCATTAGGTTTCTTGTATGGTTTATATATGTGGTTGTTGAGGTCAAGTGTTATGTCTAAGTAGTTCACTACTTTTTTTTGTTTGCTTCGATAGTTTTTATTTGTTTTCTTGATCCTTGATCCATGTATCATTCTGCTGTAAAGTAAAGTTTTCTTGGTGTGAAAAATGATTTCCATTTCTACAAATGCCTCTATAACAACATTGTATACCAAGCCACTGTGACATCGGAAAATGAAAAAGAAACATACATAGGGATCACTGAAAATCACTTCA
>JADBJO010000518.1:135000-150000 GCA_016801955.1 Conus betulinus | reverse complement strand
ATTTGGCACTGTTGGAAGATTCAGGAGACATGCTTTGAACAGCACCCTGAAATCTTCGGGTTTTTTTTTTTTTTTTTTTTTTTTTTTTTTTTTTGATGGTGGGGGGCAGAACCACAGCCACAATGACGACCGGCATTTCCTTGAGGGACGGCAGGATCACGATCTGGAGGGTTGGGAGGGTGTAGTGCTGGCTGATTCACTTCAACAACTGTAGCAGGTTGAAAGCTGGCTGCAGCAGGAGGGGACACACAATCATCTGCAGGAGGAATAACAGGACGACAACTTCCAGGGTGTCTGCTACTAGCAGGACATGCAGCTGAAGTAGGTTTGGAGGTGACATGCACAGAATTGTCTGCTAAAAAACTTTTCAGTCTGGCTCTCAGCACCTAGACTATACCCCCCAATCGCAGAAGTGGAGATTTTTTTTCCAAAAACAGATCTTAGTGCTGCAGCCTGATCTTTGCGTCTTTGCGTGCAATACACGAGCAACAAACGGTTGATATCAGCTGCAGTGCTGGCATGGTCCCCTGTGAACTTACATCTGCCTCGCTATTTCATTTAGCTTATCAGTTCTTCGAACCAGTGCTGCTTCTTTTTTTTGCTGCCGGTTTCTCTTTTAGAATAATCCTCCTCCTGCTAATACTGTCTTTCTCTGCCTGCTCGTTTTTGCTGCTGAACCATATAGAGATGGGCTGGCTTCTCTTCATCATATTGATGGAGATATGATGATGAAAATTTTCACTGCGTCGCTTGAATAGGCTGAAGTCCAAATCTCCAAATGCCTGCTCAGCAACAAGTTTGAAGAAAATGGAGTAGAAAAGCTGCAGTGTCGTCAAAGGTTTTTTTCTTCTATCAGTCTTCAGAATCAGTAACTGGATCAGCAGGCGATTTGTCAGTTCAACGGCTGGAAGAACTGGTCAACACCCCTTCCCAGAAGCAAGGAAAGCAGACCGTAGTCTCGTGAACGCTGGACCATCTGCAAAAAGGCAGCAGAAAAAGTATATCTTAAGTCTAACAACAGTTTCAGCATAATGAAACACTAGCTGTATAAGTGTTCGAACCGATGTAAGCATTTGTGTTTCAACGGAATAAATACACATCAAACTAAGCCTGCATACGTTCTTTGTGCATGCAAGTAAATTTGCACTTTAATTTTTGAAGCTAAAATATCCATTGCTACTAACACTAAATGAGTGTGCATGTATGTTTACGCTCCACACTTCGGACATTTTCATGACTGATCAAGTGTACTATTTCTTTCTCAGAATAAGCACATGTACATATAATTATATTCATAGTAATATAGTTACCCATTATCTCCATGGCAACGTATATTATGAATATTTATTCAGTTCATGAAATGCTTCTATTCACAAACTTACAGTGATGTGTTAATGCAAGTAAGTTCATATTTCCATTCATAAACTTTACAATGGTTCTTTCTTTGATGTATGCAGTCACCGAGTCAATTGCTAAGGCCCACTCCACAACACACACACATACACTTGTTGACATGACATGTGTGTTTATATAAAAGCAAAACAGACAAGAAAAAAAGTGTGTGTGTGTGTGTGTGTGTGTGTGTGTGTGTGTGTGTGTGTGTGTGTGTGTGTGTGCACTTCACATGAAGGATATTGTGATTTCAGACAAGAAAACAGGAAGAGGTGCGTGTATAAATATGTTATGTGCATGCTTATTTGAGCATGTAGATGTCTGCTTCTAGGTATCTGCCTCTGTGTGTCTGTTTCTGAGTGCGTGAGAGAGAGAGAGAGAGAGAGAGAGAGAGAGAGAGAGAGAGAGACACACACACACACACACACACACACACACACACAACACACACACAGACGAAACCAATGCGAAAAATGCATTGATTGTACAAAACAGAGGATCCCATCTTGACATAAATATTGAAACATCACGTTAATAGTATATGGTAACATTGAGAATCATCATTGTCAGTATTCCTTATCAGGAGAGAATATTCCTCATATGATAAAAATGATTACAGGCCTACTCAGCACTACTGAAAAAAAAAACACTTCAAATTGATTCGAGGCTTTTTGTCTGCATTTGTACAAACGGGACTTAACAAACAAAATCGTGTTAATATGGGTCCGTTATCAATAACAATGAAGGAAATTTTCATCGTGATAATTGTTCGAAAACATTTTCTTCGAAACTTGCAGCGATCGTGTTTGTCGAACGACCAGGTTGAGGCGAGTTACTTCCCTTGGCAAAACACGATCGCCCACTTTTTCGTTGTTTTCCTGACCTAAACCACGAATGTGTAAGTGAAAAAAATACACTAGTAAAGTAAAACATCAAACTTTTGGATGATTAAAATAACTAATGTTAGAAATGTCGTTTATACAAAAACTTTGTAAACATAACTGACCGAAACTCGACTTCCAGTCAAGTAATAATTTGTGCTTCAGGCATTCACATCTCATCTGACTGTTTTTTTCAAAAACGTATATCTCTAAAATAACTAATGATGTACGACAGCATTACACTAAAACATTATTTCTGTGCGATGTTTAGCGATTCTTACCAATTTCCTTAAAACATTATTTTTGTGCGATGTTTAGCGATTCTTACCGATTTCCTTGCAAAAATACACTAAAAACATTATTTCTGTGCGATGTTTAGCGATTCTTACCAATTTCCTTAAAAACATTATTTTTGTGCGATGTTTAGCGATTCTTACCGATTTCCTTGCGAAAATTCCCAGATCTTGTTCTTCGAAGTTCGAATGGGCGTTGACCTTGTTTCGTTTTGAATCCACATGTGCTGGCGATGATTTAGTCCACGAGACACTCGTTTTGATTGGCTGAATTGACTAGGACAGGGAATGATGAATGCATTAACCTTGTACCTCAATCGAAAGAGTACGTCTGTACTTCATTCTGAGTACGGAGTGCATGTGTGTGTGTGTTTTTAATCCGAATTTCGCGAAAATTGCCAAAGTTGTTGCAAAAACTTTGTCCCGTGTTTTCATTTTTCACGATATTTGAATTTACCCTTTGATAGTAAATTTCTATATTAAATACCCTTTATTTTAGTACCGCATATGGCCATGTGAGTTGTCCGTACCGTTTAATATTTGGTAAAAAAAAAAAAAAAAATGTGCACTGTGTCAAAGTTGACTTGACCCAAAACGGGCCGCGAGCGCCGGACGCGTGACGAAAATAAGCGGATCACACACCTCATTCTCTCTTTAGTATTTATTTCTTCACAAAACATTCACACTTAAAATAATACTCATTCAAAAGAGGACAAATTGAACTTTATTCTAACATATTTTTCAAAGCACAACATCCAAGGACATGAGCATACGGGTGCATGGAAAATGAGCAAAATGGGTGCAGTACGAACTGATGATAGAGCACTGCTTCGGCCGCCGCTACCTACTCGCAGCAAACGGAGCAATCATCCCAGGATGGATCGCAAAACACATCGATGAACTACAAGAATAACCATTACACTCACTCTCAAAGTATTTTCGACATACAGTCCAATGTGAAGAACTTCTCCCCAAAACACCAGTCAGTGTCTTCTAGCTTTATCCTTAACACTGTAAACGCCTTTTCAAGATCATTATACACAGAGATAAACTTTATCACACAACCCTTTCATGGCTTAGCGCAGACACAGTAATACAACTTTCATTACAAGTGGAGACACAGGTGAGATGTAAATGCTGTCTAGTCTATCATCACAGACGTAATCTCTTAATATCAAATCGTTTCAAACTGCCTGATGAATCCTTTCCATGTTTGATGTTATACTACAGTTCAACTGCAAGTCAGCAACAAAGATCTAATGGGCAAATGCATAGTCAACTTACTGGACCTGGCAGAACGAAGGCAGTTTGAACGTCTCCTGAAACTGAAGCTCTCCATGACTGCCTCAGTCCGTACCAAACCAAAGAAATAACGTTAATAATAATAAAATAACACAGTTGGCAATCATCCACAGTTTACGTGTTCTACATCAGCTCCTCCCCTGCATGTTTGATCTTCTGACATTGTAAACACAGTTCACAGCACAGCAACAGACCTTGTCCAGTCCAACACAGCTCCTTCAGCTCGTCGTAAACTTGCACCACTCAACACAGCCCAAGTGCACCGCAGTTCAGCTTGGAACAGCTTAACACCGTCCAACACAGCTACTTCGGCTTGTCGTAAACTTGCACTACTCAACACAGCCCGAGTACACAGTTCAACTTGGAACAGCTCGATAAAAATAATGATTCAAACAGCTTGACACAGCTCAATAAGATAATGATTCAAACAGCTTGACACAGCTCAATAAAATAATGATTCAAACAGCTTGACATTTAAAAAAATACCCTCTTTCTCTCTGAAAGACTAAGATCTCAACCACTAGCCCTATATTCTGGTTGCCCAACTGAGTCAGCTGACAAGAAACGTTATCTCCAAAGTAGTTCCTACGTCATTCTGCCTATTTTTTTTTTCCTTGATGTAATATCATATCTGTCATAAGTGCTACGGAGCTAAAGTAACAAAAATGACGTTTTTAATTTTCTTAACGGTCGCTGGATTTGGCACTGCGTTTATATGTCCCAATATTCCACCACACAGAGACAGAGGAAGACAGATAGAGACAGATAGACAGGGAGACAGACCGACAGACCGACAGAGAGAGAGAGAGAGAGAGAGAGAGAGAGAGAGAGAGAGAGAGAGGGAGAGAGAGAGGCGGACATAAGACTTCACCCCAGAAAACAAAACAAAACAAAACAAAAGGAAGAAAGCTGCTCCTCACCTTATATTGTCCAAACTGCAGCAGCAGCACTTTGACCACAATGGCCAAGTTGTCCACTACGGCCAGAGTGCTAATGTAGAGCGCCGGAGACCCCAAAGAGCGCATCCGACAGATGACCACCAGGCAGAGCACATTGCCGGGGAAGCCGAAAGCCAGGAAGACCCACATGTAGCTCTCCTTGATGACCTTCTGGGTGGACTCGTAGTACCTCAGCTGCTCCAGTTCCTCAGGGGTCAAGGCCGCGCGGCCCGTGCTGCTCGTGTTGTCGTCGTCGTTGTTGCTGTTGTTGACCATATCGGGAGTGAGGGTCAAGTTGGGTAGGGTGGCGGCTGTGTTGGTAGTGGTGGGGGTGGTGAAGGAGGAGAGGGTTGTGATGATGGTGGTCATGGTGATGGTGTGGTCATCGGCTACGAGGTCGGTCAGTCGTGGGAAGCGTCGTTGTAGAAGACCTCATGAGGTCTTTTTATCCAAAAGAATTGTTCTGTGAAAAGAGACTGCACGGAATCAGTATAACGCAGTTCACTGAGAGGAGAATACGTTGGTTTGCAGTTTTGTGTGCAAAACACGGTAAAGATTTCGAGTGAAAAGTGGAGAAGTGAAATAGTAGAACACCCTGTTTGGTTGCTCCTGCTCTTTCCCTACACATCCGTTTAAAATGTTTTCCGTGGAACACAGCATGGAGAAAGACCAGTTCCAGTTAGACATATATAGATAGATCGACAGATTGATAGATAGGTGAAAGGGAAACATGGACTTGTCGGCCAAGGGAGAGATCAGGCCTCTGGGCTGTATTTGAAACCTTTGCCATTTTTTTTTCTTTTTGGTCACATGGCTACGTTACATGATGTCCACCTTCTTGCACCGGAAACATGGCGCCCACAATTAAAGACAAGGGACGAGAATGTTTTACACAAAACTGATTTTGATCGTTAAAGATATATTTGTTGAACATGTTTCTGGATCAGATTTTAGAGCCAGTGAATGGTATCAGTCAGGAATGCATAACTGTGAGTGAAATCTGCATAACTTAGGCCTCATTTGAAAGTGGCCTTTTTTTTCTGTCCTCTGTCAGTGGTAGCTACTACACCCAAACATAGATATGTCTTGGTGATGCAGCATGGCCCTTCCTCTGCCATGGCGTACGTTGGTAACTGGGGCCTACTTACCCCGTATGGGTGCATTTACATGCCCATATAAAGTATACACCTAATCTTTTGATCACAATACTGGGAGACTGTTCTGATTAAAGCCATTTCTGTGTTTGTGTAGATTCCATTATGCCATGAAAAAAAATGTATAGGTGTGTGTGTGTGTGTGTGTGTGTGTGTGTGTGTGTGTGTGTGTGTGTGTGTGTGTGTGTGTGTGTGTGTGTGCGCGCGCGCGCGCGCGCGCGTGTTGTTGTTGTTGTTTGTTTTGAAGAGTGAACACGGAAACAAGAGCAAAGACGGAGTCGCTTAGCTGCAAACACACACACACACACACACACACACACACACACACACACACACACACACACACACACACACATACACACATACATATACACACACGCGCACGCGCTCGCAAGCACGCACGCACACACGCACACGCACACATACAATGCGTATTTACCTATTTGGTCTTCTTCAGGCAAAACAGTAAACATTCAGAATGAAGAAAAACGAAGGACGAACAGACAGTCATTAATCTTCAAACTGAGTGGACGAGTGTGTGTGGGGGGGGGGGGGGGGGGGGGGGGGGGGGGGGGGGGGGGGGGGGGGGGGGGGGGGGGGGAGGGGAAGGAGGGCTGAAAGGGGACAACACAGGCTAGAAGAAGAAGAAGAAGAAGAAGAAGAAGAAGAAGAAGAAGAAGAAGAAGAAGAAGAAGAAGAAAGAAAGAAAGAAGAAGAAGAAGAACAACAACAACAACAACAACAACAACAACAACAACAACAGCAAGACGACGAAGAAGAAGAACAACAACAACAATAACAATGACGACGACGACGACAGCAACAAACACAACAAGAAGAAACATGATGATGTTGTTGATGATGATGATGATGACGAGGATGATGATGATGATGATGATTATACTACCACCACCACCACCACCACACCACAACCACCACCACTTTCTACTACTACTACTACTACTACTACTACTACTACTACTACTACTACTACTAAAGTAATATAATTACAATGATGATAATTGTATCATTATATAATACCAGTTCAAACCAGAATACTAATGACGATACTGACAAAGGAAGAGCATGGAGGGAGTTAGAAAATATTCTTGATGATAAAACACAGTAAGAATAGTAATGATGATAACGATAAAAAAAATCGTAACAAGGGTATCAACAATATAAATAATGGTAATAATAGTACGGATGCTACTATTACTACTACCACTATAACCACCACCACAACTACTAAAACTACTGCTGTTGCTGCTGCTGCTGCTGCTGCTGCTGCTGCTGCTGCTGCTACTACTACTACTACTACTACTACTACTACTGTTTCTATAAACAATAGTAATAACGACAATAAACCAGAACCAGCTGGGAAACCCATGAACCTTATTATACGTATATTTTTTCCAAAATCTGTTTTAAATATATTCAAGTCTGTGCAATGGGGAGTTATAACTATTATCAAATCAGCTTCTATTGGAATATATCAGATGTCTTTTTCACAGATCCTCTTCCACATTTAATTCTGTTTCCTTAACAAAATGTTCTGTTTGAATTTGACCTTCTCCGAAAAACAAGTAGCGCCCATACACTTTGCGCTTGTGTCAGAAGGTTTACCACTGCTAAACAACATTTATTTTGAAGCAAAATTGGAAAAGAGAGGGGGCTAGTTACCACCAAAGACACAGACAAACAGAGTACAGGACTAGTACAGTGCATTTCGACCACTTGGGTCTTCTTCAAGTGAAAACAAATAACATTTAGGACAGTGACAAATGATTTGGAGACGAACAGGAGAAACGAAGCCAAGTGGCTACATGTTCTTCTTGTCACTGTCCTAAATGTTATTTGTTTTCGCCTGAAGAAGACCCAAGAGGTCGAAAATGCATTGTGTCTAGTCCTGTACTATGTTTGTTTGTGTCCTTGGCGGTAACTAAACCCCTCTCTTTTCAAATTTCTCTTCATTTTCCGCCCTCAGTCACTGCGTTTGGAAACATGATAGGTATTTTGGACGAGAACATGAAGAATAGAGAAAAAAACAACTTTCCGTTAAGGGTTGTATTAACAGCAAATTACCTTGCGCCTAAGAGGTAAGCATAATGGAGCATTCTTGAAGTATGCATTACAGTGAAAGCGAAATAAACGCTATGAAAATGCAGGCAATCGAATGCCACGGCAAATGTACGGGCAACTGGTGCTGTTCCGATGGAATTCAGTCACGCAGACGATTCTAGACATTAAGATAAAAACATTTCACCAGACAACAACAATGGTAACATTATCCCCGTTGTTTCTTTTTCCATGATCAATTCCATCATTTTGTTCGTCGTTGGTGGTGTAGCAATCATGTGATAAGAAGAACATGTACTAAGTGGCTACATGTTCTTGTCACATGATCACTATACCACCAACGACGAACAAAATGATAGCACTGATTATGAAAAAGGAAACCACGGAGATAATGTTACCATTGTTGTTGTCTGTGTTCACCACACCATTTCAGCAGCCAATGGGAAATTGCCGGGATACTCTTGAGTGTGTTCTTGTTCTCATGAATCATGGATGTTAAAATGAATTACGAGATCAATAACAAGTGTGCTTTTTCCTGCCTCATTTTCTGTGCTACTTCAATGGCATCATCCCCACGTTGGCCACTCCCGCTTCCCCGTCCACAGCCACAGCCCGGCTTGTCCCGCCAAAAGTGTCGGCACCAGCAGACCACAGGGAGCAGCCAATGTCAAGTCGTCATGAGGTAACGCACCAGAGGAGAAACTGCACAGCTGCCAGTCACTTTGGTGATGCTCAGTGGCGCCTGTTCTGATCCAGCATAATTATGCAGGAGATCCCTGCTGAGCCATGTACAGATGGCAATAAGTGCTCAATCGCGGCGATCAGCGCGAGCGTCTCTGTCCGTCGGTCAAGCGACAGTCCCCATTAATTTAATATGCCAGCGCTGTCTTCCACACCAACAACTCACCAAGAGCATAGACGGATGAGAAGAAATCAAACCTACGGTCATTATGAGATGAGGACAGGAGGGCCACTGAATCAGCGGCCTCCTTTCATACTGATCGCTGAAAATAAGGATGAGGATGATGAAACTGATGCTATGGATGCTATGTATGGTGATTGCTATTCTAGTCTAAGACTGCATGACAAAGCTGTACTCTGCGCTTATTTTTGATATATTCCGGGGTCAGACAGGCCCGAGAGAGGCAAACATCCGCAGTGTCCGTCAGGCAGTTTGAGCAACACTGTCAAAGACGCATTCATTAAGTGGGTAAACCTCGGTTGTGTGGTCAACGTCTTCCAGTCTGAACTCACAGAGAACTCAACTCCGGATAGGAACTGATCGATCAGAAAAATCCAGCACAAACACGGCTCCGATGGGAATAAAAACTTTCGACCTCACAGTCGGAGATCCGCGATGGTAACCATTGCGCCACGGTGGCTGGTGTGCGAGCCTAATCATTCTATGAATACAAATAAAGGGGGTTCCTGCCATCGGCAGCTCTGTTCGGGTTACTCTGGGGGATCCGCTGGGGGTGGGAAGAGGAGGGAAAGGTCACAAACTCACCCCTGAGGTGCTGCCAGAATCCGATCCTGCCAACACAAATTGAGAAATCAGCCAATCCCCATTTTTCAGGCAATTGTTGTAATGGTGAGGTTAACGTTCAACTACCCGGAAGGCGTAAAGACAAATTCTGCGTAAACAGAAGTCTGTGTAGAGGCCAGATATAAATGATGAGAAAACGTCCTGAGAGTAATGAATGTCAACCTTTCCGGAGGGCAGACGTGATGGATGGCAAAACTCCATCGTCGTTCCTCCTTCTCCGACTGAGGATCCCGAGAAATTGAGGACATTGCCGCTTCTCTCTGGACTCGCAACATATCTGGAGATCGTTTTTCCTTCGCATGATGTCAGTTCACCTAATCTTCAACTGTCACATATGAAAAACAGGCCAGCGTGTTGCTTTGGTTCCTAGTGTACAAAATCCGATTACTGACTCATATGAAGTGCATAAACCCTTCGCAGAACTTGTAGCTATGCCCGGGTGTAACTACTACAGGGCTTAGTGGACCTGTGCCATTGCTGCTTTACTAAGTGGTATCCTTCAGTCTTTTTCATTCATGACTTATTGTTGTACGTTTGAAGAGAAAAAAAAAACAGTTTTGACTGCACAGCTTTAAACAGTAGTACAGCTCCCATAGACTCTGCATATTTAATACACACTGTTCACAGTTATACGCTCTGCAAAGGGTTTATGCGAGTGTTTTAATTTATTCGTATTGTCTGCGTAAATCTTGCGCATCCACCAAGAACACCGACTCACCCTGCTTAAAAACGTGTGCAAACGGAACAGACATTTGCGTACACCTACATACCCCTTGCTCACAGTATACGGTTACTACTATATCATTTACAACTTTATGAATCCTTTCTTATCCTAGAAAGACAGTCACAATCCTTGTTCGTCTTCCAACATTTTAGTTCTTCCATCGAAACATCGTCACACTCACCGTAACCCTTGCTTAATCTGCATTGTCCTTGCGCACGATGTACAATTTTTGCATGCCATCCACAAACCTCTCACATGGGACACAAACCTTGCGCATAGTTAACATCCTTTAATAGCTTCCACAGCTCGTGCTCTCTATCTCCCCATTGGTTTGGCTGATAGCATCTGTGTGTTTTGTGAAAACTGATGCCTCGTCAATTGTAGCCTGTGGCTGTTTTCTGATAAGAAACAGCGTGGCAGCTCTAGTTGGATCTAATCATCTGACTCGGGAAACATCATTAAATGTGTGTGTGTATGTGTGTGTGTGTGTGTGTGTGTGTGTGTGTGTGTGTGTGTGTGTGTGTGTGTGTGTGTGTGTAAGACAGAGACAGACGGACAGACGGACGGACAGACAGGCAGACAGAAACAAAGAGAGACAGACAGGAAGACAGATAATACAGACAAACAGACAGACAGACAGACAGACTGACTGACTGACTGACAAATAGGCAGACAGACAGAGGTCATGGTTTTTACACACAATTCATGTTGAGTACACAGACACACACACACACACACACACACACACACACACACACACACATACACACACACATGCACACACACACACACACACACACACACACACACACACACACACACACACACACACATATATATACACACACACACACACGCTCGCGCGCGCGCGCGCGCGCACACACACACACACACACACACACACACACACACACACACACACGCACACACACACACACACACACACACACACACACACACTCACCGCACACATCGTTTAGTATCACGCTTGGTGGATAGATTTAAAAGTAGTAGAGACGACAACATACATCATTTCGTAAAGTTTTGTAAAAAAAAGAGATACACAGCCTTGCGCATCTAAAAAAGTATGTTGAAAAGAGTATAATGAAATGATTATGAAAAACTCTGAATTAATGGGAAAAAGAAGCATGTATTAAACATCACTGTAAGGGAAAAAAAGAGGAAAAATAGCTTGTTTTGAAAACAAAAAGAAGAATCCGTCAATTTATACTTTGATTACAATGCACTCAGACCACAGCTGTAAAAACAGAGATAGCTGCGTACGATAAACGAACAAAACAATTTGCCCGGCGAGGATGGACAAGGAAAGCAAGATCAGGAAACGTCAAAAGATAGATTAGATGTATGTACCGACGGACTGACAAATAATAACTGACAGAGGTAAAAGCGTGTACTGGTAGTTCGGTGTGCTGTAATCCCATGCTATATAGTGTGTGTAGTGTAGTGTAGTGTAGTGTAGTGTAGTGTAGTGTAGTAGTAGTGTAGTGTAGTGTAGTGTAGTACAGCTTTCTCGTGATTACATTTTCTCCTTTCTTCTGAACAGAATTCGAACCGTTGTCTTTTGTGTAGTGACGGTGTTGGATTTCCCCGCCGCCATCTCCCCCCCCCCCCCCCCCCCCCCCCATTTTCCCCGTTTCGCCTGTACCCCGTCCCTCGCCAGTCCCTCCTTTGCCACCTCCACCCAGAAACATGTTCCTATTTCCCTATTCTTTCCTGCCCTGGCACTGAGTACATCTGGCATAATCATCCCATGGTTACACTGGATTTATCTCCGGCCTTATTGGAGGTGGATGGCTGGAGTACGTCTCCTCTGGTGGCAATGATTGTGACAAATTCTAGAATTACGCCCACTTCATCGACACATTCTCCCGTTCCTTCCATCTCCCCGTGGGTAGTACCGGTAAGTACCAGTCTTAAATCCTTTTAGTTATCAGTAGGAGAGCGGCGGGTGTAGGTGAACCATCGGTCCTGTGTCTAAAGTACCCGCTGCGAGTAAATTTGGTGTCACTATAAACACTCCCCGGACAATTCAACATCATGAAATGGTAATTCCAGAAGATAACTATCCCCCCCCCCCTCCCCCCTCCATCGCCGTACCCCCTCCCCCCCCCCCCCCCCCCCCCTAAGGACGACTGATTTGTGTGTTATTATCTTTTAAGTTGTATTTGATAGGAGTAACCCCGCCATCTTAAATTGTGGTATACACTACAATGTTCAAATGCTACGGCTTTTCCATATAATAGGCGAATTGTCCCCATATAAGGACTTCTAATACTGGTAGAAGCTTACCTCTTTTTTATGTTTCTACGTACACTCCCAGCACTGCCACACATTTTGCCATCGGTGCACGAGTTTGTGTATGCCTTCTGCGTAGAAATCTTTAGCCAATCGCTCACAGTGTTTTTTGTCTCTTCGTCACAGGTGAACTCTGAATACTTTAGCCAATTTATAGATTGGGGGGGGGGGGGGGGGGGGGGGCTGAAACACGCTGTTCCATACACAACAGAATTCTTCTGTGAATTTCACTTGGTTTGCACCGTTCAGCTCCAAAACAAATTTGTTACTGATCTCTGTTTCAATCCCGGAGCATGTTTCTTGTTCAGCCATTTTGTATAATCTGAAAACCGAAAAAAAAAAAAAACGAATTGAAATAAAAACAAAAAAAAACGAATTGAAATAAATCACAGGAAAAAACAGTAAAAAGAAGGTAAGCTTCTATCTGTATTAGAAGTCCTTGTTTAGGACAATTCAAATTATATATTGAATGGCCCTCGTACAATGATGATAGACTGTCCTCTGTAGTAAACCAGTCAGAGAGTCTGCTCCCATTCATCCTTGAAACTGTTTTTATTTTCTCTTTCTTGTCAGACAAAAAGTAATGATGGAGAGATGGTGGTGTCAGTGCTGATGGTAACGGTGGTATTCTGTATCAGTGTTCTTGGTAATAATGAGCTGCCGCGGTGATGTGGTTGTGGTGGTGACAGAGCCCTAGAGATAGTTTTGGATTCTGTCAAACGAGAGCAATCGTTTTGGCTTCTACCAGACGGGAACAACACACATGGTTCTCTCTCTCTCTCTCTCGCTCTCTCTCTCTCTCTCTCTCTCTGTCTCTCTGTCTCTCCTCTCTCTCTCTCTCTCTCTCTCTCTCTCTCTCTCTCTCTCTCTCTTCTCTCTCTCTCTCTCTCTCTCTCTCTCTCTGTGTGTGAACAGGGTGACTATTTTTCTATACAAGATTGTCCGAATATAAATCGATAGCTTAGTTCTTTGACAAACTATGAATTTTGATTGGCTTTGTCTGTATATTTTTTTCCCTTTCCTTTTTGGTTCTGATTTGCTAGCTGCTGTGTAATCTTGTGAAAAAAATGTCCAAAAAGAATACTGTTCACACCTTTCAGGACTACGGCCTATTTAAGTACATATTATATCTCTCTCTCTCTCTCTCTCTCTCTCTCTCTCCCTCTCTCTCTCTCTCTCTCTCACACACACACCACACACACACCACACACACACACACACACACACACACCTCACGCACACACACACACACACACACACACATGCACACACACACACACACACACACACACACACACACACACACACACACACACACACACACACACACACACACACAACTATAATCATTACAGATACCATCAAAAATACACGACACCAAAAACAGGCAGTCTTAACCATTAGGCCTCCCTGCCTCACATTCTGTCGTGTGGAGAGAAAAACACTGCGGGGACAGCAGCAGATCATTATGTGCTGGTGATTAGGAGTTCAAAGGAGGCAGGGTGTGGTGAATGAAGAAAATGAATGTAATGAGTGAAGGTACACAGAATAACAAACCGAAGAGAGACCTCCCAAGAAGAAACGAAAAATAACCATTAAAAAAAGAAACAGGACAGCTTCGGCAGGAAAACACAACTATCACAACATCGGCATCAACCAATTACCAGTCTGTTTGGTTAGACCGCTCCTGCCTCCACGGTCCTACACCCTTTCCTACATCCTCTTCCTCCCCTCCCCAATTCCCATGTCGCGGGAATCGTTTTCTCGTTTACTCTTCGTCTGGTCATCGATTTGATGCTTTGGTGATTATGGAGCTCCTTGCACCGCTAACCACCAACACACCATCCTTCAAGAACTCCGCTCTCTTTTTCTCGCCCATCACGCTTTTTTTTTTTTTTTTTTTTTTTTTGCAGGGGATGAGCGGATGGGAGGGAGAGGGGAGCGGGGTTCTTCAATGCGACAGTGAGGTAATGACTCTTTGAATAAAAAAACAGGACCCCAATCGCCACCCACCTTCTTCCTTCGTCCGTCCTCCCACCTAATACCTGCCCCAACATCCATTCACCCCACCCCGACCCAGTCCCTCACCCCTCCTTCTAATGAGTTTACCCTTCTGTAGACAGTGACCTTATGGAAGACAGACGTGAGGTTTTGGTCGTTTTTCACACCCCCTGATACCAGCAGCAGAACGAAAGACTAATAACACCAGGCAGCCGAGTGTGAGAAATGAGTTGTCTGGGAGATACCCATCTCCTTAGTCGCTTCAGGGTCTTCTTCCCTGTCATACGTGCGGCTGAACTGTCACTGCTGAATGCGAGAAGTCACTAACTGGAAAGAAAGGAAAAAGACAAACAGGAACGAGAAAAGGGGCACGC
>JADBJO010000518.1:107500-127500 GCA_016801955.1 Conus betulinus | reverse complement strand
CAAAAGCAGAGGAGGTGCATTTCTATTTCACATTCCGGTCTACCTTGTCAAACTGATGGTGTTGTGACTGTGCTCTTATTGGCATGCTTTCTACTGTGCTGTAGCGACATTGAAATAATTCCGGGACCTGCCCAGCTAAGGGGGCATGCACAGGAGTTGTTACCAGTTTCACATGATACAAGTCATCAAGGGGGGAATGAACAGGAATCATTCCCTACGCCATATATTAACACGATTGACAATACCTGCCAACGCTGTCATGATATAGTCATATAATCATATAGTGGTGAAAACATGATCTTCATACTTCTATACATACAATGGTGGACCCACAATTTCTTGGCACTTTCCCCGCCCCTCTCCCCTCATTCTTTCTCTCTCTCTCTCTCTCTCTCTCTCTCTCTCTCTCTCTCTCTCTCTCTCTCTCTCAGCTATCATTGATTTTTCTTTCTTTGTCTGTCCCGAATCTCCATAACTCCTCACCCATAGCCCAGTCCACTACACACACACTACTTTTCCTAACACAAAAAAACTATCCTTTCCTAACCCCCAACTGTTCCCCCACAATTTCTCACCACCAGGCGAGCAGTGGGTTCACGCACTCAAACAGACTTTTACGTCCGAGTATACGCCTCATGAATAGGAACTGAAGGAGCAGTTTAGGACTCTCAACGGATCAGAGTCCCGACGAAGCGGAACAGGAGAGGTCTGAAATAGGAAGAAATGGGAGCCATTTGTAAAAGAGCACAAGGATTATATCACCATTGGAACGACTGAGTACAAATGTAGGCATCACTGCATGATGGCAAAACAACGACAGTAACAATCGGTGGCCAGTCAGATGTGAATATAAGTAATTAATGCAAGAAAAATGAAAGAGTGAATGTAGTAGTTACTTGATGCAACAAAAGTGAACCAGTAAAAAGTTTCTTTTTTTTATGAAACCCATCAAATGAAATAGAGCAAAAGACAATTAATGGGTAGGTTGGTTAAAAAGTAAAGGACGGACACCGACTAGGACTGTCATTAACAGCCAAATGCGATGAAGCGAAGATGACTGCGAGCATAAACGAGACGTCTGTTGGGACAGTGAAGTTTCGAGCTAAATTACATTTAGGATGACCTGATTACACAGAAGCCAAATGGCAACTGAGCCACCAGAGAATTCACCATTACCATTTTTTTTTCTAAAAAGATCGCGACCTCTACGTATATTTGTGTACTAAATTCAGTTCAGTGTGTGTCATCCATTTGTAACATTGTTCAATAAAATTTAGAAAAAAAACGAGAGAGAGAGAGAGAGAGAGAGAGAGAGAGGGAGGGGAGAGAGAGAGAGAGGGGAGAGAGAGAGAGGCGAGAGAGAGAGAGAGAGAGAGAGAGAGGAGAGAGGAGAGGAGGAGAAAGAGAGAGAGAGAGAGAGAGAGAGAGGAGAGAGAGAGAGAGAGAGGAGGAGAGAGAGAGAGAGAGAGAGAGAGAGAGAGAGAGGAGAGAGAGAGAGAGAGAGATGAGGAGAGGAGAGAGAGATAAGAGAAAGAGAGGGATTGAAATCTAATAGGAGGGAATCTTTCACTTGAAATCTAATAGACAGACTAGAACTTTTTTTCTGATGCAAATAGTTGTTCTTGCCTGTGTGTAAGTGCTTGTCATTCTCCATATCACTCATCTATTTTCAATTCAATTAGATATGAAACGTCGAGTTCTCAGGGTGCAGCACTCTGCATTGATTACAAATATTCAATAGGATACAGAATTGTAGAGTAGGAGTGGTAATTTTATTTCTTATCAATATTCCTAAGACGTATGCAGTTCTGAACTTCATTCACGACAGGTTTGTTTTAATTGACATCCAGAACATCCTATAGAGAGACACAGGAGAAAAAATAACACATAATTTACAATCCCCTACAGTCTAAGAAAACTCACCAATTCAATTCATAATATGCTGTCGCACTCTGGTGAACTTGTCCTATGTAAGAAACACACACACCACGTTGAGCCTTGTTCGGAAATATCTTTAACTTAGCGTACAATTGAAAGAAAAGTTTAAAGTTCTAGCGCACGTGGGCACACACACACACACACACACACACACACACACACACACACACACACACACACACACACACACTCACTCACTCACTCACAGAGAGAAATAGAAATATGTTTTTCAATGTTTACTTATGTGATATCATCTGCCGTTTTTGACGTTGAACGGAAAAGAATCTCTCCATGAAGCACACTTATGCTGCCAGTTTTTTTTTTTTTTTCACGTATTCCCTTTGCTTAGTGGATTCACTATTAGATTGGCTGCCACTAACTGCGACTTTCTTTGTTAAACGATGTAGATGACTTCAATTTTGTAAATGTAACATTCATTTTCGCGCTCGGCAGAGATATGGATGCTGGATCAGCAAGAGAAGCATTTGAGAAATTCAGCGATTTAGTGGTAAAATGAGTAACCGTTATGCTTTGCCTTCTCCAAAGTTTTCTGCTGTCCCTGATCTGGCTGAAATATGGAATATGAATGAATAGATAAGGTCATGTGTGCATCTGTAGCAAGAACTTCTGAATCAGCTGATTCGAAGGAGATGCAAACATGACAAATAAGCTTTTCCGAGGGTATCAGACACTGAAGATTCTGAAGCTCCATAGTTTCCCATCAAAACCCGTCGCTGACTTTTCGTGATCTTTGGTCAGTATGTCTGGGATATGCCTGACTCATAGCTCTGCACAAGATCCAGATTTTCTTGTAATATACCTCCTTGTCAGCAAGAGCTTCACCCATGTCTGTAAATAAACGACATATTTGTTTCTCGGATCATTTTAAAAAAATACCCTAGGGCATATTCAAACGCAGATAGATCAAGGACATTAACATGCAGAGTCCATTCATTTTATGCCCATTAACCCTCTGTATACATTGATCCACAAACAGCTTCCCGAACACGAGAAATCAAAGCCTCTGACAAATTTCTACAGTGTTATTCATGTTCATTTAGACCAAAGTTATATGACCTTTTTAACCACTAATCAGGCTTTAAGCTTCCTCCAAGTGACGGCTTCATGATTCCGTCAAGATTTTCTTTGAGAATGGGGTGTATTTTGTGTGTGTGTGTGTGTGTGTGTGTGTGTGTGTGTGTGTGTGTGTGTGTGTGTGTGTGTGTGTGTGTGTGTGTGTGTGTGTGTGTGTGTGTGTGTGTGTGTGTGTGTGTGAATGTGTAAAATATATGTGGTATAATCGTTCTGGGGGTATGGCTATTGCTGTTAAAAATGACTTTATTGATCATATTTGTTTTTCGCCCCACACTCATGACTGCGTTATGTGGATTGCTATGAATTCAGCTATGACCGGCTTTGACAAAACATTGCTTTTAGGAGCTATGTATATATCTCCTGAAGGTACTGCATTTATCAACATTGATTTATTTGATGCTGTTGTAATAATATCTCTGACTGCTGCAATGGATAAAAATGAATGACAGTTATACTTTAACAGTAGGTGATTTGAATGCATATGCTAAAAGCCTGAACAATGAAATTGATGTTGATATTAATGATGATTTTTTTTTATACTTTAGACAGTGAGGGAAGTGTTAGAACAAGGTGTTCCCAATATTTACATCGGCCCAACAATTATGGGCTATCGTTTACTACAGTTATGTAAGGCTAATTCTGTCTGTATGTTAAATGGTAGAGTTAAAACTGACAGTGGAGTTGGAAAGTACACATGTAATGGTGTTTCTGTTGTGTTGATTATGTGATTGGATCATCATTTTTGTATTCAAGGGTACATGAACTCGCAACTGAACCTTTTGATGCACTGTTTTCAGACGTTCGTCGCCCCAATTCTCTTAATCTGAAAATTAAGAATTATCTACAAGCTCAAGTAATTAATAAAGACAAAGCATATGAACAAGCTACTCTTAGTAGCAAACAAAAGATCAGACGTTTTTACGCATCCTTAATAGATGTTTTTTCTTTGGAAAATTTAACAAAATGATCTTGAGCTCACACATCAGAATGTAACACGTGATGATGTGGCTAATGATCAAATTAATGGTGAGATAGTTAACGTGCTTATCACAGCAGACAAGGGCACTTTTGGATTAACAAAATTTAATGCAAAGAAAAAAGCACGGTGGAATCAGAAATGGCTTGATAATCACTGTAATGAAAAAAGACGCAAGTACATCAGTGTCAAAAGAAAACTTAAATTTACTAAATGTGGTTTGTGTGCCTAATTAGAAAGACCAAGCAAATAATATAAACAAACAAGGAAAACAGCATACTGGAAAAATCAGAAGAAATTGTGCTTTTTTAAGCATTTCTTTAATGAACAGATGTGTGCTTGAATTGAAAAAAAAATGAAAACCAGCAACCCTAAAGAATATTGGCAACGCCTGAATGACAGTACGAGCTGCTACTGTCCAGTTGATATGAAACTGGAGTGATATTGCAGTGTTTGTGAGAGTGAATATAACATAGAATTGTTGAACGCTGATATTGATGAAAACGAATTTTTTAGTGCAGTGCGTAATATGAAAACAGGGAAAGCTGCAGGAAAAGATGAAATATGTAATGAATACATTACATATAGTGCACGATTAATTGTTCCATTCTCTGTAAATTGTTCAACAGAGTTCTCAATTTAGGGAATGACTGGACTGTTGGACTGATTAAACCACTCTACAAAGGGAAAAGTAGTAAACATGACTGCGACAATTATAGAGGTTTAACTTTCCCGAGTTGTGTTGATAAATCATTTACAATATTCTTGGCTAACTGATTGTCATCCTTTCTTCAGCAAAATCAGATTTTATTGGAAAATCAATTTGGTTTCCGAAAACATCATTCAACTATGGACCATGCGTTTATACTTAAATGTTTAACAGATGTTTTCCGAAGTCAGAAGAAAAAGTTGTACTGTGCATTCATTGATTATGAAAAAGCTTTTGATTCTGTATGGAGGCATGCATTATGCATGCATAAAGGAACAAATCAATGGCAAAATCTTACGAGTCATAATGAATATGTATAGTAATTTGAAATCTCTGCCAATTTTCAGACTTTTGGGGAGCCCTAAAGTGTTCGTCAAGGTGAGAGTCTTTCTCCTGTATTGTTGCTTGTATTTTGAATGATTTTGAAGGCTATCTGAAAGACAATGGCTGTTCACCATTAGAAATTAGGCTTTCTTTGGATATTGATATAACGAATTATGTCGACCTTTTTGTATTGTTATACGCTGATGATACAATTTTATTTTCAGAGACAAAAGTGAGATTGTAAAAAAACACTAGATTCCTTGCTATATATTGTAATAAGTGAAAGCAAGCATTTAAGGCTGCTAAAACTAAAATCATGATAATCAACAGTACAAGACTGAATAAACAGGACACATTTCATTATGGAAATGGAGAAGTTGATGTTGTCACAAGCTTCAAATGTTTAGGGGTAGACTTTAATCGAATGGGTTCTTTTGCTAAACGTAAGAAAAACGCTTTTGATAAAGCGTCATTAGCCATGTATAAATTGACACAAAAGGCAACAACAACGGATATACCTATTCATGTTATTTTATATTTATTGATCAAATGATTTTTCCAGTGCTGATGTATGGTTGTGAATATATGGGAAACGAAAATTTAAATATTAATGATAAATTTCAGCTAAATTTCTTAAAATATGTATTTTGCTTAAAATGAAGTACAATAACAAATATGATAAATTGTGAAACAGGACGTTACCCTTTATCAATTACTGTATATGTTCGAATGATTCGATTTTGGGTTGGTTTAGTTCAATCTCCTGTTGAAAAAAAACTGTCGGATAGGTTCTATTCTTTCATGTTATATTCGCTCAACAGCAACGTCAACAACGTCAATACATTACGTAGGAATGTCAAAAAAGTGTGCAATACCCGTTCGTCAAACGTGGCAACATGACATTGAAACTATCAGTTTACTTTTTTTTAACTACAAATTTTATAAATCTGATTTTAAGGAGGAGAAATACATTTCTAGCTTACCTGATATTGATGTTTACCCTCTTATCAAATTTAAATATTCTAATGTTAATAAAACAATTGGAGTAGGTCGTCGATTTCATATTCCAAAAGAGAAAGGTTATTTAATAAATGTGGCATGTCTACAATAGGTGATAGATTCCATTTTGTCATGGAATGTTCATTACACGTCAATTTGCGCAACACGCATTTGCTAAAAAGATTTCTCTCCCCAAAATCTGTCGATAATTTTGTTAAATGATGTCTTCTACTAATCGAAAACTAATGCTTCTATTGTCAAAGTATATTGGATTATCTCAAATTTCGTGAATTGTTGGTCTATGTCAGCATTGACTGTCAATTTATGTTTTATTTTGGCTTGTTTGTTTTCCTTTTCCTGTTATTGCTTTAAAACTCACCCTTCTTTCATACCCCCAAAGAGGCGGAAGGAATAGATAGTGTTCTTGTTCTTGGTGTGTGTGTGTGTGTGTGTGTGTGTGTGTGTGTGTGTGTGTGTGTGTGTGTGTGTGTGGTCCTTCCGGGCCTCAGTCGCACAGGTATCAGAAAGCACTTTATTTCATCTGCGTGCTTCACATCCCTTTTTTATTGGCCTTCCCACCCCCCACCCCCACCCCTTTTTTGTTTGTTTGTTTTGTTTCCTATTTCTATTTCCTTTTTTCGTTGTCTTCTTGTCTTTTTGTTTCTTGGTTTCTTTGTTTTTCTCTGTCCATTCTTTTTTGTTCAGATCATCAACAATGATGTTAACCCTATACGTAGAAACATGTGAGCCTGATCCTCCATTCAAGCACAAAAGGAACATAAGCCCAAGTGTTCTGATCAACGGTGTGGTGTTCTTGCTCCTTCTCCACTTGACGATGAAGGGTGTCCAAAGGTGATAATCATAATGGATAAACATATACATGGACAGCAAATGAGTGGAAAGGCGTGTGCGTGTGTGTGTGCGTGCTACGTGCGCAAACGCGTGCTAGTGTGTGTGTGTGTGTGTGTGTGTGTGTGTGTGTGTGTGTGTGTGTGTGTGTGTGTGTGCTACGTGCGCAAACGCGTGCTAGTGTGTGTGTGTGTGTGTGTGTGTGTGTGTGTGTGTGTGTGTGTGTGTGTGTGTGTGTGTGTCTGTGTGTGTCTGTGTCTGTGTGTGTGTGCGCACGCGCGCCCCCCTGTGTGTGTGTGCGTGTGTGTGTGTGTGTGTGTGTGTGTGTGTGTGTGTGTGTGTGTGTGTGTGTGTGTGTGTGTGTGTGACCACCTATGTGAGCAAGCATGTATCTATTCTCACACCATCTAGTATTTGTTTGAGGCATATTCAGATATATGTTTAAATATACGCCTGCGCCCGCATATGATATTATTCATTTCATACATAAACAGCAGTTGTAGCACCTCGTTAGACCCTTTCAAAACTCAGTTCCGAGGGAGTTGCTGAGGCAGTCTTTTTAAAGATGAAAACAGACATCTTTCCAATCGGTATTGGGTGACTGATATACTTATGGTCACTATCAGCATTGTTCCGATATATCAAAAAGTGATAACATTATACGAACATTTGCTTCTGGGTATATTTTCTGTTCTACAAGTTTCTACAGACAGACAAACTTCATTTCTACCATCACACTGCTGCTTATGTTGAATCAACGTGTCCATTTGTCTTACGACCCACGTACCAAGTAGCATTCTGATAAAGCTCACCCTGGGCAAAAGCCAATTCCATAAATGCTTGCAGGAACATATATCTATCTCTTCTGGGATCTCTTCCTTATATACTTTCCTGTCCATTGCTCCCCCTCCCCTTTATTCATCGGCTTGCCCTCCATTCGTTCCATCTATCTGCGCCACTTTTATAGTTGATGGTAGATGTGCCACACTTTCTTTTTCAGAACACGCCATGCAGGCGACCAAGACCGACAAAATGCATGGGTCGGATCATTTACATGACTTCAGGTTTCCAGCTGAAGGAGTGTGCGTTTTCCCTCACCCCATTTTTTTTGTGTGTGTGTGTGGTGGTGGGGGGGGGGTGGGGGTGGGAGGAGGATTACTCTCCTCTCCCAACATTTCATAAAATCACGTGGGGTGGAGTGGGACCAAAACACGTTGTTCAGGGGTAGGGGGATATCATTAAAAAAACATTTCGAGGAAGAGGGGGGGTGGGGGAGCAGGGGGGGGGGGGGGGGGGGCATGAAGGGGCTCCTCCTCCTGAATTGTGTACAAGTGGGAGTGGCGATAGGGAGGACTTAACAGTATAGGGCAGTACACTCTTTCAGCAGATAAAAATTTCGCAGATTTTTAAGACGGTGCCAAACTTGAAATTTTTGCTAGCCAAAAAGGGGGAGGAGGGCGGAGGGAGAAGGAGAAGAAGGGGCGAGGGGGGGGGGGGGGGGGAAGGGGAAGGGCTCCACAGAGACAACTGTGGAAGGAAGTGGTGGGGCACCCCAGAACCCTTGCCCTCCTTCCTGCAGCATCGTCGTCCGGCCCTGAAGTGTTCCCAGCAAAGCTACATCACCGCCATCAAATCACTCGCATGTTTTATTTATTTATGTGCATCTTTTGCCGCCCTATGCACTGGATTCCACGACTGTGCGCCGACACGACAATCTGCCGATCTGTCGCGTTCAGCATGCAGGAGTCTGTGTGCACCCTTCCGTCACGTCCATCTTCAGAGGCAAACAACGGGGAAAAGCGCCACGCCTGCGTTGAACTCAAGTTATCGAATGGAAATAGAGGCCTGGTTGTTGGTGGGTTGCTTGGTTGGCTGGTGAGCTCATGTTTTTGTTTGTTTGTTTGGCAGTGTGGCGCAGAGCTGATAACGTCTGGGACCAGAGAAGTAGCATGTTAGCTCCCGTGCGGATATATATATATATATATATATATATATATATAGAGAGAGAGAGAGAGAGAGAGAGAGAGAGAGAGAGAGAGAGAGAGAGAGAGAGAGAGAGAGAGAGAGATCTTTTCTGTCCATCTAAGGTGATGGTTTTAGATGTGTTAGATGAATTTTAAACATGCACCAAGTCAGTAAGACGAAAAAAACAACCAAACCGCTTTGCCGCATAGGCAGGTGTGCGTTGGGCTGGGGTACGCGTGGAGTGGGCATTGGGGTTAGAATAAAGGTGTTTTAGTGATGGGAGGGGGATACATAGATAGGTAGGGGAGTTTTAAGATATGTTTATCCATAAAATAAAAAATAAAACAAAACAAATGATCGGCCATTTCTAGAATAAGGCATCATAACAGATGCAGTTGTTTTTCTTTTCTCTCTTTTTTTTTTTTTTTTCTTCGATCAAGTTCTGAAATCAGCAACACACTTGCAAGGATTACTCCATTCGTGTACAGTTAAAAAAAAAACGTTTTATCAAGCCAGTTTTGCTCTATGTGTAAATTTGATTTCAATTTTACAATATTTTCCCATAGGAAAATTTCAAATTAGGCTGCAGGTAAAATTTGTGATGATGTAACGCCAGTTTCTCGTCATACATGAATTCAGTTTCTGTTTTCCAATGTTTTCTGATGAGACAATTTTAGGTTAGACTGAGTGCTAAATGTAGGATTTTTTTTTTTTAAAGATATTTTCGAGTCCTATGAGCTCAATATGCAAAAATAAAATAAATGTGACATGTCTCTAAGAGTGCCATCAAAACATATCAAACCAATACAATTTATCCACGTGTCATTGTTCGGGTTTACACACAGGGATATATTTCATGACTGGAAGCGTACAATCAACCATGCCATTGGTCTTTGGCCAAATGGTATTCGTTGCATACTTCTCAGCCTCGGTGATTATACTAATTATAGTAAAATCTGATGATTCTGTGTTTACTTTAAGCCGTGCACTCGAGACCACTTCTGTTCTGGGTCCAACGTTAGTGTCAGAATTTTCAGCATTACCAAGATAAAGTAGACAATCGATCGAACAGACACGCCACTTCCCCCCTCCGTCCCCTCTCAATACTCCCCCACTCGATGTTCCCCTGACTTGATACACCCACTGCTGTTTGCTGTTTGTACTCACATACACGCACACACGCACACACACACACACACACACACACACACACACACACACACACACACACACACAGATACACATATGTATCACCATCACACATATATATATATATATATATATATACATTTATATATATATATTTTTATATATATATATATATATATATATATATATATATATATATATATATATATATATGCACGCACGCACGCACGCGCACGCATGCACGCATTCACGCACACATACATGCATACATGCATGCATACACCCATACTTACATGCATACATGCATACATACATACATACATACATACATACATACATACATACATACATACATACATACACATGTCAAGGTCAAGCAAGACAAGAATTGAGTGAGAAGACAATCGAGCAGGAGAATATCATGATTTTGCGATGGAAACCTTCGTATCTGACCAACTTTATGATATGGGCTTAACCAGGCCTAAGTTTTAAAGAAAATGCCCACATTCGTGTATCCCTTTTTTAATCTGCAAGTTGTCACGTAAAGTGTAGCTCTTTTTATACCTTGCAAATTCGTGAGAAGTCTTAATCTTGGAGGAAATGCCAAACAGAATGTGTCAAAACTAAGATTTCTAGCCATTTCGTTCATGATGGCTGCATCTGTGTCGTCTTATTGCTCCCCTCTTCCCTCCATCGTTCCCACCTCACATTATGTGCTACTTTCCGCCGCTGCCGACGAGTAAAACAGTACCAAATCACGTCTTCAGGCTGAAGAAAAACAGATATGTCATTCAGAATGAGCGCTTTCGTGCGCCCATGCTTGTCTTCACGTTTCAGGGAAGCTATACTGGTCTCCAAAAGACATTTGATGTTTCTGGTAGGGTAAACAACAAGTTTAGATATCTCGTTCTTCTCTCTTTTATATGTAGCGTGTGTGTGTGTGTGTGTGTGTGTGTGTGTGTGTGTGTGTGTGTGTGTGTGTGTGTGTGTGTGTGCGCGCGCGCGCACACACACACACACACACACACACACACACACACACACACACATTGTTTGATATTACGTTAAGTGGAAAGTCTAGAGCATGATATTTCTTCGTCAGTCTTGCAAAGCAAACACATGATATGTTGTGTATTTTTTTTAACTGAAAAAAAAAAAAAATTTAAAGAAATAGCTTCACAAGAGCTTTCATGTCTATAAAAAAAATCATCTTTGAAAAATCAGTGATGGAGAAAATGTAGGAAACACAGTCGATGGAAAACGACGATCAGTCTTACTTCGATAAACACATGCTCAGCACACAGTTATAAACAGAGACAGACATATGCGATAAGCAAAAAGTAATTTGCTCAGCGAGGTGAACAAGGAAAGTGAGATCCCAAAGCACCGAAAGATAGATTAGATGCTCCTACGAAAGGCTTGACAGATAATGGGAACTGACAGATAAAAGCGTGTGCTGTTGGTCTGTTGCATTGTAATGCAATGTTTGTAAAGCGTAAAGTGGTGTGGTGTAATACAGTGTAACTTTCTCTTGATTACATTTTTTTCTGGGCAGAATTCGAACTCCTGTTTCCTGCGAAGCAAAAGGTTGGAATAACCTCTCACTCACAAAACCCCTCCCCCCTCCCCTTACCCCTCCTCGACCTTCCTCCATCCAATCCGACCAACACTGTCCTTTTCCCGTCTTTTTTTCCCCCTTCCCTCTGGCCGTTCGTAGATCTGACATAATCATCCTGTGGTTAATTTGGATTTTTCTCCTGATTTACCTGAGGTGAGAGACGGACATGCCTCTGCCTTGGTAGCAGTAATTACAACACATTCCAGATTGATCCCACTTCAACGAGAGTGATTCTGTCACTCCTTCCCTCTTCCCGTGGGTAGTTCTGGGTTTTGCCAGACTTGAATCCCCTATAATTGTCAGAATGGGCTGGCGTAGACAGATCGTTAGTCGCGTGCTAAGTACCCACTGCGAGTAAATCTGGTATGATCATGAACACCCACAGGATAGCTCAACATCATTTAAATGGTAGTTCTAGAAAGTACCCATACTACTCCACTTACCCCAGCGTCTCTATCCCTCTTCCTAACTTGTTTATCTTTACCCCCACGCGCAGCCCCTCTCCATACTTCCTGATGACGGTTATCGTTTTCTTTTTATCGTTGTCTTGTGACTCGTTTGTCCATGTTTCTCTGGGCGGTTCGCTGACATTATTTAAGATTTGTTTTCTTTTTCTTTTATTTTCTTTCTTTTATTCTTTTGTTTTCTCGCTCTCTCTTTTAAAGGTTTATTCGATAACAAAAAAATCCTTCCGTTATCTTAACTGTGGTATCCTTTCAGTTGTTACATATAGCGCAGACCTCGGAAAAGGAGCGTGACGAAGGTAAGGTTTGGCCCCATTTCTCAACCTTGACATTGTTTTATTTTGTTTCGTTTTATTCGGAAGAAAAGCAATGATGATGAAGCTGTGGTGCCAGCGCTGATAGTGATGGTAATATCCTCGGTCAGCGTTCCAGGTAACGAGGTGTGGATAATGAAATTGTGGGATAATGGGATTGCGACACACATGCCCCAAACACACCCCCCCTATCAATCTCTCTCTCTCTCTCTCTCTCTCTCTCTCTCTCTCTCTCTGAAAAGACTTCTCTTTTTTTAACTATATAAGTGTACTTAAACAATCATAAGTTGACAAACTAGGAAGTTTGATTGACTGTTTGTCTCTAGTTACACTTTTTTGAAATTTTGATTTGCCGTTTGCTGTGTAAGAAATGTGTATTGATCTGGATGTAATACTGTTTCACATCCATCCATAAGGGCTATGGCTCTTTCCAATAATTGTTATTCTCTCTCTCTCTCTCTCTCTCTCTCTCTCTCTCTCTCTCTCTCTCTCTCTCTCTCTCATGATGACAGTTATAATCATCGTACTGATGGTGGTGGCTATGAGGTTGGTAATGGCGGGATCTATGACGCAGTTAATGCAGTCCAGTCACACAATGAACAAGCAAAACCCTGCAGATTAAATCAGGGAAGTGGTACCAGCACACAAAGGCCGCAAGGCAGGAAGTCCTAACTGTCTCATTAGAGGAATTTCATATGAGAAATATACAACAAATTCTGCCTTTTGGGGGGTTAAATTCTTAGACTGTCTTTTTGATCATGGCTTGCTGTAAATAAAATTCGGAAGGCAGTGAGAGCAAACAAGAGCCAGATAGCAGCACGTCCTGATCTTCTCATAAAGATTTTCATGAAAAGAGTATTATTATAATGTATGATGCCTTTCAGATCAGAGTCTTTATTCATCCTTTTGATCACAGCTATTTTTCGGATGACTAGTCAGTTGTCAAGCATTTTTATTAGAAATGTGAGCTGCAAATCCCTGTACTAGAGGATTTCTCTTCCTATCGTAAATTGTACAGTTGTGTCAAACGAGCATACTTCAGAATGAGTTAAAGTGAATGGTTTTATCTACGAGGAGCGACGATGATCGAGGCGAAATCCTTGTACAGGAGATTACATTTTCTCTGCGTTCACTATGGGTCCAAAACAACTTGGGGGACATAGAGAAAACTACATCTACAAGGCTTCAGATACCATGTGCAGGGTGGGTATTTTGTGTCGTTTCACACACAAACCTAGGTTGTATAGGATATATCCGGTGCTTTATCATAAATATGTTGTGTTGTTAAAGCAAAGGTAAACAATCTAACTGATGTGTTTATGTACTAACGAGGCTTGAAACAAGGAGAACGATGCTCACCAGTTCATTTGTTTCCTTGTTCATAATTTCTTTAATGATCCAACAAAGGACACATTTTTTGTCGGCATATATCACTTAGTTATCACAAGTCTGTAACCTAATTATCTATACTATCATTTGTTGATGATATACAGCAAATATCTCACAGCAGCAGCATCTTCATACATAATTGAATGTTCTCTCTGTTACAGCTTGATTTCTACATATATGCCATGCATGTAAAACTGGAAACGTGATGCACACAATGTTGATATGGTTCGATCCGATGGATAATACCCGCCATCCAAAGAGAGCCTAGTATGTGCCTTGAAACATGCAGAGCGGAAATTATGCATCTTGAGAAATTCTTTCTGAAGACTGGGTTTGGGCCGGTTTGAGAACTTTAAGGTCTGTACTGGTAATTATTGAACAGACTCAGTGAATGTTTCAAGCGAAACTGCCATGCGGGCTTGGAGTCACACACTTTCTATATGATTAGACGTCTTACAAGCAACCCTTTTTCATGAGTGCTCACTTCTGACAATATATGATTATCAGTGTGCGTAAAACACTTTACATATATGGAATAGGAATACACCCACAAATTGTAATTTAGCGCCACGAATCTGACTCGAACAGAGACGAGGTGAACTTTCTATTTTGTACTAATTTTACTGGAGACAACATTTCAATTTTTGGCTGCAGTGTGAAAACATTTGCAGTTAACTTATTCGAAAATGTAAAATACCCACCGATCTATGTTTAAATCTGCATCGCTATATTCCAGTAGCAACAAACAATTGCAGGAATAGACGCTATTTTTATTCTTAAAAGCCTTGGAAGTAAGGCTAGAAAGAGCTAACTTGCTCCTATGGTGTCGGTCATGTGCTTTAACTTGCTCCTATGGTGTCGGTCATGTGCTTTACTATACTCACTGCATTTTACGTCACTGCACTGGCCTGGCAATTAGAGCTTTGCTGATTCATGTCCGTGTCTCTGTGTCCCTCTGTCCCTCTTTGTGTCTCTGTGTCTCTCGCTCTGTCTAGCTCTCTAAGTCTGTCTGTCTGTCTGTCTGTCTGTCTGTCTGTCTGTCTCTCTCTCTCTCTCTCTCTCTCTCTCTCTCTCTCTCTCTCTCTCTCTCTCTCTCTCTCTCTCTCTCTCCGCCATGCAGACACAACACTACGAGCACTACCAAAATACATCATAACATGCGGTGAGTTATCCATTAAGCCTCCCCTACCTCAAATCCAGTTACGCGCAGAGAAAACATTGACGGAAGAGCAATTTATCATGATGTGCTGGTGGTGAAGATCCATTCCCTTTCTGCACCTACGCAGCCCCAATCAATTCCGGTATAGCTGGCATTCCCCATTTCCCCTTTCCTCTAGCCATCAGTTTTTATGCCTCGGTGTTGGTAGACCCCCCCCCCCCCCCCCCCCCACACACACACACACACCACCACTGCCACCACCACCACCAAACCACCATCCTTTACGATCTCCTGCCCGTTTCCTCGCCTGTCACCTCATCAATGTTTTTTGGGGTGGTATACTCCCATCTGGACACGTATTAAAGACAATTTTGATTGAAAACAAAAAGGATTCCACCAGACATCCACCCTCCCTCCTTCCCGCATCCAACTCCTCCCCTCAACCCCCATTCCAAGATACAACCTACATTCCGACTCTGCCCCTAGCCCCTAATAATAATGAATTTACCCTCCCGTAGACAATGACCTAATGGACGGCAGACGTGAGGTTTAATCTTTTTTCACTCCCCTTGAAATCAGCAGAACGAAAGACTAATAACACCAGGCAGCCGAGTGTGAGAAATGAGTTGTCTGGGAGATACCCATCACCTTTGTCGATTCACGGTCGTCTTCCCTATCATTCCCTGCGGCTGAACTGTCACTGCTGAATGCTTGAAGTCACTAATTGGAAGGGAAAGACAAATAGGAACGAGAGAAGGGAATGCATACACACACACACACACACACACACACACACACACACACGCACGCACGCACGCACGCACACACACACACACACACACACACACACACACACACACACACACACACACACACACACATCTATGTACCTGTACAGAAAACTGCGAACAGCAGAACGTAGCCAATTATTTCACAAGCTCTAAATCAATTTTCAGTTTACAAGAACACTAGTGCTTCTCTACACTTGCGTTTCGCTTCTATACTGGATTGCACTGTACGAACAGCTCACGAAATGCATATTTTATGCTGTCCTCATGCAGCTAAAAGCACATCTGGTATCAGTTGGGACGTGCAAGCATGACGAAACAATATTTGAAGGTAGTATTCCACTACCTAGTCTGATTTGAAGCCATTTTCTTTGTGTTTCCTGGAACTTTCTATTAATTTTTTTCTTATCGACATTGGAAAAAGTGACATGGTGACAGTCTCTGAATTCAGTTTTTAAATCCCAGTTTACTGGTATGTGTTCCATAAACAGAAAGAAATACTGTCTCTTTTCAATCTTTCAAATCTGTCTTACCTTCTCTCTCTCTCTCTCTCTCTCTCTCTCTCTCTCTCTCTCTCTCTCTCCTCTCTCTCTCTCTCTCTCTCTCTCTCTCTCTCTCAAGCGCCAGGCGCTGTCTCTGTGATAAAACACAAAACACAATCAAAGCCCCTCCACATGAGCATCCTTAATATCTCGTAACACTGACGTTCATATCCTCCCTGAAGCGTGTGTGTGTATACACACACACACACACACACACACACACACACACACACACACACACACACACACACACACACACACACACACATTCTGAAGATTTCTTGGAAGAGTCACATCATGGAAATATGGAACTCAAATTTGACATACCTCCCTCCCCCCCTCATACACCCGTCTCCCTCCATCCCTCCCCCCCCCCTCTCTCTCTCTCTCTCTCTCTCTCTCCCTCTCTCTTTCTCTCTCCCTCCCCCCTCTCTCTCTCGATCTCTTGACTGATTTCACTGCATGTTGTAGTCCCTACTCAGGGCGAGGACTGGATGTAAAAAAAAAAAAGCACGTCAGTGCTTATCTATTATCTTCGTAAACAAAGAATGTTGCCTTGTCTTGTCTTGTCTTGTCTTGTCTCTCTGTCTCTCTCTGATCCGGCCACGTGACAAAGAGGAGGTTGAGCACAGGCATTGCAGACCCAAACACAAAGGAACAGCGGGACTGGAAGAAACACGACCGTAGAAGCATGGCAGACAACGGCAGTGGAGTCTGAACAACATCCGACACATAATACAAGCTGGATGATTAGCTCCAGAGTTCATTCTTTTGGCCATTTTGACACTCTTTTCTGTGGAAACGGGAAATGACGGTCGTCGGAATGGCTTGTAATCATGGTCACATGGTTACTGCTGTTTATAACGTTCACTGAAAGCTGTTGACTGAAAGCAAACACAATATAACACAGCACATATAGCTCAATACCTACCCAGCTATCCAATTATTGAGATAGACAGACAGACAGACAGATAGAGAGACAGACAGACAGACAGACAGATAATAGACAGACAGGTAGATAAACAGATAGATAGTCAGACAGGTTGGTTGGTTGGTTGGTTGGTTGCTTGCTTGCTTGTTTGCTCGCTCGCTTGATTGATTGATTAATTGATTAATTGATTGATGATTGATTGATTGATTGATTGATTGATTGATTGATCGCATAATGTTGACATCTGTCTAATAATGACGTTTGGAAACCAGTTTGCACGTTTTAAGACACAGGTGGTCTTTTTGACGTATGTTGAAAGTTTGACTGCTTTGTGTCGACATAAGTGCAGTTGTCAGCAGTAAGCAAGCATAATTTCACGGTGATTGGCTTTTATATGTTAGTTTGTATGAGTGTGAGTGACTCTGTGTGTCAAGTTGACAAAAAAAAACCCGCCAGCGAATAAGAGTGTTCACTGATCTGCCTAAAGAAATTGTTAGGTACTGTTTCCTCATTACGCCTTTGAGTATTCACGCATATAGGTGTCAGACAGGAACATCTACAAACTTACTTATGCTCTCTTCTTACAGGTATCTCTCTCTCTCTCTCTCTCTCTCTCTCTCTCTCTCTCTCTCTCTCTCTCTCTCTCTCTCTCCTCTCTCTCTCTCTCTCTCTCTCTCTCTCTCTCTCTCTGGTCTTTTTTTTTTTCGTCTTTGAAATTAAATTCTTTATTCTTGTTTGTTGTTACAATGGCTTTCTGTTTTCCCTTTAAAGTCATCTACGCCTTAAGTGTTAGTGGATGAACAACTCATTAACTTTTAATGCATTTGTGAAGATATGTGTGTTTGTTACAATTTTTGTAAGTCTTAGTCGCTAGTTATGCTTAGTAGTCGCTAGTCATGCTTAGTTAGTCCCTTAGTGGGGCAAGGGCCGGATGAAAAAAAGCATGTGTTTGCTTATCTGTTACCCTTGGAAATAAAGATATTTAGTCCCTTAGTGGGGCAAGGGCCGGATGAAAAACAACATGTGTTGCTTATCTGTTACCCCTTGGAAATAAAGATCATCATCATCATCATCATCATCATCATCTCATCATCTCTCTCTCTCTCTCTCTCTCTCTCTCTCTCTCTCTCTCTCTCTCTCTCTCTCCTGTGTGTGTGTGTGTGTGTGTGTGTGTGTGTGTGTGTGTGTGTGTGTGTGTGTGTGTGTGTGTGTGTGTGTGTTTTCATCACCAGTACCTCCGCAAAAGCACATAAAAAAGTCACACACAACAAATTTGCTTACACACACACACACACACACACACACACACACACACACACACACACACACACACATACACACACACACACACACGCACATTTACACACACACACACACACACACACACACACACACACACACACACACACACACACACACCACACACACACACGTGACTGGTTGATCAGTGAGAGAAATCATACCTTAGGAGATCCAAGGAAATGCTATTCTGTACAATTCTTAGATGTCGTCAGCACTTACGTGTTTGCCACTGCTTCGGTTATTAAATAGTGACACCTTTTTGTCCATCTTTTAATGGATCCTCAACACACTGGCTCAAAGATTTTCTCCTAATTTCTATACTGCTTATATAATGCTTTTTTCTGCAGCTTACTTCCTTATCCTACTTTCTTTTCGTTTCACTTTTCTACAATTTGCAGACTGCTTTGGAGTGCTGTCGGATTCTATTTTTGAAGCCTTGAGGGTATGAATGCTACAGAATTATGGACTTTGGCATATCCCCATTTATGCCAAGGGATACAATCAGCCGTGCCTCCCTGATGAGTCCGATTCAGCAGACGAACGGCCTCGGAGCTGGCAATTATTATGAATGACTCTCTCTTCAAGATGGATTACGATGGTTTCCATATGCTGCTACCGAAGGATTTCATTTTTTTAATCTATGTTTGACTGATTTTTCATTCTAATACCCCCCCCCCCCCCCCCCCCCCTCCGTTTTCTTTTCTTTTATAATGTTTGCAAAGTCATTGATGTAATGATGGAAACATTGTTAGCCTGCTCTTGTTTTCCAATACTATTAGATTGCTAAACATACTGTTTCCTGTCCAATGTACTGCTAGTGAAGGATTTCATATTCATATTTCCCTGATTTCTCATTCGCATTTTCTCTCCCCCCCCCCCCCCCCCCCCCCCCCCCCCCCCCTCCGATTATGTTATAATTTTGCCAATTCATTATTGTATTGACAGCAGTGTTTGTTAGCCTACTCCTCTTTTCCCCCACTCTTAAATTGTTGAATATATATATATATATATATATATATATATATATATATATATATATATATATATATATATATGTGTGTGTGTGTGTGTGTGTGTGTGTGTGTGTGTGTGTGAGAGTGTGTGTGAGAGTAGAGAGAGAGAGAGAGAGAGAGAGAGAGAGAGAGAGAGAGAGAGAGAGAGAGAGAGAGAGGAGAGAGAGAGAGAGAGAGAGAGTATTTTTTGCGCTGTGGCAAAATGAAGAACACGAGCATCACAGAGAAATACGAATACAGCCATGACACCATAATTGTTCATGGCTTATCGTACTGACGAAATTATGAGAAAGCTATGTTTGCTTCGTTCCAGTAAGGTAAAGTCACTTCTGCAAAACAAAAGAGAGTGAGAGAGAGAGAGAGAGAGAGAGAGAGAGAGAGAGAGAGAGAGAGAGAGAGAGAGAGAGAGAGAGAGAGAGGCGGACAGATGTTCAGACACAGAGAGAGAACATCCGGGGATGGAGTGGGCAGAGGGG
>JADBJO010000518.1:82500-105000 GCA_016801955.1 Conus betulinus | reverse complement strand
TCAATTCAATAAAAGTGGGGGAAAATGCACTTTGTAGTTTTCAATACTCTTGAAAGGACCTCAGGTCTTGTTCCCAAGTTAATATCAAAATGTTCAGTGTCGGTCAGGTCAAGAGAGACTGTCATTGGGGGGTTTGACTCTCAGCCTCACTCCACTCGCTACTCGTCCAACTCGATTACACTTCCATTTGTATTTAACCTGCTCCATACTCTCCCCCCTTGTCGCTACTCAATATTCCCCTTGCTCAATACCCCCTCTCGCCGTTCAGTTTTCCTCCTGCACGACACCTCGTCTGTTCAAATTTCCTCCCTCCTGCTTAATACTCCCCAGCCGCTACCGGAAAGAAGCTCTTGTTCGCATTTGGGGGGGGGGGGGGGGGGGTATTTTCTTTCTTTTTTTTTTTTCTTTCTGCGTATACGCAGGCTGATACTCCTGCGGACACTGCCTGTATAGACAGGCAGTGGAGTTTTGTGTGTATGACCGGTTTACATCCCAAAACACAGACCACACAATTGTGCGCCCACACACATGCCGTTGGCAAGAAGGGGAGTATGGAGCACGTGAAGTATTAAAGAGAGAGAGAGAGAGAGAGAGAGAGAGAGAGAGAGAGAGAGAGACAGACAGACAGACAGAGAGACAGAGACAGAGAGAGGTGGGGGGGTTGCATGGGAGTATCCAGCAAGGGTTCTATAGATACTGGGGAATATTGAGCTGTTCTTTTTTTAGTACATGATACTCATGACAGTGAGTACTCTCCGGTTAAGTTCCACGCCTAAAAGGTTCCTGCTGTCAGTTGGGGGGTTTAATTTTTGCTGTGTTGGATTAGGACAGGCACCACTCAAAACTACCAACCTGATTCTGCCGCAGTGCAGTGTTTCCTTTGACGAGTTGTCCTATGGCGACATGATGTTCACTGCTTCGTGTTAGATGTCGGTGCTGTGACAGCGAGAAAATAAACCTGGATGTGGCTGTGTACGGCAGAAACTAAATAGAGATGGTATTTTGAGCAATGTACCTGAAGGACAATGAAAGACATAAAAACGATGAAAAACAAAAGTGTTTAATTTAGTTTTTTTTTTCTTTCATCGATTTCTTACTACTATATTATTATCAAGCCTGTCAAGGGGAGAAATAGATTGCTTGCGCCCGTTTTCTTTTACTATTTGCTTGTTCTGTTTCTAACTTGGTTTAAGGGGAGGATTTTATCTCCTTATGATTGAGCTAAGTAAGTGTGAAATCTGAAGTCACTTCGTTGCCTCGCGATCTTTGCATTGGAAAACCAATGAATCTGACAACTATATGGCTTGGCCTAATTTAGGCCTACGGTTAAAAAAGAGCATCCCTTTTCGTGTAACCGTTTTCTTCGGATCTGCAAAAATTGTCATAAAACGTTTACTTCTTATCATGCCTTGAAAATTCTTGGAAGTCGTAGATTTTACGTTTTCATTGTTTTGTTACGTTTCACTCGCATTGGGTATATTGAGGAAACCAAATTGAACTGTGTCAAAATCAAGATTTCCAGCCGTCTTCCTTTTGATGGCTGGCATTGTTTGGTGGCGCTGCTCCCGTTCGCGCCACCCCCACTCTACAGTCCATATATCTGCTCATTGCCAGGCCTGCTGACGAGAGGGTAAAGCTCCGACACATGTGTTCACGCCGGGAGAAGACAATTGTCTCATTCAGGGTGAATACTTTCGTGCATCCACGTATGTGTTCCAGTGTTGGCGGAACCACATCGCTCTGAAAGAAACATTCGTCTCCCAAGGCAATTTGATGTTTCCAAAAGGCTATGAGACGTGTTAAGACATCTGCATTTTTACTGTACATGTAATTTTGCATTGTCTTTTCAGAAATAAAGGATCAATAGACCACACTGGTTTTCCTCCTCTGTTCACTTCTTAAGTCTAGTTCTTGATTTTTTCAAAGACATCAGAAACTCTTCATCATCATCATCATCATCATCATCATCTTCTTCTTCTTCTTCTTTTTCTTCTTCTTCTTCTTCTTCTCTCTTCTTCTCTCTCTCTCTCTCTCTCTCTCTCTCTCTCTCTCTCTCTCTCTCTCTCTCTCTCTCTCTCTCTACTAAGCGCGGTCCAAGACAGCCTCAGAAAGACAATTGTCAAAACATGGTAGTAATTATTACAAACAAAAACATCGTGTTATGTCTGATGTAGGTAGAGATCTCTCTCTCTCTCTCTCTCTCTCTCTCTCTCTCTCTCTCTCTCTCTCTCTCTCTCTCTCTCTCTCTCTCTCTCTCTCTCTCCTCTCCTCCTCTCCCTCTCCTCTCTCTCTGTGTTAAGAGCGGTCTAAGAACAGACTCGGAAAGACTATTCCAAAAAAAACAACAAACAAAACAAACTCAAACAAACAAACAAAAAAAAACCCCAGCTGGTAATTGATACAAATAACAACACTTTCCTCAAGTTGTTACATATATCGATGGAGCTACTACTTTTCCCTTAAACTCATTACTTTTTTTTTGGACTTACAACTGGGATGTGGATTTGCTGTCCTTCAAGATTAACAACAGATTCAATCAATGACTTTGGATGTAAACCGGAAAAGAAAAGAAGAAAAAGACAACAAGAGGAGAAAGAAAAGTAGGGGGGAGCAGACGATGGAGAAGAAAGAAAACAAGAGCATATGGGAGGCGAAGGAAGAAGAAGAGAAGGAGGAGGAGGCGGGGGAAAGAGAAGGAGAATGAGAACAAGAAGAAGCAGAACAAGAGCAAAACATCGAGAAGTTCGTCTACTTGGGTAACGTAGGCGGTAAAGATGGTGGAGAAGATCATGATACCTGAAGCTCCGTTAACAAGACCAAAACGATAAACAAAACCCGACACCCACAATCTTCAGACAGTGTACTGCCTCAGATTCATCCTCAGCATCAAATGGTCAGATGTCATTTCCAACAAAACTTTTGGGAGCGAACCAAACAAAATACTACTGACACAGAGATAAAGCATAAGACATGGGACTGGATTTGTCATACCCTACAGCAAGTTCCTACCAGCAATACAAGATTGGTGTTCGACTGGAACGTCTAGAGAAACGGTAAAGGGGGACGACCTCGACGGACTCGACGCAAGAGTAGGAATTCTGAAGTGAAGACGGCCAGAATAACATAGGCCCAGCGTGGAAGAGGTCAGCCCAGAACCGAGTCAGTAAGAAGAGTGCTGCAAATTTATTCGTGGATGTAAAAGCATACGCCATCAATATTTTATTCAGAGCATAAAGTACTTACAGTCGCGAGGCAAACAAAATCTTGCTGTCAGACATATATCGCTGCTTATGCTGCAAAAAAACATTACGTTGCATGACCTTATTGTTTCTTTCCTACGACATTCCCTCGGCCCATTTAAGTCATTCGTGGCAGTGTGCATGCCTTTCCACTCAAGCGATGGAATGAGCATGAGCATTCCATAACAATGGGATTGGTTAGCTGTGTCATTTCCCTTGAACGACGTTCGATTTCCTTTGCAATCTCCTCTAAATGCAGATTGAACAGGAAGGAAAATGTTTTTTATTTTCTCCGAGTGATATCTGGTGAACATTTGAAACAGCTTTAACACAGTTCTCTCCCTTTCCCATCACACTATACCCTCACATCTCTCCTATTTTGATATCTTCTGTCCTGCCGCTGCTACTATCATTCGAATTACCCCCCCCCCCCTTCCTTTTAGAAATCTTGTAGTCTCTTCTGTTCTCCGTAGTGGCATTTTAAATTTGCCAATTATCAATAATACATTTACAAACCAGACAGGAATTTAAATACCTAAAATCTCTCTCTCTCTCTCTCTCTCTCTCTCTCTCTCTCTCTCTCTCTCTCTCTCTCTCTCTCTCTCTCTCTCTACGCGCTGAGGTCCTGTATGTATCAAGCAGTTCCAGGTTGTATGAAAGTTTAGGCTTCATCCGAGGACTCACAACCTTTAATTTTGTTTTACAACTATTTGATACCCTAGTCATGTAATAATACCGTCACACACACACACACACACACACACACACACACACACACACACACACACACACACACACACACACACACACACACACACACACACACACACACACACACACACACACACACACACACACACACACACACACACACACACACACACACACACGCACGAACGCACACACGCACGCGGGGCACGCACGCACACACGCGCGCGCGCGCACATATATATACATACACACAAGCGCCTCCCCCCTCCCCCTTTCCACATGTATGTGTGTGAGTGTGTGTGTGTGTGTGTGTGTGTGTGTGTGTGTGTGTGTGTGTGTGTGTGTGTGTGTGTGTGTGTGTGTGTAACAAAACACTACTTGAAATGTAAAGTATTGAATAGGCAGCAGAATTCAAAGGCTATTGCAATCATACAGGATATGTACAGGGGAAATTGGATTCTCTCTCTCTCTCTCTCTCTCTCTCTCTCTCCTCTCTCTCTCTCTCTCTCTCTCTCTCTCTCTCTCAAGGCCATTTAGCGACACAAACACCCAACATAAGCATGCATGCACCCATATGCACACACACACACACACACACACACACACACACACACACACACACACACACACACACACACACACACACACACACACACACACACAGAGAGAGAGAGAGAGAGAGAGAGAGAGAGAGAGAGAGAGAGAGAGAAGCACACAAGACTACAAATTACAACAGGTCAGCTACCCCCAGCAAGCGGCGCCTGTCCAGACACCGACACAGCCCGGGAGAGGAAGCAGAAAAGTATCGGCGCTGTGACCGTGTGTCGGATGGCTCGGGTCGTTGACAGCAGATTTTGTGGACTCTGAGTCAGAATCCACACCGGCTGATCGGGGGAAATAGATCAGGTTTACTATCCATGACTGCCAACGGACAATGGTCTGGAAATATATTATGGACTATGAGTTTGAACAGTGTTTATTTGATTGAAATTGCCAATAGATTAGCTAAATAAACTTAAGACAATTTAGCTGTTGGCCTGCGCTTGTTTTTTTCCCCACTATTAGATTGTTCGTCTTTGTATTTGTCTGACTTTATTCAAGTTTAAAAGGCTGTGCCGGTCTTGAGTGAAGGTTGCTCTCTGTGTGGGTTTCCTTGTGGGAGCAAAGACTACCCCACTTATTTACTGTTTATTGTTTGCTGTTCCCTGCCTCATTTCATTTCCGATTTCGTTTTGATTAAATCGAGGTTACTTGTATTTGTTTTGTGTCTGTCTGTCTTTGTGTTTGTTTTCTGATCTCCCTTGCATCCTTGGGTGGATCCTCAAGCGTAGACTCAAAGATTGCCCCCTACATTTTTATACTATCTGCATAATATCTGCAGTTTTTCAGCAACTTTTTTCCCCCACCCTTTCATTTGGTTTCCTTTACTACTCTTCGCTGGCTGCTTTGGGGGTGCTATTGGATTCTTTTTTGCACCCTTGGTGGTGAGAACACCACGGTATTGTGACTGTGGTGTGTCTCTATTTGACGCCAGGAGCGCAGATACAGCCAGCCGTGTCTCCCTGATGAGTTCCGACCCAGCGGACGAAAGGCCTCGGAGCAGGCAATACAAATATATCTGCCTTTAAGAGGGATTGCGATGGTTCCCTTATGCAGCCAGTGAAGAGTTTTCATATTTTCTTAATTTCATTTTCCCAGTTTTTACATCTTCAACCTCTGCCTGCTCCCCCCCCCCCCCCCCCCCCCCCCCCCCCCCCCCCCCCCTAATAAGTCAAAGTTTTGCCAAGTCATTACTATGAAGACAATTTAGCTGTTGGCCTGCGTTTGTTTTTCCCCCACACTATTAGATTGTTCGTCTTTGTATTTGTCTGACTTTATTCAAGTTTAAAAGGCTGTGCCGGTCTTGAGTGAAGGTTGCTCTGTGTTGGGTTTCCTTGTGGGAGCAAAGACTACCCCACTTATTTACTGTTTATTGTTTGCTGTTCCCTGCCTCATTTCATTTCCGATTTCGATTAAATAAACTTAACTTTTCTCTCCATGGATAACATTGTTTCACTAAACGTAAGCAGTTCAAAACACAGGTTTAAAAGGAAATCTTTGTTTGCATATTTCAAGGAAAAACGTTTGGATGTTATTTGCTTATAAGAATGTCACATAACAGACAGGGATGTAAGTAAAAGCAATGGGGTGGAACTATCTTTTTCAGTGGGGGAACGAACAAAAGCAGAGGAGAAGTACTAAGTTATTTTGATTTCAAAACACTTTAAGGGAATGTTAAGTTAGAGCTTGCACAAGACAGAATCTTAGTCATTTCAGTGGAAAATGAATACTAAATGTAACGGTTGCCAATATTTATGCACCCAACAACACAAAGGAAAAAAAATATATTATCGAAAATTGATTGAAATTTTCAATTCTACTGAGTACGAAGATTTATTTATTCTTGGTGATTTTAACTGCACTCTGAAGAGTGACCTCGACATAAGGGCGGGTCAACCCACGACAGATCGGAAACTGCCAGTTTTCAGCATGCCATTAATACGTTAGATTTAACAGATGCCTGGAGACTTCATCATCCAAAAAGAAAAAGATGCCTCATGGATTCGTCTTAACCCATTTATTGCGCGCAGATTCGATTATTGTTTTGTTTCTGATGACATTTTGCGTTTTTGTACTTTGTGGGAACATTTTTTTTGTTCCGAATTCTGACCTTAAGGCCGTTGTCCTTGAACTGAATGAGAATGACTTCATCTGGGGACCAGGGTATTGGAGATTCAATAATAGCTATCTTAAAAATGTTCTGTTTGTACAAAAAATCAATGATATGTTAGATACAATTCTTTTAGAAAATGAAGGTCTGAATTATTTAGAAAAATGGCAAATGTGTAAGGTTGAAATAAGAAAATTTCGTATAGATTTCGGGAAAAATCTGGCTTGTGAGAAAAAACATGAATCTCTAATATTACAGTCAAAGTTACAAAGTCTAGAAAAAGAGCTCGCCAACGATCCCCAAAACGAAAATATTAAATAACGCTTTATGACAGTAAAACAGAACCTAGAGATTTTGCAGGCTTACAAAGCTAGAGGCGCTCAAGTAAGATGCAGACTTAAATGGATAGAAGAAGGAGAAAAGAATACAAAATATGTTTGGAGTTTAGAAAAGGCACAAAATAGAACTAGGAATATTACAAGACTTTGTAGAAAGACAGGTAACGTTATCATCGACCAAGGAGAAAAATAATGCAAGAACAAATTGCATTTTATAAACAGTTATATACCAAGAGTACCGAAGCATCGAATGTAGAAGAAGCGGCCGACATTTTTATTGAAAATGCAGAATAAGACAGGAGAAAATGACGCAGTAATATGTGAGGCATAGTGACACTAGAAGAGGCGACATCTGCTCTCAAGAAGATGAAAAATGGCTCTGCTCCAGGAAGCGATGGCTTAACAACCGAGTTTTACCATTTTGTTTTTAAATTAGGCAATGTTGTCATTAACTCCTTTAGCAAGCGAGACATCAGCATTCATGGCAAAATTACTATAATTAAATCTTGTTTGGTTAGTCAACTAGTCTTTGTAATGCAGTCAATTGGTATTCCATATGAAGTCTTGCAGAAGATAAATACGATATTTTATAAAAAAAAATTGTTTGGCAAAGGAAACGCAGTAATCGGAAAGCATTCGAAAAAAAAGTGAAAAGGAAAGTAATGGAAGCAGACTATAACTCTGGAGGTTTAAAAATGGTTAACTTTATGGAACTTCAAAACCGTACGCATTTGCAATGGGCAGGGAAATTGATTTCTACGACAGACGAAAATTGGAGTAAAATTCCGAAGTGGCACGTAAACAAATAATTAGTAATGATACCATTATTAAGTTTAACTGTAACGCAACGCATTTGCAGCAAATTGGACGAATAGACAATGAATTTAGGAGAAAAAATGTATTTACCATTTATTTGAACAATAAGAGGAAAACCAAGATAAAAGAAATAACGTCAAGTAACTTTTTAGATCAAATGATATTTTATAATGACTTGATAAAAATATAAAGGCAATATATTATATTTTCAAGAATGGAAAGAAAAAGGGAATACGGTTTGTCAGAGACATTGTACACATTACTGAAAATAGACTGCTTAATCTCAATGAAGTGGAGACAGTTTTAGGAGATCATATGCAAATACAATTCTTGAATACAATGCACTGCGAAACGCTCTCCCATCATCATGGCTGGAGTGGATTTATGAAGACAATATTACTCCTGACAATGTTTACTCTGCTGACTGCGAAGCCCACCTGTTTAACACAAACCCAAAAGAGATGTTTTTTTTTTTTTTAAGTTGCTGGAGCAAAGGAAATTGAGTAACGTTACTGCAAACGGCAAGGACTTTTGGCGTAGAAAAACTCGAATTTGAAGTACACGAACACATATGGCTAACACCAAGAACATCTACAAAAGAGGTTAGGCTGTTTGAACTACATTGGAAAATAAACCACATTTGCCCGACTATTTTTCTTTTGCAAAAAATGAAAGTATGGGAAACTAACAAGTGTGATAACTGTACAGATGAAATTGATTTATTGAACATTTCTTTTTCTACTGTCCTCCAGTCAACAAATTTTGGAAAAAAAAAATATAGAAATATTGATTTCATCAAGAATTGATAAATCTTTAAAACTGTCGTTAACTGACGTTCTCTTTGGAGTCCACACAGACGATATAGGTAAACAGGTAACAAAATCGATTAACCACATTATATTAGTGGGGAAAATGTCCATTAGCATTGCACGTAATTAATTTTTTTTTTAATTGATGGCATTGCAAACGATTTTTGATCAACACATAGAACTGAGGAAGCATTACATCAATTTATAAATTGCATAAGTAAAAAGTGACAGAGTTCAGAAACCCGCGTTTGTACAACATCGGAACCTGGAGATGTAATTCTCCCGAGAGAAAAAAAAAAGAAGAAAAAGAACCACTAGGTAACCATCAGTATGCGCTCAGACACTGGCTTAGTGTTTATACGTTTGTTTTTTGCCTATTACTCCTGTTTTTACATGTATAAACTTGCTCTTAATTACACAGGTTCTTGCTCAAATCTCTATTATTCCTAGAGCTGTATGGCTGGCCACCATTGTATACATGTATACACAACGCACACTCACGCATGCACACAAGCACACACATGCTCTAGCACGCCCAAGCTCGCACACACACACACACACACACACACACACACACACACACACACACACACACACACACACACACACACACACACACACACACACACACACACACACACACACACACACACACACACACACACACACACACAAGTACGCGCGCTCTCGCACACTCACACTCACGCACACACACGGACACACACACGCACGCACACACACACACACACACACACACACACACACACACACACACACACACACACACACAAGCGTGCGCACGCGCATTCCATTAATCTCATTTTTTGTGTAAACTAGCATTTGTTGATTAACTGTAGAATAATTACATCAATTTCATATTGAAATATCACACTCACATGCAATTCGACAAGCACGCACGCGCGCGCGCACACACACACACACACACACACACACACACACACACACACACACACACACACTTTATTATCTCGCTCCTTGGCTTTCCTCACGTCTCCCTTGAAGACCATTTTTTTTTCGCAATAAGGGCAGCATCTTTGGGGAATAGCCAATTTCCGAGATCTTAAGTGACCCTTGTCTTTGTCTCCTGCGCATATTTGTCATCTCTCCTAGTGTCGTCCTTGCAGCCCTTTTCGTCTGTAGTCTTCAGGGATGATTACCAGGAGTGTTTACAGGTTCGGGAGTCGGAGCGACGGGTGCTGAAACTTGAATTCTTTTCTGATAATCCCAACCACATTCCTCATCCGCCAGACTTCCGAACGTTTGATGTGCATTTCTGAAGCGTCTATTAGCATTTCTTCGTCTTTTTCCCTCTGTCTGTCTATATCTGCCTGTCTCTCTGTCTGTCTGTCTGTCTGTCTGTCTGTCTCTCTCTCTCTCTCTCTCTCTCTCTCTCTCTCTCTCTCTCTCTCTCTCTCTCTCTCTCTCTCCTCTCTCTTTCCCCCGCCACCTACCCACTCCCTTCCTCACCCACATCCCCAATATTTCCCACTACCATTGTGCAAGATGCCTATGGCGTATATGCGTATGCATTAAACGTTCGCATTCGCATTCTCTCTCTCTCTCTCTCTCTCTCTCTCTCTCTCTCTCTCAGCGGCAGCGAGCGGCCTCGTTGTTTGAATAAATCACCTGCCCCAACAACGTGTGGTCGCGCCTTGCGCTCCAGCACAAACACATGTAAATAGGACAGGCCAGGTCATCAAGCGGCTGAACTCAAATTTCTGAATTATCAATGCTGAAAATCTGTATTTAAAAACTTGCTGACATTTCTTTTGTAAATTTTGTTTGAGATTTCGACATTATATTTTTACAGAAACTTTCATTGATGCCTCTTTTGACTTTAGTAGCGTCTTTAATGAGTATATAAAATTTAGCTCCCCTGCAAAAAAAAAATTGTCATCCCACGGTAGAAATTCTGGAGGTGTTTTATTACTTATCAGAAAACAGTTTGCTGACTTTGTGGAAGAAGTTGAATTTAGTTGTGAGAATGTGGTTGTTGTCCGGATACATAAATGCGTTTTAGTGTTTTTATTAAAGATGTTATTCTTATTGCGTGTTATGTAGTCCTACTTTACCACTTCACAATAACAAGGAACTGAAAGATGGGATTCTGATTCTTGAAGAAAATGTAATGCAAACTATCAATTATGAAAATATTTACTTCGTAATGTGTGGAGACTTCAACGTTAGGACAAGTAATGAACAACCTACAGAGGAGCAGATGTTTAATTATGTAGTGTGTGCAGATGATGAGGATGAAGTTTATTATATAAAGCGTTGTTCCAAGGATGCACCTGTGAACAAGTTTGGGACAGTCGTTGTTGGAATTTCTGTTTTGTGTTTAATCTTTCGATTGTAAATGGTTCATGTAGCACTGATGCAGAAGAAGGAGAATTTACTTTTGTATCTCCACATGGATGTAGTGTTATTGATTTTTTTTTTTGGTGTCAAGAGAAATAGCTTCTTCTTGCAATTTAAAAGTGAAAGATTTTTTTTTCATGGCATTTACCAGTCCAGCTTACATGGAAACAATGCCCACTCAGAAACGATATGCCATATACCCATCACCAGTGAAGAGCGAGTGATACGGTCAGATGAAAACGTACAGATGTTTAAAAGACGAGTTAAGTTCTGACGAATTTAAAGAGAATATTGCCACAGCCACGGATATTTTAGTTAATGATGTGAATGAGTGTGCTGTTTTTTTTTTTTTTTTTTTTCGAATGCTTTATATAGAGCTGCTGTGTGTATGATTAGGATGGTAAGTAGGAAGAAGAAAAGAACAGCGAACAAATGGTTTGATGATGAATGTGATAAGAAGAAAAAATTGTCAAAAGATTGTTGCAACAATTTCAGAGAGCTGGAACAGTCAAAGGAAAAACTGAGAAGACGAACATTTATATTGAAGAGAGGAAACAATAAACGGACCTGAGGAAAGAAAAGAAGAGGGCATTTGACGAAACAAAAATGCAAGAGTTAAAAGAGTCGATAAATGATCCAAGACTGTTTTGGACGACAATCAGGTCAATTAATAGAAAGGCGGTTATCTATACTGAAATAATTTCACAACAGTGGCATGACCATTTTTATAGTGTATTCAACTCATTTGAGAAATGAACACGACGTTGTATATACCGAAGACGTTGAAGTCGAAGAAATGTTGGGTGAACCATTATTTAATGATCCTATCACATTAGAAGAAGTGAAATCAAGTATTATTAGGCATCTAAAAAATGGAAAAGTGCTGGATCAGATAAAATAATTAGTGAGATGTTAAGACATGCAAATGATACCGTCCTAAACTTTTTGGTTTCGTTATTAAATACATTATTTAACGATGGGACATTTCCCAAGGGATGGTCGAAATCAATTATTGTACCGATCAATAAAAAGGGGGATGCAAATGGTCCCAGATATTTACAGAGGTGTAGCTCTTACAAGTGTAGTTAGTAACGTGTACACTTATATTTGAACAAAAGATTAACAAATTGGGCAGAGAGAGAGAGAGAAGATAGTTGAAGAACAAACAGGTTTTCGAGCAGGATACAGCACTATTGACCATATTTTCACTTTGTATGCATTGGCACAAAAGTTTCTCATGAAGAACACTAAACTATATGTCGCTTTTGTGGACTTTAAAAAGGCGTTTGGCTCTATAAATAGAAATATGTTATGGCATGTCCTGAGAAAAAAACTGTGTCAATGGTAAATTGTACCTGGCGCTTTGTGGGATATACGAATCGGTCATTGCTTGCGTGCGTGAAAAGAATGCTTATGCGGATTTATTTTTTATGTCCACGTGGCGTAAAACAAGGCTGCCTTTTGAGTCCACAGCTGTTTGCATTTTTTATAAATGAATTAGCCCTTGAAATATCCAGAAAAGGTAGACATGGTGTACAGATGATCCCTGGAGCTGTTGAGTTATTTATGTTGCTATTTGCTGATAATGTAATATTAGTTTCACGCACTGCTGTTGGTCTACAGAATCAGGTGTTGAAAGTGTGAAAGCAGATAGATTACAATTAACTGTTAATTTAGATAAGAGAAGTATAATAATTTTTCGCATGGGTGGTTACTTGTCTCAGAGAGAAAAATGGTATTACTCTAATGCTGAGGTAAATGTAACCGATGCATACAAATACCTCGGAATGATCTTTACAACGAGGTTAAATTTACATTTCGGATGGTCTGAAACGTTTAGTAAAGGGAAGAAAGGGAGTAATAGAAATTCTAAGAGCAAATGAAAAAAATATATCCAATTGATTCCTCTTTATTTTGGAAATTATTTGATACACAAATAGAACCAATGTTAACATATGCAGCAGAAATATAGGGACTTGAAGAAAATTTGCAGATGGAAAAAGTACATACTTTTGCGATTAAACAGTTTCTAAATATTCTATTGCATTCATCAAATACAATAAGCATATGGCGATTCTGGAAGATCCTCTTTTTTCATTCGACCTTTTGGGAAATGCGTTAAATATTGGTTAAAACTTACCCAACTACCTACAAGCAGATCATGTAGACAAGCATACGATATGTTACTACGGCAATTTGAGTTAGGAAAGCAGAACTGGGTTGCTACTATAAAACAGGTTTTGACAGTAAACGGATGTGGTGTGGTATGGCTTAGTAAGGGGGTTGGCGATAAAAGAGCATTTATGTTTGAATTTAAAGACCGTCTCATCGCATGTTACAAACAAAATTGGCATTCCAAGATGGAAGATGATATGAAGTATTCCTGGTTACATTCGTTTAAAAGTATCTTACAACCTTTTTCTGACTGTAGTTACCAATAAATGGCACAGGGATATGCTTGATAGATTTAGAAGTAGGACACTTGGACTAAATACAAACAAAAGATGGTTTAATCACGAAGGCATTGTAGACTATTTGTGTGATATGTGTACAGACCGTATGAGAGAAAATGAAGATCATTTTCTATTCTCTTGTGCAGGTTATAACGATATCAGACAGAAGTCTCAACTTTTTAATATTATTGCGACAGAAAATCATAACCTATATAGTTTGTTGACCTCTGACAATAATACGATAATAACTCTACTGGCTAAGTATGTGACAGAAGCATTAAATGTTAGGAAAAAGAAATGTTCGGTAAGAACTAATGTTTGAGTCTGTTTTCATGTATTCCGCAAGCTTGATGACCTTGGTAAGAAATCGTTTTGTTTTCTTCACTAGTATAGCTAATGATGAGGCGGACGGTGATGATGATGTGACAGTGCAGGAAAGTTTTATAACAGTGAATATGTGTGCCTGGGTGAGGCACTTGTGTCAATGATCATGTTGTTACTTAGAAAAAAAAAAACACCTACATATTCATTTTCAGGGATAAAAAAGCACGTTATTATTTTCTTTTTCTTCTACATGGCTTCAAGCCTCATCATTAACATTTATATAATCCGTTTCAATTCTGTTTCTTTGCGTTATACACTTGTTTTTCGGCGCTGCAAATATTGATGTACACCCCCTTGACATAAAGGCCATGTAGGCTACTGTCAATAAAAACGTATCTGAAGCTGAAGCGTCTCTCTCTGGCAAAACTGAAAGAAAAGAAAATAATGCAGTTTTTTCGTTTTATGTATGTTGTTCTCTTTACATACGCAGCACATTATCAGAGTGAAAAAGCCAATACACCATACATTAGAACATTAACAAACCCAGACACTTTGTATCAAAACGCCAATACACTTATATCAGTAAAAATTTGTCCATTTGAGAGAACATACAGACATTGCATGGTGTGTAAGAGACTGATTGGAGAAGAAAAAAAAAGATCAGTAGGGGAATTTTTTTTTCTTGCAGATGAAGACGGCAATGTGAAGCACCAAAAACTGAAAAGGAGGATTTCGGCCTTAGGAAAAACAAACAAACAAACAAACAAAACAAAGTCACCGCCTGAGGTGCTCCATTGATGCGGTAACTGATGCCACAAAAAAAAATCACATATTGTTTTTGTGCGCTTAATTTCATTGTTTATTCAATTATTCATTGCTCTTGAGTTTCTTCTTTTTATCTTCTATTTCGAACGATGTTTTTCTTCCTAACCTTTTTTGAAGACGTGTGGCTCGCCCTCTACCCCTCGTCCTTCCCTCTACCACACCCCTCTCTCCCCTCTATCTTCTCCACCCCTTCTTTTGGTGTTTCTATCGTCTTGAACATGAGATAATTCGAACACATAATAATCTTGGAGAACCACGGGCTGCATGTATTGAAATGTTTCTCTGCACTTGACAAACACCTTTAGTGAGCCAAGCGAGTCGTCCCCGGACGAAATAGCCGTTACTTGTTTTAATGCTGTGACCTATGATATGTCCTGTGTGGGAAACCATCACAGAGTTCAGGCCTGTTTTCATTTATTTTGCTGCACTTCCCCCTTCTAAGTTCAACATCAACCTTTTTCCCCCCTTTTCAATCCTAAAGTTGCGTTGGCAGCTAAGTCTCTGGCACTGATTTGACAGCTGAAAACAAATGTATAGTAATGTCTGCAGGGTGGGAAATATCAGAACCACAAACGACAGAGGAATAATCCTGTCTGTGATTAGGTGATTTTGGATGAGTCATCTTACCGTCAGATCTTTCCACGACCTGAGCAAATAGAGGAACAGACACACGGACGAATGAATGACGGTGCTGTTGCCCGCTGTTTAGGTGTGCGTTATGACATTCCAAATGGCAATAGGAAGGTAGAGCAGATAGGGGAGAGAGGTTAGGAGGAGGAGATTAGGGTAGGAGTGTGTAGAGTTGTGTGTTGGCTTCTGTTATGGCAATAGGAATGTAGAGCAAATAGGGGAGAGTAGTTAGGAGGAGGAGATTAGGGTAGGAGTGTCTAGAGTTGTGTGTTTAGGTTCCTGTTATCTTGGTGCATGTTGGATAGTTTCATGTGTTCGCAACCCACTGAATGCTGCAATGAATTACAAGATCTTTGACGAGCGCGTGTTATCATCTGTATCGAAAGTACACTGGAAGAGCGTTCAACCACCAGCACGAATCTGTATATGTCTTGAATCAGGGCAACAAATTTTGTAGATGAGTTGTGCTACACGCCGACCAATTCGGATACCAAATAACATGTCTGACGGACAAAGTGACCCAACCCTATGCTGACTTTGGCACAGCGACCAATTTGTTGCGACCGTCAACGCAAGACTTTCGATGTTATGATTTCTTATGAACGCTGCAAAAGCAGTAATCAATAAAAAAAAAAAAAAAAAAAAACCTTGTCGCACGTGTTTTGAAATCACCCCAGCACAAAACACACACACACACACACACACACACACACACACACACACACACACACAAGAAGAAGAAATCGGCCTCCACTTTGCATATGTTGGCATGCCGCTAAATGTCATTGCGTGTGTGTGTAGAAATGAGACGGACAAGAGAAGGTGGTGAGAGTGAGGATGAGTTGGAGAGAGATGGGAGAGTTCTGGGTCCCATGGGATCCAAGGTTATCAGTGGCAACATTTTTTTTTTTTTCAAACGAAACAACCAAAATATGTTTTCTCTCCGTTTCTTAAACATTCCGAAAGTCAATTCTGTATTTATCAAGACCTCACCTTATGACACGGAATAACACTTCTTATGATGATTGATTAAAAAAACGAATTATTAATCTTAAAAGAAAAAAAAAAAAACAGAAAAAAGAACCATTCCCGCTGAAAGAGGCCCACCCTCAATGCAATGCTCACAAGCAGACAAAAAGCGTTACCATGCATTTCCATGAACCCCATTGTCGCCAAAGCGGCCGTCTGACCAATTACCATGTACAGCGCTGATGTTTTTGGCGACTAGCCAATCTCTGACCCTAGCTCATGGACTATGGTCGCCAGCAAAACCTGTTTCCGAAATCAATGATGCAGAGAAGAAGAAGAAGAAGAAGAGAGAGAGAGAGAGAGAGAGAGAGAGAGAGAGAGAGAGAGAGTTTAGGTCGGGGACATGGAGAAATGGAGGGAAATCGGTGAGTTCTGTGTCCCAAGACTTCCAAGGCTATCAGTCAACCCCCCCCCCCCCCCCCCCCTCCCTATTTTCCTTTTTTTTCTGTAAGAAAACAATTTTTTCCACTATAAAAGATAATGGTCGTGCTGTGTACTATTTAATGCTTCCAAATCGCCCATTTCATGCATGTGCTACGTTTATCCTCACTTCCTCAAACAACAGAGAATAATATTCCTCACAATGACATTAATAGTTGTAAACGACCAGGCTGAAGACACCCTAACGTGTCGGCTCCACTCCTGATGCTGGCAAGCAGACGGCATTTCTTGAGCTGTCTCCAGTTCTCATAAATTCCACAAATCACTCTGTCGCCAAAGGAGACTGCTTGGCCAATCACCAGCCAGGACATCAACGCCTCGGCACGTGTCGAACCGTGCTTGCTGCGTGGCTGTCATCACTGGAATCAACGTTTAAATGTGGGTACATCCACTGTATCTAATTTTTTTTATCACTATTCAGTGCATGTTGCAAAGAGTCTGACCGAAACGAACTCCATTTCAGGACGTTGATTTAGAGTCGTAATAACGAAAGCAACCAGATGAACGCACCAGCCCAATAGGTTGTCAATATGCCAGCGCCTGAAATGCAATGGTTTCCTCCACTGTTTTGTATGCAGTTTAGTTGCAGTAGTAGTATTATGTCTTGTTCACTGTTGCAGGTTGACCAGCCAGACCATGCCGCCACACACAAACACCGAATCTGGGAAGGTAACTTTTCTTTTCTTTTTTTTTTACTCCTGCGGGCACTCCCTGCATTGACAGGCAAGGATTAATCCCATCTACCCAACAAAGGGAGTGGAGATTTGTGTGTATGACCAGTTTTTATCCCACTATTAAGGCAGCTATAGACCATCTTCGGGGAAGATGCGTGCTATGTGTAACGTGTCATCCATACCAACGGTCAAACTGGCCTTCTCTTCCGAAGTTCCTGATGGGATTTTACGTGTGTGCAAGATGTTATGCATGCGTTCACACACGGAACCTCCGTTTATAGTCCCATTCGAAGGACTGTATGGGAAATGGAGTCAGAACCAATGTTAACTCCTAGGGAAAAATCCCCCTGTTATCGAAACGGCCCGGCAGAGATTCGAACCCGCAACCCCCAAGATTACGAGTCCGGTCGCTCTACCATTGAGCTATTCCGGCCCCCTGGGAAGGTAGCATGGCCCTACAATTTTTTTTCAAGGTAGCTTTAACCAACACCCCTTCTACTTCCAACAATCCCTGCATGAAAATCAAAACTATTGCAGGTTTCATATGATTGATGATGTGTAAACCGTCTTTGATGATAAAGAATGGTGTTTTTTTTTCCTCGGGCACGCAATCGAGGCGTCGATGGCGTTAATGTTTTAGGTTTTGTCCTTACATTCCATAGCACTGTGGCGTAAATAAAAAGCCGTGTGTCAATAGCACTTTATATTGCTTCTCCACTGCTATTTCTCGCTACATCCAAGTTGTGCTGCGTCGTATTATTGTCGCGTCACATCATTCGCAGCATTCTGTATTGCCAGCTTTTCAGACAGCACAGTATTACGATGCCGTAGCATTGCAAATGTAAAGCTATCAGACAGACTTCGAAGCAAGGTAATTCATGTCCACCGTCGACCACTAAAACAGTCTTATATCCCCCCTCCCACCTCTCTCTCTCTCTCTCTCACACACACACACACACACACACACACACACACACACACACACACACACACACACACACACACACACACACACACACACACACACACACACACACACACACACACATACACACGCACGCTCGCACACACACACACACACACACACACACACACACACACACACACACACGCACGCACACACACACACATGATTTGCAACTTAAATCAGATGATTTGTGTATCCTCTGTCACAAGGCTTTTCTCACTCATGAAGAAACATAGAAGTTTCAAAACTCTCTCTCAATCTCTGTCTCTCCTCTCTCTCTCTCTCTCTCTCTCTCTCTCTCTCTCTCTCTGAAGAAACATAGAAGTTCTCAAAACTCTCTCTCTCTCTCTCTCCTCTCTCTCTCTCTCTCTCTCTCTCTCTCTCTCTCTCTCTCTCTCTCTCTCTCTCTCTCTCTCTCTCTCTCTCTCTCTCTCTCTCTCTCTCTCTCCTCTCTCTCTCTCCTCTCTCTCTCTCTCTCCTCTTTTTTTTGTGAGAGAACTGGGAGAAGAAGATGAGAAAGGATTGTAATGGAAATCTGAATTGTAATGGGTAAGTTTTGGTTTTTCTTATTTTGAAGCTGAGGTTTGTGTGTGTGTGTGTGTGTGTGTGTGTGTGTGTGTGTGTGTGTGTGTGTGTGTGTGTGTGTGTGAGAGAGAGAGAGAGAGACAGACAGACAGACAGACAGACAGACAGAGCGAGAGAGAAAGAGGCAGCGTTTAAACAAGAATGTTGGGTGCACGCGTGCATATAATATATATATATATATATATATATATATATATATATATATGTGTGTGTGTGTGTGTGTGTGTGTGTGTGTGTGTGTGTGTGGATAGATAAATACACAGAGATAGATAGGTAGATAGATAGAAAAAGAACGGTACACACGGAAGGATGTTTATCATGATGAGAAATGTTTTGTTTCGGGGAGGAGGGAGAAGGGTGAAGGAAAGTTCACCCGAAAATGTATGTCGTGGATAATCAGGGGAGGGGAGAGAAGTGGTGGAAGTGATTGGTGGTGCAGAGGCGGGGATGGAGGTGGGAAAGCAGTGCGTGTGCTGCTGATACCCATCTTTCCGGTTGTTTTCGAATTACTGCATCTTTGTTGCGGAGTACCGGGCCAGGCGTTCAGATGTCTTGTTTTTGTCAGTGGTCAGTGAGGGAATAATGTTGGCAAAGAGAGATTTACTGGAATGGTTGCTGCTTGTGACTGTGACAGTTTGTGTGTGCAATATTTGTGTGATGTGCAATCTTTTCAGCAATGCCGGTGAGCAAGGTACAGGTACCATAAATCTGAAATGATCAAGAGATTGTTTAAAATTTTGAAGGACCACCACTGACATTTTACCTTACAATGTCATAGATTTTCCAGTTGGTATCAAGAAGATAGAAGAGGACACTGACCACAACACTGACAAACACAGACGAAGACAGAGACGACGTAGAGGAGGAGTGAGAAGAAGACTGAGACGAAACAAGAGCAGACCACCACTTCCATCCATGATTCTATCGAACGTGCGATCACTTAAGACCTAACGGAAGAAACGTCATTTTTGACGAACTTTTAGCATGTACCCGTTTTATGAGAGATTTTAGAGACACCTGCTTAATGGCCTTTACAGAAACCTGGTTTGTGACAATATCACTGATGACAGTATTACAATTGGTGGTTTGGGTGTGCCCTGCAGGACAGAAAGAGATAAAACAATAACAGATAAAAACAGTAGTTGCGGTGTGTGCCTGTACATAAACGAGAAGTAGTGCGACAGGTGTCATGTGACAGTGCGAAAGCAGCTTTGCACGCCCGATTTTGAACTGCTATCTGTGTCGCTTCGACCTCGATACTTGCCGCGTGAGTTCGGCCAGCTGTTTGTGACAGTGTGTGATGCCCACCCCCCTCCGCCTGTGCTGCACGTGCTGCCGCTGACATCGCTGACGTTGTCCGTTCTTTGCAGCTGTTCAGTCCTGATGCACCGAATCTTGTGTTGGTGATTTTAATCACTGTGACTTATGAACTTCTCTTCCTGTTCTATATCAATATGTTACATTGTGCCACCGCCAAAACAAAACTATTGATCTATGTTATGGCAGTATACCTCGCGTCTACAAATCCATAGCTCTTCCTCCCATTGGAAATTCAGACCATGATACTATCTTTCTTTTGCTGCAGTATAGACCCAAAATACAGACTGACCCTATTATTACTAAATGTGTGAAAGTGTGGACGTCTGAAAGTGTAGAAGAATTGAGAGGATGCTTTGAATGTACTGAATGGGAAGTTTTTATAAATTCATGTGATACAGTTACTGAAGCTACCGATGTCGTGTCGAGCTACATAATTATCTTTTTGTGAATATCTGATCACCCCAAAAGACAGTAAAAAAAATATTTTCAATCAATAAGCCTTGGATTACAAAATCCCTTAAAGAAATTCTCAATAAAAGAAAACTGCTTTTCAGACTGGCACCACACCAGACAGAAATCGGTTCAAAAAGTACTTGTTAAAGAAATTAAAGAACAGCGGAATGTTTATAAAGAGAAAATACAATCTCAATTTTAACCAGGAAACATGGCTGATGCATGGAAAGGGTTCAAAGCTCTCACAGGTCCAACAAAAACAAACAACCCCGCATCAGTCATTGCTTTAGAAGAACAGAAGGAGTTTTCGGAAAAGCTAAACAAGTTTTATTGCCGCTTTGAATGTGACGATTTGAAAGATAAACTACAGAAAGTAACGAAAAAAAAAAAAAAATCCTTGTATGAACAGTTACATAATGATTCTAATAAGGTTTCTAGAGAAACTGATGATGAATGTGTGGAGACTGAGGCACAAGAAGTAGAGACTCTCTTTCTTAAGCTTAAAACAAAGAAAGCTGTAGGTCCTGATAATATTGGTGGACGGCTTTTAAAATCCTATGCGTCACAAGTGGGCAATGTTTTTAGTGTGTCTGTAAAAGATTTTTGTGTGCCTGACTTATGGAAACAATCTTTTATTTGTCCAGTGCTGAGAAAACCCAACCTGTCTCCCTCAATGATTACCGCCCTGTTGATCTCACTTCTATTGTTATGAAATGTTTTGAAAGATTCATTCTAAATCAAATAATTCTAGAAACTGCTCCGTATCAAGATCCAAATCATTTCGCACACAAGCCAAACCGAAGTACTGACGATGTCACTCTCACCCTCCTCCATAATGCTTACTCTCATTTAGAAAAGCCTGATTCATTTGTTCGCATATTCTTCATTGATTTCTCTTCAGCTTTCAGTACTATCTAGCCTCAGTTAATAGCCCCAAAACTGTTGTCTGGTGATGCCAATCCTCATCTTGTTCTGTGGATTATTAGTTTCCTTGTCAATAGGTCACAGTCTGTTCGATTTCAACAAGCTATTTCATGTATTTGTAACATTTTTACTGGCTTTCCTGAAGGTACTGTTCTTTCACCTGTGTTGTGTTGACTCTATATATTAATGATTGTACTGGCAATGATACTGCTCCTCTGTGAAATATTCTGATGACTCTGCTCTCCAGGAACTGTCTAACTCTCATTCTATGTATTGTGACCGTGTGAATATGTTTGCTGCTTGGCGTGAAGACAATTATCTGAACCTAAATGTACAAAAGAATTGCTGATCGATTTTAGGAAAAATCCCCCATATGTTCCCGGACCTTCGTATCAGCGGTGAGAAAGTTGAACGTGTGAGTGAGTGTCTAGGCACAATAATTGATGACAAAATTAAACTTTATAGGAAAAATAATTTGATCCACAAGAAATTTCAATCAAGGATCTTTAGAAACTCAGAAGCCTCAAGGTAAATAGAAAAGTGCTTCAAGGATTTTACAGATGTTTACTGAGTCTATCTTAACTTTCTCTTTTATCTGTTGGTATGGAAGTCTAACTGTGAAGAGCAAGAATGTGTTGAATAAGGTGGTAAAAGTCTGTAGCAAGATTGTGGGCGAGAGACAGAGTAGTTTGATTGTGTTGTCTGAACAAAGAGCAGGCCGAAAGGCGCACATGATTGTGAGCGACAGCAGCCATAATCTTAGTCGGTATTATGAACTTTTGCATCTGGAAGACGTTATCGAACCCCAAAATTTAGACTGAGTAGAACAAAAAAGAGTTTTATCCCCATGCCCATCCAACTTTTAAAACAAAT
>JADBJO010000518.1:52500-65000 GCA_016801955.1 Conus betulinus | reverse complement strand
GTGTGTGTGTGTGTGTGTGTGTGTGTGTGTGTGTGTTGTGTGTGTGTGTGTGTGTGTGTGTGTGTGTGTCTGTGTCTGTGTGTCTGTGTGTGTGTGTGTGTGTGTGTGTGTGTGTGTGTGTGTGTGTGTGTGTGTGTGTGTGTGTGTGTGTGTGTGTGTGTGTGAACAGCTGTTTGAAATGTCCAGAGCAATGTATGGTGATGTACTAACTCTTTGAAATACTCAGTTTAATTAATCGTTACATACTAAGTGTTTGGCATATGCAGATCAAGTTATAGTTATACACTGGCTGTTTGCAATATTCGAACCGATGAACTATCATTGTTTATCTTAGACACATATTCAAGCACTTTGAGGCCTTTATTTACTGTTTCAAATTTTCCAACACGTCACCAGCAAGTATGTACCCTTAGTACCCGATCAAGCCATACGCGTGTACGTGCCTCATTCTTCAACTGTTTCAAAACATTCAAACGAGTTATTCGGTAATTTTGAGGCTCCTCAGTTGCATTTCAGTTGCAGTTTACAAGTAAACAATCACTTTGCATGTTATGAATAGTGTGATCTCAAATAATCAGAATGTAACCTCATTAGCCCAGTCCGGTTTTTTTTTTTTTTTTTTTTTTTGTTGTTGTTGTCTGCCTCGCTTTGTAGCTGACCAGCAATTTGTACTCAAACCTCTGGACCCAAACCTGTGGTCAGAAAAAAAAGTCATACCTACTTCGACATCATAATCATATAGGCCTAGCACAAACAGGGAAAAGATTTTAGAAAACTGTTGTTAAGATTTATGGCAAAGCCAAAGACGCGGTTCTAAAAATTGAAAAACAAAACACCGATGACCATTGCTAAACAAAAAGAAGTGTGGAAATAAAATCATGTATCAATTTCTGAATCATTAAGAACCCCAACCCCACTCCTCCTTCTTCAACCTAACCGATCTGTCCCCTAACCCCATCCCCACCCATCTCTCTCTCTCTCTCTCTCTCTCTCTCTCTCTCTCTCTCTCTCTCTCTCTCTTTGTAAAAATCATGTATTAATCATGTATTAATGAATCATTAAGAACCGCAACCCACCCCTCCTTCTTCAACCTAACCGATCTGCCCCCTACCCCAACCCCCCATCCCTCTCTATCTGTCTTTGTAAAATCGAATAAAATGAAATGAAACAAGCTATTGCATTTTAAACACACACACACACACACACACACACACACACACACACACACACACACACACACACACACACTAAGTCTCTCTCTCTCTCACTCACACACACACACACACACACACACACACACACACACACACACACAGAGAGAGAGAGAGAGAGAGAGAGAGAGAGAGAGAGAGAGAGCAGACAGACAGACAGACAGAAAGACAGAGACAGAGACAGAGATAGAGAGAATGAATACACACAAACCAGCAACGAATTATGGAAAGTCCCTAACCTTCAAATTCCCCGTTTCCATCGCCGTGAAGTCCCATGCACACAGTTCACAAGGACAAGACTCTGCATGCCTCCTGCCTGTCCGGCCGAACCCAAGACGACTGTCTGTCTATTCCGCGACAGGCACACCATCCAACCCTGGACCCATCCCAGCCCCACACCTCATCTCTCTCTCTCTCTCTCTCTCTCTCTCTCTCTCTCTCTCTCGCCCAGTCCAGCGTCCCTCTCCACGCACGCACACCACGCACACGCATATACATGCACACGCTCACTCGCTGTTAGCGAGGGATTCTGCCTTCGTCAGTCAACCAGCTATGGTCATCGGTCGACGATGAATCAGAAGTTTAAGTCTAGAGCTCTTCTGTCACAATAGTTTGCTCTTGATTCTGTGAAACTCCGGACTATCGACTCTCCCGAGGGAAACGGGTTGCCAAAGCAAAGCGCCATCATTTTTGTTTTTAAGCTATAGAGGACCGTCTACACAGGCAAGTTTGTAAACCTGACTTAGAGAGGAATACACTGAATCAGAGTGCCACACAATAGCAAGCAGTTTGTTCCTTAGTGAAGGAGCATGATGAGAGGAAATGACCTCTGATTGCTTAAGAGTTTTGTTTTGTTTTGTTTTGTTTTGTTTTTCAGATGCGGAGCGAGAATGACGCGTTGGAGTGAACATCAGAAATGGCTCGAACAAAGAGGAAGGAACAGTTCCAGAAATAACAGACATTTCAGAGCTGAAAAGTTGCATTTGGCTCCTTGTGTAACAGATAAGTCAGTGAAGACAGTGGAAATAGTGAATACACGTGCACACATTCTGAAAATTTGAAGACAAAATGGGTAGCATTGTTCCGAATGAAGACCATCACTTAAAAGTTTCAATGACAGAGAGAGAGAGAGAGAGAGAGAGAGAGAGAGAGAGAGAGAGAGAGAGAGAGAGAGAGAGAGAGGAGCAAAAAGCTGGTAAACAAAAATACTCGAAGCACACACCGGCGTTTTCTCGTTTCCTTGGGCAGTATGTTATCCATTTGGTCGCCTTTCCAGACACCCCTACTTCCACCATCCCCTCTGCCCTTTTCAATTGCGTTCCTTCCCTTTTCCCGATATTACAACCTGCTCTATGCTCTATGTTTTTCTTCGGTGGAACTGAACCATTAAGTGATGAAAGATGGCGTTTTGCTTAACATCTTGCATTATTTGTTTTTTTTTTCTTTTCGCCAAAAGGAAACCTGGGTCTTGAAAGTTTCATAATGCAGACTTTCTTCCCAAAACTAGGCTTCGTTTTAAGCACAACATTCAGAGAAAGAAATTATACAGATAATCACGCCAGTATGGAATATAAATGCCTTCTACACATTTGCACTGACATCGCGTCTTAGAGATAGCAAGCTATCAAGTATACCTTAACGGCTATAATATGACCATTCATTGATATTACCTAGTTCTTGATGCTAGTTAGACGCGAATTTGGCTTTGATGTTCTTTAGTATGCACCGAACTAAATTTCGTGTAATATCTCTTGATACAGGACATTGGGAGTAATGTTCTTTTCTTATTGTTTATTATTTATTTATTTTTTTGTCTAGCTATTTGTCTATCTATCTGTATTTCTGCATCCATCTATCTATCTGTCTATCTATATCTATCTATCTATTGGTTATTTATTCGTGTATTCGTCATCGATTCACTTCTTTATTGGTTGGGTTTTTTGTCTGATGTACTTCGGCTGCGTTTTACGATCAAAAGGTGTACTAGCCAAGGCTGTGTTTCAAGAAACAGTCTATGGGAAACGACACCGGAAAGGCAGAGGTCAGTAACAGAAAAGGATGGACGGTGAATTGAAGCCATTCTCTGAAACAAGAACCTTCCACATGACCGATGCGCTTGCAAAGAATAGATGTTCTGCTGCTCTGTCTGGTTTTCAAGATACTCCTTTAATCAGTGACGGGCGAGGCACTGTTTCTACACCATAGCTAGCCATCCCTAACCTTTCTTTCCTTCATCTTCTGCGCCTTCCCAACCCCCATTCCCTCTCTCCTTCCTCCATTTCCTGTCACCACTGTCCCTCACGTTGCCCTTCCACCCTTCGTCTGTCCCTCCCTACCCTTTGGAGCCCGTGATTGAACAATGGATGTTTAGATCTTAAGTGTAACGCTCTTCCAACTGGACTATTTCGTGTGACAACAAGTAGAGAGGTTTTTTTTTAATCCATAAGAATTCCATCGACAACACATATTTGTTGATCTACTGTGAATCACGACATCGATTCGCTTCTACGTACAGTAACATAAAAATCCAGCTTAAATTACTTTGCTCAGTAGGGCACACGTCACAGTTAGAATTTGCGCAAATCACCATATGATGCATGTTCAACGTTTTAATGCCCATCATAAATTTGAGCCAGCATTTCATGTTAAACTAACAATTGTTCGAAAGAACAACTCTCACCAATTGTGTCCTTTTTCTGAGAGGTGGTAGTATTATTTATTTTTTTTTTCTCATTATGAAAAGTGGATTATAAGACAACACATGTTTTAAGGTGGTCTTGAGAAAAGTAGAATACCAACGCCAAGTCGCTTTAACATACGTACACGACAGGTACTACTGTTTGAGTTGTTGAAGTATATAAAATACAAGTACTATTGTTTGAGTTGTTGATATACTTATGACACAGTACTACTGTTTGAGTTGTTGATGTATTTTACTTTTAGACACAGAAATAGTGAACAGATTAACGTCCTATCGGCCTGTGGCCCTTAAGGACAAGGTTCTTGCAGACATATGTCTACATATTTGTGGCAACTGCTGTCATCTGGCAGTGGTAGGTAGGTTTCAATGGGGGTCGTCGTATTCGTCTCCCAGAGCTCGTGTTGGCTCATTCTGGTCGTTATCCTCTTGAATGCTGGTTCAAGTTTGGTGAAATTGGTCTTGAACGTTGGTTCACTTTTAAGTTGTTGATCGACCGACGATGGGCGTCGGTGTGTGTTGCCTGCTGTCCCCCAAACATCATCAGGCTGTCTTCAGGGCCACCGGGCGGCCTTCTTCATGCTCGGGTGGCGATGGTCCTGTGCCGCGTGAGGCCGCCTCAAGGAGGAAGCAGGACGAAAGTCGCTGGAGCGCTGCACGAGCCCCTAAAATTCGGCGGGCGCTCGCTGACTGCGGCCGAGAGGGCAATTTTTCAGCCCAACCCCCTAAGGGGTGCCCCCGTGTCTGCCACCCCTCAAAAAACAGCACGGTATCCTCCAGGCCACGGTAGTCGCAGTCAGGCAGCGCTCCTTCGCCAATCGCCCCACATCTCCAAGAGCCGTCCCCCCGGCGACACAGGCTAGACCCGCCGTCACCCACATGGCTGGAAGGTTGTCTGCGCCGCCCGACACTGATCTCTCACATCAGTGTCCCTCAAAGGAGAGCTGCCACCTCTCCCCCTGGCGTCCACTGCTATGCCACACGCAAATCAATGAAATAATAAATGAACAAGTAGGGTAACTCTTGCTGGCATAATGAGATACATTGACGCCAATAACTCCAAACGAATGCTGCTTTCGAAACCGAATGACCTAGCAGAATTGACAATATGGACCACACAGAAAAGACAAAGAAGCATCTGTTCTAAGTGCTCTGTGTCGTCATTTCTGCTAGGAGAATTCGTGTGGAGTTATGGGCGTCAGTTCATTTCATCATGGGAGCAAGAGTTACCCTACTTTGTTCATCGCCGTTTACTGTTTCCTGCCTCATTTAAGATTTCCTCTCAATAAAAACTCATCAAAGACAAAATAAAAGGCAGGAAGCCAATAAAGTGTATTCGGCAAAAATAAGATTAGATGGAAAATATAGCAATGAGAACGACATCGCACAAGGCAGTTCATAAGCTGGATATCCACTTTTCGGCCTATCTTGAGTTTTCTTTTCCTCTTAACATCCACCTATCTATCTATCTACCTATCTATCTATCTATCTATCTAGTACACACATGCGCGCGCGCGAGCGAGCTCATGCGCGCTCGCAGAGAGAGAGAGAGAGAGAGAGAGAGAGAGAGAGAGAGAGAGAGAGAGAGATGATGATGATGATGATGATGATGATGTTGACGATGATAATCTTTATTTCCAAGTGTAACAGATCAGCAAACACATGCTTTTTTTTTTTTTTCATCCAGCCCTTGCCCCACTAAGGGACTAAGCATGACTAGCGACTAAAACTTACAACACTTTTAAACAAACACACATATCTTCACAAATACATTTAAGAGAGAGAGAGAGAGAGAGAGAGAGAGAGAGAGAGAGAGAGAGAGAGAAAATGTAGAGAGATAGACGTAGATAGATAGACGGCACGCACGCCCGCGCGTGCGCGGGCGCACACATATAGAGAGTTCTGTCTATCTGTCTATCTACCTATCTATCTGTAGCTAATCATCGATTTACAGATAAGTCGATTGATAGATATGGTGTGGTGGAGTGGTAGTTTTTAAGATTAGAACTTTCGCAGAAATTTAGGATACATCACAGGTGTGCATACCAATATTCCCAAAAAGGCTAGAAACAGGTTTGCAGCAAGTACATGGCGCACGTTGAAGACCCAAGGCAACAAAGCAGTGTGTGTGTGTGTGTGTGTGTGTGTGTGTGTGTGTGTGTGTGTGTTGTTGTTGTGTTGTTGTTGTTGTTGTTGCTAGTGCATGGGGCTACTTGCGACAATTTCAAGGAAAATATTGTTGTATCGTGATTTGTTTCATTTTTATGCGCACGTTGAAGACCCAAGGCAACAAAGCAGTGTGTGTGTGTGTGTGTGTGTGTGTGTGTGTGTGTGTGTGTGTGTTGTTGTTGTTGTTGTTGTTGTTGTTGCTAGTGCATGGGGCTACTTGCGACAATTTCAAGGAAAATATTGTTGTATCGTGATTTGTTTCATTTTTATTAATACATAGGCTAACAGAAGCGTATGTATGTAGAAAATCAATGGCACAGTACCATATCTCTTTTCAACGACAGCATTAAAATTTTACACAGAAAAAATATTTTGTAAATGTTCTATCTACACAATACAAATTTTAGAACAACTGCACAGGGAGAGCAGAGACTGGGATGGTTTAGGGCTAGAAACTTCCAGTAAAACAATGTTTGCAAACGCAGAATTCCGACATCTCTTTCAGTTGCCGGTCCCTGGGACCAGGTTCATTTATTGGGACTGTCAGCCATACTCTAGGAGCACGTGCTGCGCGTTAGAAGGAACAAATGTATACGGTAATGTTCAGATGGGTCTAATGTGTACATCATTGTCAATTTTCAATCAACCACATTGGGTACAGATGAAGTTCTTCTTAATCAGAATTTTACGTCGCCTTAAACCATTGTTCCTTTTTTTTCCATAGTACTTTACGTCGCATTAAGCCTTCGTTCCGACAATGGTTCAAAGATGTACTACTCTTCACTCTCTACAAAGACGGAGATGCTGTTGCGAAACCAGACTTTGGTAGTGTGGAGAATGCACAAGACTAGAGTCTTCGATTGTCCGTAATAGATCAAGCAAGAGATGATGAAGGATATCCTGGAGCCATGGTTCAATATACCTATATGTTGCAACTATTTTTGGTTTCTCCAGAACCAGCCTCGACTCAGGTAGCTGAGCAAACGTGCCGGCCAGTCAGTGTTAGGACAGGTCTGCAAAATTCCTAGCGCGATAACTGGTAAGAGGCAAACGAGAAACAGATCATTTATTCAAGAAGCCCGTCAGTCTAGAAAGATTTTGACACACAATTAGAAAGCAAAAGCAAGGAATATAATCAAAGTTTCAAGAAAAAAAGGAGATGAGGGAGAAAAAAAAATTCCGTTCTGAAGAGAGACACAAATATAGTGTTCGATGGTCCATGGGGAGGTACCACATTTCTGCCAGACCTGGCTACTTCTTTCTTTGCCATGCAACTCATCCACTGGGCATCCGTGGGGTCTAAACAGTTTCATTCTGAAAAGAAAAAAAGGTTATTCGTTTCGCCTCTCCCGAATACTGTTTCGTAGCATGATATTAATATTCAGCGGTTCTGCATTTGGTACAAGTGTGTGTGTGTGTGTATTTGGGAGGGGGGGGGGGGGGGGAGGGCAGGGAGGGGGGGTGTACCTGCGTGCATGCGTGCTTCCGTGCGTGTGTGTGTGTGTGTGTGTGTGTGTGTGTGTGTGTGTGTGTGTGTGTGTGTGTGTGTGTGTGTGTGTGCGTGCGTGCGTGTGTGTGTGTGTGTGTGTGTGTGTGTGTGTGTGTGTGTGTGTGTGTGTGTGTGAATGAATGTGAATGAGCAAGTGTGCTTGCGCACATGCGTGCGTGCGCTGTGTGTGTGTGTGTGTGTGTGTGTGTGTGTGTGTGTGTGTGTGTGTGTGTGTGTGTGTGTGTGTTCGCACGCGCGCGCATGTGCGTGCGTGTATTTGAAGGTGTGCTTGTTCCAATATTGTGACATGAGTCCTGACCCCGTCTTCAACAGTCTTTGTTGTGTACATATTCTCCTTGACACTCAGACCAAGCTGAGACCAGTCACACGTACGGAGACGAAAGTAGGAAAGTAAACCCACTCATTATCGTCCCCCACCCAACTCCCCCCCATCCCCGGACCAACAAGAATCAATGAATACACTAATTACATTCTATCTCGGTGTCCTGCTTGCTCCCCGAAGGCAGTAGTCCCGAATCTGAGAGGGGGAATAACCCAAGTATTGCTGTATATGGCAGAGCGGGGTAAGTCAGTAATAAGAGAAGCGACAGTGTGTGTGTGTGTGTGTGTGTGTGTGTGTTTGTGCGTGCGTGCGCGCGCGCGCGTGCATGCGAGCGGGGGAGGAGCGGGGGGGAGCGGGGGGGGGAGGGGCGGGGGGGGGGGGGGGGGGGGGGGGGGGGGGGGAGGGGGAGGAGGAGGGCATGGACAAATGAGAGAGGAATTAACCGAATTTTCTTGTACTGTTTCGCGAACAACGTTACCGAACCTGAAACTGGACAGAGTGGCAAGTGGGAGGGGATGGAGCACGGAAGATAAAAGAGCGACGAAACAGGTTCTTGTTTTAGCTTCCTGTTTCAGAAAGACTCGAGACACTTTAAATTCAGAAGTTGACGCTGTTTTGTGGCCTCCGATCTTAGTACAACAAAAAAAAAAGCTGTTTTATCTCATAGCAGGATGCTTGATCTACATTGCCGAACTTAACTTCAAGTCAGTTAGCTGGGGTTTTTTTTCCCTTGAAAAAAAATACTAATTTTATCAGATGCAAGATCGGCACTAATGTCGTCACATGGAAGGTCAACGTCATGCCCGGTCAGACAAACCTTTCTCTAACAAATCGAGGTTCTGCTGTTGCACTGCAAGGTTCTGCTGTCACACTGTTGTGGGTTACAGGTCAGTCTGGTTCTTTTAGAGCTGTGATACATGATATAATTATGTGTCGAGGAGGCTTCGGGACATTCTGCTCCTGGCGGTCATTGGTGTTTTTGTTCTTTGTGTATGTAGTATCAAAACATGATCTGGAAATAGCTTCGAAATTAAAGGCAGACGATAGGATATATACTTAGAAGACACAGTCCATAAGAACAGATCGGATCTATCCGTTCCCGGAAAAGGGAGACTCACTCCTGTATTACATAAATTCTTGCAGCAGAGTTCACAGATGTCGGGTCCGCGCACGACTGTGTAATTTTAAACTGTCGTTCAATATGGATCTGTGGACAGATTCTCGACAAACTTCACGTTTTGTTCTGCTGTGCCCAAACCCAAGCTGATTTCAAATCTCTGCAGGCTACAGAATATAATGTACCTTACATGCTCCTCAGTTACATTTATCGAAATATAAAGAACGGCAGGACACAGGCCTTGAAATTGGTTCATTCAGTGGGAGATTACCCTCGGCTCCAAATGTTGCCAATTTACATTCATCTTCATAAACGTCAGTACAACACAACATTAAAATTCACAGCGAAATCGTTCTAGTCTGAAGTGTGTGTGTGTGTGTGTGTGTGTGTGTGTGTGTGTGCTGACTTTCTGCTGATTTTCGAGTAATCACACACCCACGTTCTCTCCACGTGCTAGTTGTGCGGACATCGGCGGGCATTATCTGACCAGTTTTCAGACAACAGGGGAGCTAATTCATGTGACTGGGGCAAATGACATGGGAAGTCACTCACAATCTGTGTAAAATTTTGGCCTATCTCGTCTGGCTTCTTTACACCGAGGCAAGGACACTCTGTTGAAGGAAATTCCGTGTCACGTGAACGTTTTTATATCTGGGACCTTGTGCATACGATGATGAAGAGACCATAGGGATTGCCGCACGTGAATGTAGCGGACTTTGCTGGCACGTGATGTCTGTCTTTCATCTAAAAAAATTATCAACATTGATTGTTTTATTCTTGCTAAGAGGATAAGCTTGATTCTCACATGACACTGAATCTAAACTTACGCGGAAAAACCTAGTTTCAGAACTGCGATCGATTTCAAAATGTCGCCTGCTACGTAATATCTACTAAAGAGGACTAATGCGAGAGAGTAAGTAGAATGAAACGAATTATGAAACAGCGCCTTGCTTTGTAACTTTGTTCCATTTTGCTAGAAGGCTGATAACTGTATCACGCTCTATTTGAAAATCCGTACTGTCCGTCAATTTTTTCTGATGGTTTAATCGATCTGGTGATCACGTAGATATCGGTATTTCTCCGTGCATTTAGTCCCAGGCATAGCCTGAGTGAAGCAACATCTGTGCGCAATGTTTTGGCTGAGTATTAGGCCCACACTTTTCGCTTTAGATTTCCCCTAATCCAAGCCAACCAAAAAAAAATGAATCATGTCTTCGATATTCTGGAAAGTATGTCGTCTGCTACCGACGTGCTTTTCTAAAACAGAAGCAGTTATGCAATGGTCATACCTGCCAGATGAAGGCACTGTTTAGGAGCCCCTACCCCCATGGGTTGCCGCCATTAACTGACACTCTCAGGAACACAATGTTTTGTTGTTTTTTTTGTTGTTGTTGTAGTTCTTATTATTCTTTCTTCTTCTTCTTCTTCTTTCTTCTTCTTCTTGCTTCTTTTAATACAGATTTTTTTGTTGTTGTGAAGAGGGTGTTAGAGGCCAAAGCTGTAAGCCGATCGTTTTCATGTTCAAAACAAATAACTGTCTGTACATACACGCGAATAGTTCTTTTACACATCTTCCTGTGAGCTAAGGGACTTAGCGTCTTAATGAAAGGTTGTTATTCATGATTGCATCCTATGTGAACACAACGCAGACTTCCAAGGGTGGTGCAGGATTGCTCCCAGCTGGTTGGTCCGACAGTTGAGGACAGTGTTTGTATTGGCACGCTCCTCTGCCCAAACCAAACACCTTGCAATTTCATACACATATTCACCGAGTTTCAGGGTTTTTTTTTCTAAAAATAAAAACATTAATACCAAACAATAATGATTATTATAACAATAATAAAAATAATAATAATGATAATGATAATAATAATAATGGTGATGACAATACTGATGATGATAATAATAATAGTAATAAATAACGATACGATGACGATGATGGTGACGATATGATGATGATGATGATGATGATGATGATGATGATGATGATGATGAACGACAAACAACAACAAAATCATCATTACCATCATCATCATCATCATCATCACCATCATCACAACTTTTTTATGACTCATTACCAGATCCTTCTTTTATTTCCCTTTGTTTTCTTCTTCTTCTTTAATGTGTGTGTTTACCCTAGACACTATTCTGTCTGAAGCGCCGGAAGCGTTCCTTTGCGCATGAACACAAAAAGATAGCAAAGCCAAACAGGTTACATTCTCTGGTGATACAGGGACGGGTGGAGAAAGATGGAACAGCAACAAGGGAGGATACGAGGTATCTATTGAAGAAAACATGATATCAGATTAGACACAAAAACATTGAAAAACAATGAAACGTTTTAGGGCTGGCATATTTGTCTTATACACAGACAGAAAATAGAAACGCTCACAATACGATGAACAAAAAAACATGATCAATACGAATAGAAGAAGAAGAAAGAAAGAAAGAAGAAAGAAAAAGAGAAGAAGAAGAAGAAGAAGAAGAAGAAGAAGAAGAAGAAGAATGTTGAGACAAAAATCCACCCTTATTTTTTTTTCTTGGGAAAAAATATGTGACTTTCTTGAACAGAACACTGGAATTCTAAGCTGACCGTGTTTGTTTAACTGTTAGCGCTTTTGTTTTTCCTATAATTCTTCCACTCAGGCTGTCCCACTTCTATTTCCTGCATGTAAATTGCTTTGCTTAGCGCTCCAATCATAGTTTGCACGTGCCAGTGCTCAGAAGCCTAGCCACGTTAATGTATGCAGACGGCTGAGGTGACGTGCAGTTATGATTGACCAACCCCCTGCCCAGTAATGGCTGGCCAAAATGAAATTGACCAAGAAGGACAAGATTGTCGTTGCAATGTAATGAGCCAGTTTGGGACTGTTTCTGGTTTCCCGAGACACGTAAATGGCAGTTCCATCTGCTGTGCAATGATATATACTGGCGAAATTTGCCCATTCATTCGTCCATCTATTGAATGATTCATTCGATTCATTCATAGTCTTCTTCATTTACCAAAGGATAAATGTAAGAAAGAAATGCAAGGGAAAGGTAATCTTCAATGTGTTTTTTTTTATTCCCCCTTCTAACCCCAACTAAGATATCTTTTGTTAAGATGTAAAAATCATAATACATATAAAGAAGTAACATTCTAGACGTATTCCAGGAACCTTTTCGTGCTCAGCAGCAGCGTGTCACCGAAATCAGTAGCCGTGCTTGAGTGGTGATAGAAAAGAGAGAGAAGCACAGAAATGCATAGCTAAAAGACTTTGGCATCACTTTGGCCAATAACTGGCGAAACAAAGAACTTATCAGCGTCAATCTATGGAGCAATGGACATCACTGATGATCATGAACAAGAGAGGCAGATGAAGGGAATAAAAAGAGAGAAAGTGTTGCAGTTCTTCTAACTCTTTAGAGAAAATTGTTCTTTCCACCTGATTACGCTAAATAGACGCTACTTGCCCATCTTGCTGTGGTCATTT
>JADBJO010000518.1:45000-50000 GCA_016801955.1 Conus betulinus | reverse complement strand
TATGCGTATCCGCAGACGATCCGAACTGCCTGGATAGTGTATAAACAGACCTTAGATAGACAGATAGATAGCCCAAGAGAACGTCCTGGTCATTTCAAGTGAATGATCCTATCGCTTCTCATTTCGAAAAAAAACATGCATTTACAGTGGTGGGCTCCGATAAGGCTTTTTTCTTCTTATCTCATTTTTTTTTTTCTTCTTGCACTTTCGGCCCTTACCACCACAATTTCTGTTTGTTGTCCCTTTTTCTAATATTTCTTGAATTTTCCTGTGTCTTGTCCCACTCCCTTCTTTCTCTACCCCTTCAAAATTGTCATGCTTTCTTTCATTCTACGCATCCTCCTGCCTTTTTATTTTTTTTTTTTTTCCCCACTTTCGTATCTATATTATTTCTATTATCTTTTGCACCTCCTCTTAGCTTCTCTAATCATTCCAACCTTTCCCCCCTTTTCTTCCTCACAGTCCCGGTGACTTTCTTCTTTTCCATCCGCTTTCCTAGCCCCTCTCTCCACTTTGTCTTTGCTGTTTCCACGTACCTTTCCAGACCTTCTCTTTTTGTCCCTGCTCACGCTCTACATCCAACTACTTCTTCTGATTAAGTGTCCCCACGGGGGCTGACTGGGTTATAAGAAACATGATCTGATTTTTTTATTTGATTTCATACTTTAATCCAACTTTCCTCTATCTTCCGTTTTTTTTAAAACATTTTTTCGTATCTTTCCTTGCCAGTTTTGTTTGTTTGTTTGTTTGTTTTTTTTTCGTCGTTTGGTGCAGGCTGTGCTGGTGGGGAGGTGTGCTTGTCCACTGACTGAATGCTGTTTTCGTGTCTGTGCGCAGGGGATTTTTGTTGTGCAGTGGTAGGATATAATGCACGTGCCTGATTCTGAAATGGTCAGAATAACATAATGATGAATTGTCACTGTATTGCTTTACGCTTCTCTCTCTCTCTCTCTCTCTCTCTCTCTCTCTCTCTCTCTCTCTCTCTCTCTCTCTCTCACACCACACACACACACACACACACACACAACACAGACACGCGCGCGCGCGCGCACGCAAACAGCGCACACGCTGTTGGCAAGGTATGCCAGGCTTGACCAGGGCGTTGGGTTAACACGAAGGCCAGACATCTGTCAAGTCTTATACATGAGATACCCAGATGTTTTTCAATTATGCTAACCATCTGTTCCTTCATTTGGCTGTTAGCCCTGCGCTTCGTGGTCTTGTGGTTTGGCAGAGCTGGGTGTAGCGTGTCTGGTTCAATTCGCCCTGACACCTCCGTGATGAAAGGGAAACACGAACAGTTCTGATATTTTCGCAATGTCTTTTTACTAGCCAATGCATTACTTATTTTCCACTACCCTTTCCATGATTTACACATGATGAAGTCAGTCTACAATGTCTGTAACGCCAAACTAATGTTGCGTATACCACCGGTTAAGAATTAGCTTGACGTTATGGGAAACTTCTTATTTTTCTGCTTGGGAGCAAAGGTTTTACTTACCTTGTTTGTTATTTGCTACTTGCATCTTTCAGGCTTAGCTACAGTTTCCTTTCATTTCTTTATAAAGAGAGCAAACTCATGTCAAAGCTCCTGTCCTGAAAAAAAGGATAGTAAATGCAGCAGTCAGCTCTTATCATGGAAACATGTCTGCGCGTCAGAAACAAGAATAACGTGCAAAAATTTTTTCTCATCATCATCATCATCATCATCATCATCGTCATCATCATCATAGAAATAACGGTAAGAGAATGAAAACAATACTGGGATGAAGGGCAAGATGAGGAAGAACAAAAGGTGCTAGAATAAACGAGGAGGCAAAAGAGGTGGAAACGACGAACATTAAATGTAAAGAAGCCTATTTAACAAGTAGGGCGAGTGTGTGGCAAATTTAATTCAGTCCAAACTAGTTTTGTTCATTCTACAAGACAATTACAAATCCTAAAACGAATTAAATAAAGGGCAGACGATGGCATTGCAGCGCGAAAGTGATTTTAAAAAAGTACAGATAGATAATAAAAATCAGGAATGCGATTACTGACCTATCAATATTGTCGATAAGATACCAAAGTCAAATTGAAAATGAAACGAGACAGGGAACAGTAAACAATAAACAGTAAATAAGTAGGGTAACTTTTGCTCCCATAAGAAAACCTAACACAGAGTAACTTTTACTCAAGACTGGCACAGCCTTTTAAACTTGAATACAGTCAGAAAAATACAAAGATGAGCAATCTAATAGCGGGAAAAAAAAAAAACAAGTGCAGGCCAACAACTCCTCTGTCATCATAGTAATGACTTGGCAAAGATTTGGACTGAACGGGGGAGGGGGGGGGGGGGGGGGGGGGGGGGGGGTTTGAAGATGAAGGAAATGGGAACATGAAACTAAGAAAAACATTATAGGTATGAAAACTCTTCACTCGCTGCATGAGGGAACCATCGTTATCTCTTTCGAAGGCAGATCTATTTGTATTGCCTGCTCCTAGGCCTTTCGTCCGCTGGACTAGAACTCATTAGGGAGACACGACTGGCTGCGTCTGTGCTCCTGGCGTCAAATAGAGACATACCAAGTCCATAATACCATGTCTATATTTGACGCCAGGAGCACAGACACAACCAGCCGTGTCTCCCTGATGAGTTCCGATCCAGCGGAAGGAGGGAAGTAAGGCAACACACACACACACACACACACACACACACACACACACACACACACACACACACACACACCGACAGAAGGAAGACAAATATGTACACAGAACCACAGAACTGAAGGAAGAAACACCGAACTGAATGAAAGAAGAGCGAAACGAAGAAACAAAGACAAAAGCGAAAGAAGGAAGACAAAAAGTAATGGAAGGCAGACAAAAGTGAAGGAAGAGATACAGAACTGAATGAATGAATATAAAATCGAAAAAAGAAAGTCAGAACTGAAAGAAGGACAGAGGTGTAGGAATAATTGCAAGAAAAGAGAAAGAACTGAAGGAAGAGAGAACTCAGGGAACAACGAAAGAAACTGAAGAAAAATAGGCAGAACAAAGGCAGAAGTGAACGAAGAAAAGACCATATTTTGCGGTACAAAGGCAGAACTGAAAGAAGTAAGACAAAAATAATGAAGAACAAAGACAAATCTGAAGGGAGGAAAACATAATCAAATGCACAAGGAGGAAACTCCAAGAAAGTGACGGAACGGAAGGAAAACTATGCAGAATAGAAGACAGAATTGTAAAAGACATGAGAGAATTGAAGGACGACCAAATGGAATAAAAAAATGACAAAAACAAAAGAAGAAAGACCGATCTGAACGAAGTAAAATATAAACCGAATGAACAAAGAAAGAAATGTAGGAAGGATGACCGAACGGAAGAAAGAGAGACGTATTTGACGTACGACCACACTGAAGAAAAAGATAGCAAACACGAAGGAAGAAATACAGAACTGGAGGGAGGAAGAAAAAACCAAAGGAACAATGAAATTATGAAAAAAAGGATGACAGAACGAAAGGAGGACATACAGAATAAAAGAGCTCAACCGCTGCACTACAAAACTGAAGACAAAATGACAAAACCGAAGGAAAAAGACTGGGTTCCTGAACGAAAAACAGAACTAAAAGAAGAAATACAGACCAAAGGAAAGAAAGACAGAACTCAAAGAAGAAAAGAAAGAGACGGGCCTGAAGAATGAAAGAAACCGAAGGCAGTGAAAAGAACTAAAGATATAAAAACCGTGTTCTATGAAATCCCCACCCACCCACATCCCCACACTCATTGAGACACGCCCAATCTCTAACCCTTGCTTTCTTTTTCATTTTTTTCATTGCAGTTTTCTGTCATTATTACAGCATGTTTCAGACACACAAATAGTTTTAATGAGAATGTGAACACTGCATCTTTAGAGGTTTTTTCCCTAAAAAAAAATAATAAATTTCCGCCCTGCTTCTTGCAGATAGGAAGTACAGGAAATGAGTGGTGTGTGGCCTGGCCAGACACAAGAAAGACTCCGTAGAAGGAAAAAAAAAAACTGGTGACAAGTTTCCACAGCTATTTAGACTGGAGTACCTTAAGGCGTTTGGCACTGGAAAGGGAACTTCTGTATGCATAAAAAGGAGGACGTTGGGGAAAAAAAAAATGACGCAGGTCCAAACTGCATATAAACAGTGGAATTAATTACGAATGCAAGAAATCAGAGCCCGCTTTATTTAAAACACACTTTTTGACCGTCTATCTTCTTCTTAATAATGATAATGATGACAATTTCTATAGCGCCCATCCTAACAACGTAGGCTACAGGGCGCTCTATAAGTCTTAACAATTCAACATCTAAAAAAAACATAAGCAGGCAGGCACACACACACACACACACACACACACACACACACACAGCGCGCGCGCGCGCGCACACACGCACGCGCACGCACGCACGCACGCACGCACGCACGCACGCACACACACACACACACACACACACACACATGCGCGCGCGCATTTCACACACACACACACACACACACACACACACACACACACACACGCGCGCGCACACACGCACGCACGCACACACGCACGCACACACACACACACACACACACACACACACACACACACACACACACACACACACACACACACACACACCTTAAATGTTGTTAGAGACCTTGTTTCATGTGACATCGAGGTGCTCCACGGAATGTGTACCAAAGACATTATCACGTGCAAACTTTAAAGTACGTCACTGTCTGTGGTACCCTTAGACAGTAAATGAGGAATCAGAATCTGTTGACATCTCAAACTAGACAAAAAAGCAAAACAAAATGGATGGAAACCTTGAACTAGGTCCAAAATGAACTCTTCCAAATAGATAACATACATGATCTTTCCTACTTTTATATCTGTTTTTTGCAGATCTATAAACCACCACATCTGATCATATATCCATACTGTAGTGAAAGACTAACTGTATTAACCATTAAGCACAATGACAGGGCCCTCTGCGGTCAACTCGA
>JADBJO010000518.1:30000-32500 GCA_016801955.1 Conus betulinus | reverse complement strand
TATTATCATCGTCATTATGATCATAATCATCATCATGATCATAATCATCAACATCGGCATCATCATCATCATAGATGAATATGAATAAGAGCATAAGAAAGAAGAGAATGAGACAAAAACAATGAGAGAGAACAGAAAAAAAAGCAAGAAAGAAAAAAAAAAAAAAAAACAAGAACAGAGAGGATGCGCAAGACGAAGAAGAACAAGAAGTGAAAAAAAAAAACGAACAAGGAAGAGGAGAGGAGGAGGAGGAGGAGAAGACGAAGAAAAAAATGAAGTAGTGTTGAGAAGCTCACTTGCAAAACGTATGTGGCAAATTGAGTTCAGTCCAACATACCTTCGTTCATCCTACAAGGTAATAACACACATCTGAATGTGAATCCAAAAAAGAGCACACTAGAATACATTGAATGATGGCACCACACACAATTACAGATCGATGATGAAAATGAAGAATGGAGATTACTAGCCTGATAGTCTTGTTGTTTACACACCAAAGACAGATTAAGTATTGTAGAACAAGGTTTAATTAAAAAAAACAAGCCCAATGCATGGAAAATGAAGTGTAACGTCAGTTGATTCACCAGGGAATACTAGAAGAATCAATGAAGATTATGGATGAGTATGGGCGAAAGCCAGGTGCAGCATTGTGGACACTGGAGGACAAATACACAGACTGTGAATGCAGGCATTGTAAGGTCCATTAGTATAGTAAATGACTACTCCAAAACATTACACAAAACTATTAGTCCTGTGTAAGACCTAAGACGTCTACAATAGCTCATTTATCATTGAAAACGTCTACAATAGTCATTTATCATTGTCTCAGCTGGTACCTTTGTAGGTGTTCACTGATAAATAGCAAAAAGAGATCCCTGTCAGTGCAATTGGACATAATTGAGGGAAGGAAAACTTAACATTTGGAAGGAAGGCAGAACCAAAGGATCACACTCAGAACTAATTGAAAAAGACAGAACCTAAGGAACGAAGACAACACTGATGCAAGAAGAACAGAAGCAAAGAAACAAAAGCAGAACTGACAGAAATAAGATAAAAGTGAGGGTTAAAAAAACAACAACACAGAACTGCAACAATACAGATAGAACTATAAAAAAGGAAGACAGAGCAGAACAAACAAAGACAGAACTGAAGGAAGGAAGACAATTCCAAAAGAAAAATGAACAACATGCAAAGCATACAAACGTAGTCCCAGCATAGTGACAGACAGGGGAGACAATTTCCAGTTAGTGGAAGAAAAAACTCGACAGTGCGGCGGTTATTTCTCTTATCAGAGTTGTTGTTTTTTTTTTTTACTATCGTTTATAGCCGTTAGTAGCGGTTATTCTGGTGAAATAAATCATCGGGCATCATCTGTGACCCATAATGAACATATACGTACAAGTTTTCAGATTTATCGGTCCAGACGTTTTGTCTGGAACGAGTGGAACACATTTTGACCACGGGACGGACACACAGACAGACAGACAGACAGACAGACAGACACACACACACACACACACACACACACACACACACACACACACACACACACACACGGCATTTCTTCCTTCCCATTGTAAAGTACTATCTGTTCTATTAGAACTGGGAGTACAAAAAAAAAAACTGAAGAAAAGATGTGAGAACTAACGGAACAAGGACAGAATCAAATGAAGGAAGACATAGCCAGTGGAACAAAGACACATATGAAGGCAGGAGGACAGAAGCAAAAGATCGAAAACAGGTCTGCAGGAAGGAAAGTGTAATTGAATGTAGGAGGAGAGAACTCCAGGAAATATTACAGAACGGAATCAAGAAATACAGAAATAAAGGAAAGTTTGACAGAACTGAAGAAAGCATAATAAAATTGAAGGGCGACCAAACGGATAAAGAGATCGTAAAACCGAAAGAAGAAAGACAGATATTAAGACACAGCTGAAGGATCAAAGAAAAAACGGTAGAAGGATGACAAATAAAAAAAGAAACACTTAATTGAAGGAAGCATGACATAGTTGATGGACGATGAAAACTGACGAAAAGATAGCAAATACCATAGGAAGAAGGTCAGAACTGAATGGAGGAAGATAGAACAAAAAAGAACAATTACACAACTCCACAGACCTATGACAGAATATGGAGAAAAAAATAGAGAACAGAGGACAAATGATGGATCCGAATAACTGCCGAGCTGAAGAAAGAACGAAAAACGGAGGAAGCACGATAGCATTGAGAGAACAGTTGGGGCAATTCTAGTAAGGATGCGAAAACCGAACGGCGACATGAAGAACTGTAGACAAAGCATGCCAGAAATGCAGACAAAGCATGACAGAAATGCAGACAAAGCATGACAGATATGAATGACGACCGAATCAGGGAAAAATAAGGTAAAACTGAAGGAACAAAGTAAAATCAGAACAAAAAATAAAGAATTAAAAAAAAAAAGGATGTCAAAAGTGGAGGAAGGTAAAACTGATGGAACAACTATAAAGTTTGAAGAAGTATG
>JADBJO010000518.1:0-27500 GCA_016801955.1 Conus betulinus | reverse complement strand
GCTTCTTGCAGACAGGAAGTGAAGGAAATCAATGGCTTAAGGTTTTAGCCAAAGACAGAAAGTGCTTACAAGAAGGAGTGGTGATGAAGAGGCGGAATTTTGGGCAGCAGAACATTTCTTCTCTACTCATACCCATTTGGATCAGACCAAATCAGGGCGTTATTGGAAAGTGGCGTGTGTGTGTGTGTGTGTGTGTGTGTGTGTGTGTGTGTGTGTGTGTGTGAACGGGAGCGAGGAAGACATGCAGGCAAACTGTTATGGGCATGGAACACAGGAAATGGAATAATGAGACGAGTGCAGGCAATCACTGCCTGCTGTTATTTTTGAACACACTTCGTCTTTTCCAGTAGATTTTCTTCCTCCTTCTACATCTTCTTCTCCTTCTCCTCCTTCTTCTCCTTCTCCTTCTTCTTCTTCTGCATCCTTGTTAATCTACTTCGACTTGTTTTTTTTTTCGTATTTGTCTCTTTTTACACGCATTTGGTTCACAACGCTTTTTTTTTGTGTTTTTGCCTATACAGCCATGCGATCACGGCTCTCCTGTGCAGCATTATACATTATACAAAGGTTTGATGGAAAGTATTGATAACTCCTCCAGCCAGAAGTTGGTAGAATGTGGTTGGCAGTGTGGAATATGCTATAAGCTGTCGTAAATCTAATACGAAAGCAGTGCGGAAATAAGTGATTGCTGTCTGGAAGGCCCTCTGATCTGGTTTGAGAGAAAATAACAGACTTGTTGCCTTAAAAAAAGGAGCAAGACATCGGAGGAAGCACAAGTTTGGGGGAGTGGAGTTCATTTTGAAGAAATATTCATAGAGTTGAACAGGTGCGTAAGTCTTTTGTGAAAACAGTCAGGACAGTAATGTAACAGAAATGAGGTGTGCATATCTTAATACAATATGCGTGACATTATACACAGATTGACCATAAACGATTTAAGATGATTTTAAATGACATTTGCTTAAATCATCCGAAGTGTTCACAGACACAGATAACTCGCAACACTTTTTTAGATGACAAGAAATTTACTGTGGGAAAGTCTTGAGAAACACATAATTTGTACACTTCTTTCATCTAACTCTCGTAAAGCGTACAGGCCTGCTCCATTCACTGTTTAAACAATAAAACATGCGTGTAACACCAAAATGGGAATTTCAATCTTTCTCCTTTTGGTAGTGCAAATAAAGTACACACTCAGCCACTCTTGATTATATATACATAAATGTGTGCACGTATGAGAGAGAGAGAGAGAGAGAGAGAGAGGAGAGAGAGAAGAGAGAGAGAGAGAGAGAGAGAGAGAGAGAGAGAGAGAGAGAGAGAGAGAGAGAGAGAGAGAGAGAGAGAGAGAGGTGATTTATCATTAAAAAATCATTAAGATGAGACATATTCCAGACATTTCTATTCCTCACTGTTCCAGGACATGCACACATAAAACAGAAACACACACACACTCCAGCATCTATACTTTCCCGCTTGCTCACGGACATACACACCATACACACATGCTTGCTGTGTCACAGGTGATCCATCGCCTCTTCTTACACGCTGTGTTTGTTTAAAAACGCAATGGATTTGAACACAAAGCTCTTTTTGTGCGCATCAGCTTAGCTCTGGAACACAAAATCGTCTGCCTGATGGAAGGAGCTCAAAACTGTCGCGCAAGCGTATGCCCACTGTCACTAACAATCGCACGAGCCTTGTTGACCGACACGCCTTTCATACAACTCACTCATACTCTCCTGTCTCTCACCAACAATCTTGCCGCAGATGTACAACGCTATCCAAGAGTTTGCTGTTTTTCAAATTAAGATTTCCATACCAGCAAATGCATGAAAAAAGTCAAGACAGACTCAGTAAAATTGTAAAATGTTTTAAGAATTTTTGGCTGGACATGCAGATTCCTCAATTTTGCGTAGAAAAAATGCATTCTAATTTGGCATTTTTTGTATGCGGACCTGGTGTGTGTATTGAAAGTGAGCTTATTGTCTAATGTTGTGCCCAGATATTTGTATTTATCTATACATTTTTATTTATCTATACATTTTTATTAGTGAGAGCAACAGCAAGCACTCACATGACAGCAAAGTCTTCAACGTGCTAGGTTATTTCCACTATAACACAATGGTGGTATACATATCCCCAAGATACACGATGCCTGTTTTCATCTTGAGGCTGAAATCAATCATATATTTAAACATTTCTCATACATTGAAATTTAGTTCTAGCTGTGGGACATGGCAAACGGAATATACGTTGCAAATTTTAGCTTTAAACAACGTATCAAATGTCTCAATATCAGGGGTCTGGCAACAATATTAGGGGTCTGGCAACAATAACCAGCCCTATGTAGATATAATATAAGCCTATACAAGTTAAGGAGAGAGAAATTGTGACCAGGGATTTTAGAAGACACAGTCCTCCATTACTCTATCCTTCCTTCAGAAAAATCGAACGAATTCTGCCTTTCTTCCCCGTCGTGTTCTTTCCCATTGTGCTAGCTTGTGACTCCCCACATTACAACTGGCTTTTCCCATGCTGATGGTTGTGGTCGCTCTTTAATGATCCAGTTTTTAATAATGCCATTTAACACTTTTTAGATGTTTGGTAATAAACTTTGTTTGTAATATCACAATAGAATGAACACACGTGTAAGAAATCGCTCATAGGCATTCCATGGATAAGACAGATGAACGGTGAGGAGGGAGAGGGCGTGAAAAGGCTGAGGGGTCTTGAGCTGGAAAATGCAAGGAAATGGGACAGAAATCTGTCGGTAGCCTGCGTTCGGTTTCCTCAGGGCATAATCTATACGCGAATTTGCACTTCAAAGGAAGCGCCTGTCCTCTGAGTTTTCGTTGCTGACGTGTTTTTTTTTGCCTGCACTAACTTGTAAAAGTTCGTTGGTATTTTCGACATCATGATTTGATAAGTTAATTCGATTTGGATTTTCAAAACATTCTCCTACTTTTATTCACACCATTGAATGTTGTTTCTTTTTCGTCACAAAGTTAATGTTAACGTTACACAATGTTCCAAAATCAGCAAGGGAGATGATCTGTTTTAGAGTTCGCATTTCAGCAAAACTGACCCTGCCATTTTCATGGGAAAGATGTGCACAGCTAATGCAATTTTCTCCATCAGTCACCATTACAGTTCATTTTTAGAGAGAAAATACTAAAATAAGGGTATAAACAGTGAGCTTGTAATGTAGAGAATTGCCATCCTGTTTGTTATCCTGGCGTGCCATTTAATAAGATATTTGACTCTCTAGATCTTTCTATTTTCTGCTTACGCCATCACACTAAGAAAAGAACACACCCAAAGGTGCGGTGGGACCAAGAGAAGCACTTTCCTCATCTGCGAAACAAATCTGCTGGGAGCAATCCTGCACCACCCTCGGAAGCCTGCACTATGTTTGAAACGTATGGAGATCTTCTCCTCCCCCCCCCCCCCCCCCCCCCACCCCCCACCCCTCATTTTCCTTTTTTTTAATTTGTATTTTCTTTTCCAGAAACAGATCTGTTAATGGTTTGTTGTTATTTTGTATCATCTGCTATCATGAAACAATTCAAGTAAGGCTGTTTAATATTCTGCTTTTGTGTGGCTTTAATGGTTTGCTTTACAACAAATGGCTAACACTTTACCACATTTTGCAAGATATATTGATATGTCGCCAGTCTGTGTTTATACTTTGTAAGATATTACCTATGTCTGCGCGTCTCATTGGAAAAAAAAAAAAAAAAAAAAGTGTTAATTCAAAATGATCTTAATAGGACTTAAGTTTGTATATGTTGTGATTTTTGTGGAGAATGTTTAACACATTCTATATCTACAAAAAACTTAAACTGACCAAAAGAAAATGTAAAAGGTAATGTTATAGTATTGAAATATTGCTGAAATTACTCATTTACTGCCTTCAAAGTTTGGTGAGAGTGGATGGTTAAAAGGGCCTAATCAATATGTATGATGTCAAGTTTGACTAAGCCGAAAAGTGTAATCGCCAAGAAAACTTCAATATCGAAATGGGAGAAATGAACCACACACACACACACACACACACACACACACACACACACACGACCGCATACATGAATAAAACTGGAAAATTATTAGACTCACGTTTTGCAAGGTGTGTATGCAGAACTGAGGAGAGGAAAAAACGAATTAACAAGATGTAAAGCATATAAACGCACTCCCAAAACAGTGACAGTTTTGTCTGGAGCGAGTGGAACACATTTGACCACAGACGGACGGACAGACAGACAAACAAAAAGAAACACAGACAGCATTTCTCTGTTTCCATTGTAAAGTACTCCCAGTTCTATAAGAATTGGGAGTACAAAAAACTAGTGAAGAAACGATGAGCAGATCTTGTATAGAGCCTCATTCTCCTACCTACTCTTCTTCGTAAATCCTCTCTCTCTCTCTCTCTCTCTCTCTCTCTCTCTCTCTCTCTGTCTCCTGCTTTGATATCTACACTCTCCCCTGCAATCTACACCTCCTCTGTGAAAGAAAGCTCAGGATTACATTAATGTTCTGCTGACATACCATGCATATGCATTTACATTTTTCCTGTGCAAAAGTTTTGATTTCCTTCCTGCTTATTGCAGACAGGAAATGAGTAGCATGTGGCTAAGCCAGTGAGGAACAATATTCCAGAATGAAATAAAAACAATGGCAACCGATATCCATTCCTCCCCCATAGACATGTATACTAAGTCTCCTTAAAGAGTCTGGTATTGGACTAGGAGTTGTGAGTTTTTGGGTCGGGGTAGATGGGGGAAGGGAAGGGATAGAAAAATGAAGTCAAAATGCGGAAATATAAAATGGGAAAAAAAAAAGGGGGGGGGGGGGGGGGGGGGGGGGGGGGGCATGCAAGCAAGCACTGTCCCTGTTTGTTCTTAACATGCTCTGTCTTTTTCATTTAAGTATCTCATTCTTCTTCTTCGATTTACAATTTGTCACATCAGCTTTTCTTCCATTGAATGTTTTCTGTCATGTCAACATGGACAGTTGACAATTCATTCTCCATTATCTGTAAATTTGATACGCATCGTTGAACTACTGCTACCAGTCTACAGAGCCATTGATTGACATGTGGGTAACTGTGTAAATTTGTTGACCGCAGGAAGGAAGGGAAAGCTGTGATGATATGCACACGTTACCAGATCACTCAGACCCTCCTGGCCCACAGACAGTGCCCGGCGAGGACACACACACACACACACACACACACACACACACACACATCACACACACACAAAGAGACGCAGAGAGACACACACACACACACACAGAGAGAGAGAGAGAGAGAGAGAGAGAGAGAGAGAGAGAGAGATTTGGACAGACAACATTTCTGGCGGGACCGGGGAGACCTTTGCCATGGCCCCGAGTCGCCGAAGGCCAAACTCGTAGCTGAGACAGTGTGTGTGTGTGTGTGTGTGTGTGTGTGAGTGCTTCGAGATGTGGACGGAGATAAAGACAGCCTAAGTTTTCACTGAGAATTAAAAAAAAATGTTCGGTGGACAGTCATATTACTCCTTTTGACCCACTGGTCTTGGATTTCCAGGCAAGACTCATTGCACACCCCAGACTAGTTGTGACGGTTTTCCTGTAATTTCTGACAGATATATAGTTCTGCGCCTTTGATTCTTTGGTATTCAGATATATAAGACCATCTCTATGACTCGGTGGTACTGAAATACAAGCCCACCCTTATGATTCTGTGATTTTCAGATCCTGTCGTAGTAAATATAGGCGCACCCTTATAACTGTGTGACATCCTCATTTCAAGGAAGGGAAATCGCCATCAGGTGCCTCTCTCCATTTTAGGAAAGCGAGTATCAAAAGTGTCGAAATGAAGTACTGCAAAATTATTATTAAAAGATTACACACACACACACACACACACACACACACGACACGCGCGCGCACGCGCGCGCGCGCGCACTCGCACACTCACGCACATACACTGGGAAGTGTTGCTTGTATTGATAAGATAAAGGACTCTATCAGAATGGGATTTATTTCATTATTTGCGTTGACGCATATAAATACTTTAGCAAGCAACCAAGTTAGTGACAGAGAGAGAAGGGGGGGGGGGGGAGGGGCAGGGGCAAAAGATAGACAGACAAACAAGACAGACAGACACAGACAGAGCAGAGAGAGACAGAGACAGAGAAAATGGGAGAGAATTAAAAAAAAAGTTTCATTGAAGATCGGCCATGGGCCATAATTTATACTGGATATGGGAAAACGGAAGCAGCAGGAGCGTGCGCAATTCAAATTTATCAAGATATCCTGGTTTTTATGAATCTCCTGGAAAATATATGCTTTATTACCAAGGAAGACAATAAGGAAAAGATGCATGATGCTGAAACACAAGGAGGAAATCAGTTTACGATTTGGGTATTTGTCTTCAAAGTCTGTTATCTTGATTTTCATTTTTTTTTTTTTTTTACGTTTTAGCAGACACCTCTCGAGCACCGTCTTCTTCGAAATGCATTAATGATGAGTTTGTAAAGCTATATGCTCGTTCTCCTGTCGTGATCCTTGCCTGTCCGTCTGCGTGTCTGTCTCTGTCTGTCTGTCTGTCTGTCTGTCTCTCTCTGTCTGTCTCTCTCTCTCTCTCTCTCTCTCTCTCTCTCTCTCTCATTCTCGCTCCACAACCAAAACTATATCGTCTATTTATTTTGTTGATTGATTTCCGTTCTTTTTGTTATTATTATTTCATTTAATTCTTTTTTTTTTCTTTCCCTTCCTTTAAACCCCACTAAGCACTATTATCAATCCACATTATCACTACCGTCACTAATATATCATATTATTCTACAAAACAAGCGACAAACCCCATTGTTTCACCCCTTCCCCCCCCCCTCCCCCTCCTCCTACACTATTTCCTCTCCCATGATCCCCTCCTGAGTGGCCTCGTTTCCGTCCTGCGGCCATTTTGATCGCGCGACGAACATAAGATACGTGGTTTCTCGTTGTTCGTTTTCACTGTCCTAAATGTTATTTGTTTTCGCCTGAAGAAGACCCAAGAGGTCGAAACACATTGTGTCTTGTCCGGTACTCTGTTTGTCTGTGTCCTTGGCGGTAGCTAACCCTCTTTCTAAATAAAGCTGTTACGTATTTTTAATGTACACAATGATCTGGCCCCATAATATCTTAGAGATGTATTTACTCAGACCTGCGTGGACGTGGTTCCAACGGTTATCTTCTTGTACATATTCGGATCTACATGTTCCAAACTAAGGTTGCATTTTCAGGTACATCCGTTTGAAACTCCTCTTCCCCAAAGCTACCATTGTGTCTTTCTTTGCCCTTTTAGAAAAAAAAAAAAGGCCTTCGAAATTATCTCACAACTCTATGGTATTGACCACCCTGTCTCCTAGAAGTACCTGCAGAGGTCAAAGTACCTTGCTCTAATCGCATAAATTCCTCAGCAATAACAGATGTGGCCGCTGTTACTGTATTCGTAATGCCAATAGATGACATCACCCACTGTCCTTACCCAATGAAAAAAACTGATCATATTAAAAAAAAAAAATCAGTGATTAAAAAAAAAAAAAATCCCAGATCACAATATGTGAAACCCTAACAACACATTGCCAAACAAAATTACACCGTGAAAGATGAATAAAAAACAAATGAATGAATGAATAAATAATCAAACAAACAAAAAAAGATAAATGAATAAATGAATAAGTACATAAAAGAACAAGTTGATAAATAAACTAACTAATTAACTAACTAACTGATTGACTGATTCATTGATTGATTGGCTATTTAATCGATTAACTAATTAAGTAACTAACGAACGAACTAATTGACCAATCGATTGATTCATGAATTAAACACTTTCATTTTTGTGTGTTTAATTGCGCTTGTGAGGGTTCGAGCGCAGACACGTGCATGCGCGCACCTGGTTTGTTTAGCTCTGGTGTATCGGAAAGCTATGCTGTTGCACCCTTCTCCTTTAGAACGAGAGCTTCTTGTCGTAGTGGGTGGGGAAGTATTGACCAGAGGGAATGTCAGGCAGGGGAACCACTGGAAAAGGGGTCTATCAAGCAAGGGGAGTGTCGAGCAGCGACAAGCAGGGGTGGTGTGGGAGTGTCGAGCAAGGGGACGGTTAAGTGGGATGGGTATGGAGCCGGGAGAGGGCGAAGCTAGCTATACGCGTTGAACAACGTTGTTCTGAATACTCAAACACTTCTCAAAAATTAGAAAGAGTGGGGGTTAGTTGCCGCCAAGGACATTGACAAACAAAGTACAGGACCAGACACGATGCATTTCGACCTCTTGGGTCTTCTTCAAGCAAAAAAAAAAAAATCACATTTCACATTTAGGACAGTACAAACAAAGAACGAAGAGAGACTCACAGCACACCACATGGACATCAGATAAGTCTCTCTTCGTTCTTTGTTTTGTACTGTCCTAAATGTAAAATGTTATTTTTTTTTTTTTTGCTTGAAGAAGACCCAAGAGGTCGAAATGCATCGTGTCTTGTCCTGTACTTTGTTTGTCAATGTCCTTGGCGGCAACTAACCCCCACTCTTTCTAAAGTTTGCTTTCGTTCTCCGCCATCAGTCGCTCCATTTTGAAAAATCAAACACTTCTCAATTTCTGTCACGCATCTCTCACAGGTTTTGCAAAAATCAAACACTTCTCAATTTCTGTCACGCATCTCTCACAGGTTTTGCAAAAACTTCATCTGATGCTGAACAAAAACTTCATTTGATGACACAGAATACCGTAGAGCTCCTGACAACACAGAGAGAGAGAGAGAGAGAGAGAGAGAGAGAGAGAGAGAGAGAGAGAGAGAGAGGGGGGGGGAGGGAGGAGAGAGAGGGAGGGGAGGGGAGGGAGGGAGGGAGGGAAGCAGACAGAAAGACAGAAACTGGTAAAACAGAAAGAAAAAGAGGGATGAAGTAAAATAGGAATACAGCGAGAATGAGAGAGAAGAAAACAGACAGACAGGACTGGGAGAGACAGAAAAAGTTAACAAAGGGGAAGAGAGACAGGCAGACAGAAAGACATGAAGACACAGACAGAGAAGAACAGATTTAGACGAGAAGACAGAGTGTCAGAGACAGAGAGAGAGAGAGAGAGAGAGAGAGAGAGAGAGAGAGAGAGAGAGAGAGAGAGAGAGAGAGAGAGAGAGAGAGAGAGAGAGAGAGATGAGGTACTGACGGACAAACATTTGCCTTGTTATAGAATTCATAAACGTGTGATCTGGCCATAATTTTGCCGCGACTTACAACGAATCTCCTCCCTCCACTCCCCCCTGTTTGTTGTCGCAACACACGCCATCCCTCATGGGAACTCGCCAAGTTTTGACGCCTTGCGACATCTTGCCGGAAGCGGCAGGGGAAGAAGCGGACGGGCGTAGGGAGCACATTTCAGGGAGACCACTCATTTTGTCTCAGAGTATGAGTGTGATGGGGACTGGGCTGTCCTTTGCAGTGTTCTCACTACAGTCTGTCATTATGCCCAGTTATGCTCTGCGTCCTTTTATCAACATTGGCTGCAATGTCCACAATCATCTCTTTTACCGGAACCTTTGCAACATGAGAACAAAGAGGACTTGTGTCTTCAATTGGAAGCTCTCTAAAGTGTACAGTTAACAGCTCTAAGTTTTCAGACGTCTGAAAATACGTCTCTGAATCAATATGGGTTCTTTCACATATGCTGATGATCATATGTATGGACCCATTTTGTTTTCAACTGAATCATTGCCGTCACATTAAGGGCAATGCAGGTCTGGTTTTCTTGTAATAGCTTGTCATGATCTGTTGTTTTTGTGTAACATTGCGCTGTGAGTTCTGACACCAGCGATACCACAGTTTCTTTTCTCTCTGTTCAGTTGTGTTCCTTGGTATTCTGTTATGTTCTTTCATTTGTCTTGGCCTTTCTCCCTTTCCAGTCATCACCACTATCACCTGCACTGTCATTATCATCATCATCATCATCATCATCATCATCATCATCATCATCATCATCATCATCATCACATCCATGTCCATCTAGTCTGGCATTTCCACAGCATGCACTTTGACAATCAGTGGCAATGGACGTGTCGCTGTCGGGATGTTTATGACTGTATTTTAGTAGTACTGAATGTCGATTCCCGACAACGTCTGTCTCCTGCCCATGTTTCCTGGTGCATACCTGGTACTGTGTTCTTTTTCTTTCTGCTACTTTTTAAAAATTTCTCTCGTTTTAACTTCTCCTCACAATCGTCGTCGTCGACGCCATCATCATCATCATCATCTTGCTGTTAATGTTGATGTTGGTGTGTGGTGGAGGTGGTGGTCATGGTGGGCTGTTGGTTTTGTTGTTGTTGTTGTTGTTTGTTTTTTTTTTCTTCTTCTTCTTCTTCTTCTTCTTCGTTCTCGCGTCATTGTTGGTCACGTCGTCGTCAACCACTACTTATTCTAATTCGTCCTTTTCGTCTTCTTTTTTTCTTCTTCCTCTTTTTCTTCTTCCCCTCGTCCTTCCCCTCCTCTTCAGTGCCGTCTTTCTTTCCCTCCATCTTTCATCTTTTCTTTCACTAAACTTTCTGAGAGCCAGTCTGATGCATTCATCATTTATTAGAGGGAATGGGGGTAGGCAGTAGCCTAAAGTCAGACAGGCATGTTTTTTTTTTTTTCTGATCATAAGAAAGAGAACCCACGAATAACATAGCAAGAGGGAGGACACATTAAAAGCTCTTCGGCTTTCTCTGCAATCGTCTTCAGATTATTCTTCCTTCTTCTTGTGGAATCAAAGGTTTCACATACCATTAACGAACAAACACATGTACAAGCGCGCACCGACACACACGCACACCTTTGATCGAGTGTCAGTTGATTTCTTTCCGGTAGGGTCATTTAACATCTCTTCATCTTGCATGATAGTAAAACGACATTCAAATTGATCTTGAACCTAACGTTATCTACATCGATGAGGAGACTTCAAATAACTGAGCTTACCAAACAACCATCTCCCGGAGAAGTAGACGAATGTAGTGACTCGTGCTGCTCTGCTGAAAGGGGGGGGGGGGGGGGGGGGGGGGGGGGGGGGGGGGGGGGTGCGTGTGCTATGCAGCCAGACCTGAAGGATAGATGGCTACAAAAAAGCCGACCATTTTTTCCCCATTGCTGAATGTGTAGTTCTACATCTAAAAGGCTTCTGCGGACATCCGAAGGCAAGGGAAGTTTGCAAATAGTGCGTACTGGCGGTGGTAGAAGTAATTACTGTAGCCTGATGTAGGGGTAGGGAGGAGATTCGAGGAAGAGGGGCGAAGAAGTGATGGTAGAGATGAAATCCGGAGAGGAGAAAAAAAGTGGAACGGGTAGTCGTGTTGTAAGCATAGGAAAACGTAAATAGAAAACAAGGTAGTAAAGACATAGGTGCCAAGTTTTTTAAGGATTGACCGCATTTTGTGTTCCTTCGACTTGACCGGATTGACCGCATTTTGTGTTCCTTCGACTTTGTGGGCAAAATCATTGTGAACAAAAAGCAAGTTAAATATTTGTTCTTTTTTTTTAAAACTTATTTATTTATTTATCTATTTATCTATCCTTTTTTTAGGCTCCTTTTTAGGATTGACGCATTTTTTTTTTTTCCGACTACTTTCCCTTCTTTTTCTCCTTCCGAAGAAAACTGCAAGAAACAATACTTTGGGTTTCTTTTCTTGTTAACCTACTGTGATTCTGGCCGAATAAACTTCAAACCAGTCAACGAAAGAACAAACAAACACACAGACAAGCAAGGGAGCAAACACATAAACAAATAAAAGGAGGTAACTCCCATGTTCTTGGGAGCTTAACATTGTGGATATTTTAAGGTGTACTGCAGTCCTTTCAAATTGTTTTTGGAGCCAGCATAGCTTCACACAACGCACTGTTGTTGTTGTTTTTTTCCAGGGTTGGTATTCGGTCTGTTAGTAAAAAAAAAAAGAAAGAAAGAAAGACACAAACAGCTCACCAGACTAGACAGCAGTGCATGGACGCATTATGCTATTCCCTCGGTTAAGAGTTATATTCACCTGCCATCGACTTTTCCTGCAAATTATCATCAGCATTACACCTACATTACCCCCATACGCATCATGTGAATTACAATGAAGAGCAAGTGTTCACAATGCGGGCAGAAAGAGGAGTTTACAGATGAAAAAAAAAATGTTTGAAATCCGCTCAAACTGTACGGCGTTTCAAAATTCTGCATCTGTGGGCCGTAAAGAAGATCAAGAGAAAACTCTGTGCCCAGAACACCGAGGATGCACTCTCTGTGTGGCTTCTTCGTTGAACAACAGACCCGGACTGAAGCTGGAAAAGTTCTCTTTTCCTATCAACTTGTTCCTCTTTCAATTTTTTTTTTCAGCCACTTTGTAGAGACCACTAACGATTGTTTTTTTTTTTCACAATTTCTCGACAAAATATTGCAAGATATGAACAATTACCTATTAAAAAAAAAGACCGGAAACGAAACGAAAACAAAAAAACAAAACAAAACAAAAAAAAAAAACGGCAGGGCAAAATGTGCGTGTGGCAAAATCCGGACTACACAGCAGCAGCAGAAAAAAGACAGGCAGCTAAAGATTAGGTCACTCTCCAGCGGCAGAGAGCGAGCAGTACCCCGGTGTTTTCCTCGCTTGACGGATATGAGCTAATTATTCATTGCCCCCTCTCCCCCGTCCCCACTGTGGTTTTTCTCTCTCTCTCTCTCTGCCCCCCCCCCCCCCCCCCCTCCAAGCTATCCACCCGCTCCCTAACTGACATTCCTGGCACCCTCATATCCAACAGTCAACATTGTGTGCCCATTGTTTCCGCCCTGAATTATTGCCTCGTTTCCCCTGGTTTATTCCTTGGAGCATAGAGTCGACAGTCCTATTCGATTGGCGTATGTCATCAGTTTTCTTCTCCTTACAGTACTAATGTATAGATTCTCAGAGCTGGGTCTCAGGGAGGATGTCGTTTGCTAATAAAGGCAAATAAAGCCGAAAATGTCACGATAACCATAGGATATATATATATATATATATATATATATATATATATATATATGTGTGTGTGTGTGTGTGTGTGTGTGTGTGTGTGTGTGTGTGTGTGTGTGTGTGCCTAAGATATGATGACACCGCCTCATTTCTTTATCTGTTTTAACAATGTACTTTGCATGCAAAACATTCATGCTCTGCTTAATCCACCACTTGATAAAAAATATAAAAACCATACTCAATATCTACATAGAAGATATGTAACAAAAATCATGTTAAAAATGTCTTTTATCTTTGAATACGGTTTGATCATATTGATGTACCGCAACAAAACGCCTTGTGCTGTATGATGAGGAAAACAATTCTACTTTAGAAATGTCGAGGACTTCATATTTTCAGGGATCTCTCTGTCAAAAAACAAAACAAAACAAAACAAACAAACAAAAAACCAGTGAAGTATATTTTATGAATGTGTCAATGTTGCCATTGTTTTGTTTCACAATCCCTTTGAAACACATTTGTTTATATGTACTGGAGTTCATAATGCGCGCTTTATTTGAGTAAATGTATACAATGAGTCCATAAAGGGGCGGGAGAGTCATTGAATAGGCTAGATGAATGCACATGTGACAACATTCTCTCTCTCTCTCTCTCTCTCTCCTCGTCTCTCTCTCTCTCTCTCTGTCTCTGTGTGTGTGTGTGTGTGTGTGTGTGTGTGTGTGACGTGGTGTGACACGAAGCGAATGGGCGCCATTTATTTCAGCTGCATCAATATCTTCAATATTTGTTTTCACAAATGCCAGATACTGGACTTCCAGCAACTGTGGAGACAGTCCTGAGCGCCCTGCTGACTGACAACATTGTCCAGCTGGAAAACTGCAAGTGAAGGCGACAACACGGTCGTTGTCCTACGTCTGAAAACCAGCCGCCCATGTGACAACAAACATGGCGGGTCCCGTCTTAAACCGAGCAACGCGAGTTCAATATTACAGAAAGAAAAACCGCCCACCCAGGTGCGACGTGACCAGAAAAGAGAGCAAAGCAACAGAATGGGCGGCTTCAACAGGTCGGGGCTGATAAAGAAAACGTTTGTGTGTAGTGAATGAATGAACTGTCCTTGTTTGATGTGCAATTGGAAGATCAGCGCTGTCAAGATGTTTTTTGAACACGTCAAGCGTGTCTGGCACTTCGCATGTTCAAGACAATCTTAGGCCATTGCACTGGGATCCAGCAATACGAGAGCATTGTTTGACGTGAACACAGTAGCAGGCTTTGATTCGGGAGTGGTGAAGGACTGTATTGCTACTTTGACTGATCGGTGGTTTCAGGGACGGCTGAAAGATAAGCACAAAAAGATTGCATTTAGAAATGGTTGTGCTTCATCAGTCAGATGACGTGGATATGCTGCTGAGCGAGTCGGATGACATTGTTTTCGAGTCCTCCAGCGATATGAGTTCGGAAGACGACTGTGTGTCCTGGTATAACAAGCAGGGACACGGGAACGCGTCAGCAGAAGAACGTGTGAAACTTGCCAATCTGCGGAAAGAAAGACGTGTCATCACCACACAACGTGCAGAGACTCAAGCACGTGCTCCTCGGTGTTGCACGCTCTCCTCGGCCTGATCCAGTCTTACCTTGGGTGACTGTTCTTTGCTGAACGGATTGTGCGCACGTATCAGGGGCATTTATCGTTGACGACTTAGCTGTCATGTGGGACACACACACACAAAAAAAAAAAAAAAGCATTGCTGTGCTTTCCGTGTCAAATGAGATCGTGTCGCGTTTTATCAATGTACATGTACATCGCGCGATTTACTAAATGAGCTATGGGGCTTCACAGCAAGCAGCTTCGTTCGTTCATTCTCTCTCTCTCTCTCTCTCTCTCTCTCTCTCTCTCTCTCCACTTTTTGGTTGCCATGTTGATGTACACCAATCGTATCCCTTTAAGATACTTTTTTTCTGGATTGTGCGAGCATCTTGCTTCTTTCAAGTGATGTAATATTTTTTTTTATTGTTCTTCTTTCTCTGTGTTTCTTTCCCTGTTCTCCATTTGCAAACACACACACGCGCGCGAGCGCGCTTGCGCGCTTGTGCGCGCGCGCGCGCGCGCGCGCACACACACACACACACACACACACACACACACAGAGGTCCTGCCCCGTTTGTTCCCCAGAGAATCCCATGATTCTTTTTTTCCATCTCCCGTTTCCACCGGCTTTGCATGTTAATAGACTCACATGTGTTTGGTTATTGCTTTCTTTTTATTTGTTCTGTCATTGTTTTTGTGCCTTACGTGGCATTTATGGTTTTTCTTATCCCCCCCCCCCCTCCCAACCCCCTTATTTCAACTCTTTTTATTTTCATGTTTTGAAATAATATACATCACCTTTTTTTTCGCTCGGATGAAAAATATATAAATTGGTTTTTGCAGCTCCAGAAGTTCTCTGTAGATGTCTTTGTTTTCACATTTTTTTTTCACGGTCGTTTGATCGCTTTTCTGAGAGCGAGATATTAAATGGTTTATTTCTTTCGTGTTAGTTTCTAACTTAATAGAAAATCTCTCTCTCTCTCTCTCCTCTCTCTCTCTCTCTCTCTCTCTCTCTCTCTCTCTCTCTCTCTCTCTCTCTCTCACAACACACACACACACACACACACACACACACATATATATATATATATATATATATATATATATATATATATATAGAGAGAGAGAGAGAGAGAGAGAGAGATAGATAGATAGATAGATAGATATAGATGTGTGTGTGTATGTGTGTGTGTGTGTGTGTGTGTGTGTGTGTGTGTGTGTGTTTGCCTTTTATTGATTATAATGTAAGATACACACTATACTTGATGAAACGAGGAGACAGTGATTTGTTGTTGAGGCTCAAATTATAGATGCTTAGGAGACTGATCAGGTAGGGTACCACTTCGGGTTTGATATGAAACAAGAGCTGACTTTTTTTCCGTTAAACAAAGCAATATGTGGACCTTATGAGCTTTAAAGGGATCCAAAATATTTTTATTAGCATTTTGCAAATTTGAAAACCAAAACTCAACAAAATCTAATGACCTTTTGCGAAAACATTCTATATTGCGACTTTTGGGCCCATAAGGCCATTAGGATGGATGGAGACTTTTATCGTTTAGATTCAAGGTGGAATAACTGCATTCAGATTAAGGAGTTAGGTGACTTCCTATTCATCGTTTGTTTTCACCATTTTAATATTATTTGCCAAGCCTAGAAAACACCCAATAGGACGATTCGCGTTCTTCTGTCCTTTGTTTGTTACTCCATTTGGTGGCAAAGTAATTATGCTTTTACTGTTGTATCATCTTTGAAACACAAAGGTCATTTCCCTTCCACTTCGTGACGACAGGAAGTTGTCGGAAATGAGTCAGAAGAGCTTTCACCGATGGATCGTGACAGAGTTGTGCGACATCTGCAGAAAGAAAGCAGCACAGAGAATGGTTGTGTTATTGCTGTGGTTGTTTTTTTACATTTGTCCATTCTCTCTCTGTCTCTCTCTCTCTGACTCTCTGTGTGTGTGTGTGTTATGTGTGTGTGTGGTGCGTGTCCATTTCTGCTCTGCGTGCGTGCGTGAGGTGCGTGTTGTGTGTGTGTGTGTGTGTGTGTGTGTGTGTGTGTGTGTGTGTGTTGTGTGTGTGGTGTGGCCGTGATGTTGGGGAGGGGTGGGGGATTGGCCCTGAGGGATGCGAGTGTAGGTGGGTGCTAACCCAACCTGTTTTGTTTACATAGTCATATAGCCATAATGATTCTTTTTGTGCACGTTCTTCTTGCCCGTTCCCCCCGAAAACCTAAATTTCTTAATTTCCTTTCATATGTATCACAAGTGCCTCAAACACAGAATATTAAGGATGTGCGTATATTCATCGAAAAAACAAACAAACAAACAAAAAACAAAAAAGAAAAACTGCGCATTTTTGTTGTCCTCTTATACTTATTTGTCAGTTTTCTGTTTCAGTGAATGGGTCATCGAAATCGAAGCTGAACTCTTGTTGAAGTCTAATAGCGCGGTTTCTATGTCGAAAAAAATCGTGCACTTCATGCAACAAGCACCATATTTGGCAGAGATGGCCAGTTTTATGTCCTGAACTAAACCTGATTTAGAGCCACCATGAAAAATTTGTATAAACGTGTTTTGGGGGCATTTTTCAAAATGGCCAACACAAAAATTGGAATACATTTTGCACAATTGTTCATTTAATGCTACAAACACCAAATGTGGCTGAGAAGGACAGTTTCATGCCTTGAACATAATCAGATACAGGCCTGTTTTTAAAAAAAAAAAAGGAAAAAGTTTGTGTATTTGAGCAATTTCCAAGATGGCCACCAGCCAAAATGGGAGTCGTATGCTGTACAGTCATTCATTTTCACCCATAACACCAAATAAGTAAAAAAATAAATAAATAAATAAAATAAAGTAATAATAATAAATAAATGAAAAGATGAAATGAAATAAAATAAGCAAATAAAGAATATAAAAGATATAGATAAATAAATGAACAATTTTAATGGATGGTGATGATAGTAGTTATGTGTGGGTAGTTGTATGTGGGGGTGTGGGTAATAATAGTAATGATTGGAAAAAAAATGGAAATGATCCATGGGTGGTAAGATATCGTTAGGTGGGGGGAAAAGGAAGGGGTGGGACAGAATATGGAGGGGGGGGGGAAGAGGGTAATGGGGGAGGGGGAGAGAGAGAGAGAGAAAGAATCATCATATCTCTCCTCCCACACAAGCGTTTGCATGGGGTGGGGGTGAGGGAGGTGGGGGGGGGGGGGGGGGTGAAAAATTCATGCAAACATTGTTGTTGAGGAACAAAAAAAAAAAAAAGGGGGGGGGGGGGGGGGAGGAGGGAAGAGAGGGAGGGGAATATTATGGGTGATAAATATATATTACTTTTTTTAAAAAATGATGATGATCATTGTCATCAGTGGGATAAACAATGCCATTGGACATTGATCATTGTCATGAGTGAAATAACATGATAGCATTGGTATGATCATGATTGAATTGGCATCAAATTGAAGAAAATTGGAAATGATCAATGACTGATGAATAGTGACTGTTGTCATGGGTGAAATCAACACTATCACACACACACACACACACACACACACACACACACACACACACACACCACATACATACATACATACAAACACTCGCACACACACACACACACACACAACACACACGCACACACACACACACACACACACACACACACACACACACACACACACACACACACACACACACAAGGGGGTGTTTTGATATAGATATATAAATAATGATAATAAAGCTTATTTGATGATGATCATTTGATAACATAGTGCCACAGGGATGGTAATCATTCTTGTTACTAAAAAAAAAAAAATGGGAACCTCGATGGGTGATGGTCATTTGATAACAACAGTGCTACAGGATGATAATCCTTGTTGTTACTGGAATCATAACTTTGATTAAAGGTACTGTGGGATGCTAATCATTGTCACAGGTAAAATGATGTGGTGGCAGTAGTATAATGATGCTGGTTGAGGGGGGGGGGGGGGGGGGGGGGGAGGGGGGGGGGGGGATCAATGACTGATGGGTGATGATCATTAGAGATCAACAGTAATGCAGGATGATCTTCTTCCTTGTTCACTTAGGTAGGAACCCTGGAGGTATTGACGAAAGCTGCTGTATGGCGAAGGCCCTCCAGTGGTCAATAGGTTTTCCCTTCATCGGTGTGTTGGCAGGCTAGATCGTTGGGCTGTAGTGCATGGATGATTTGAAGACTTGCCATTGTGAAATATAGTGGATATGTGATGTCTCAGTCTGGGTGCCCTGTCCTCAGTCTCACAAAGGTCTGATCTGGGCATCTGGTAGTGTCCATCCCTCTTGTTGAAGTAGTGTGCTGCTCAAACCATCTGCCTTTTATATTTTTGGTTCTCCTTGATAATACTTTTGATTTTTTCAAAGAAGACTTCCTGTTCTGTTGGGGCTGCTGTTCTCCTTCCTTTGCCAAATGGTCAGCTTCCTCATTGCCATATATACTGCAGTATGAACGTGATCACGGGATGACAGTATTTCCAGTGACTGATGGATGGTGAACATTTGGGATCTGCAGTACTATAAGGCATGGGGTCATTGTCATGCATGTGGAAAAACATTGTGTGGAGTAGCATTGGCACAATAGTGCCAGTTGGGGGAATAAAGGAAGATATCAATGACTGGTGGGTGATGATCATTGTCATAAGTGAGATACTGTAGGGTGATGGTCATTGTGATCAGTGAAATAATGTGGTGGCACTAGTATAATACTGCCAGTTCAGAAGAGGGTGGGATGGGGATGGGATGTCAATGACTGGTAGGTGATGATCATGGATCATTTGAGATCAACAGTACTGTAGGATGATGATCATGTTATCTAGGTTGGATAATGTTGTGTGGCATTGGTGTAGTAATGCCTGATGGGGGAATGAAGGCGGTAAAACAATGATGACGGATGATGATCGTTGCCATGGTGCGAGTCTGATTCGCAGTATTGTGGGATGATGGTCATTTACAAAGTGGAATAGTGTACTGGCCTTAGTATGTGTGAATGCCAGTTGGGAGAATAGAGGAAATGATCAATGACTGATGGATGATGATCATTATCATAAGTGAGATATACAGTACTACAGGATGATGATCATTGTCATAAGTGAGATAATGTGGTGGCATTGGTGTGATAATGCCGGTTGGGGGGTGAAAAAGGAAATGATTGATGATTGATGGATAAGTTTGAATCATACCAGCTCTCTTTTCTTTCCTACACAGCCTCTCCTCCATCCTTTCTCTCTATACCCCCCCCCCCCCAATTTCCCCATCCCACCTTATTCTTATGCAAACCCCAAGTACACACACACACACACACACACACACACACACACACATATATATATATATATATATATATATATATATATATATATATATATCATATCAATAACATCACATGTAGAGCATAATATGTATATACCCCAAACACCATCTCCACCATCCTGGTATGCATACTCATAGACACACACACACACATATGTGAACAATATATACCACACACACATATATATATACATATATATATATATATATATATATATATATATATATACTTTTTTTTTCCCGAATACACACCCTCAAGTGCCCCCTTCCAAGAATAACTCATCTACCACTCTCTCACTTTCTTTTACACACTCTCAAGTGCCCCCTTCCAAAACATAAGACTCATCTTCCACTCTCTTTTTCTGTATCTCTTCATCTGTTTGTCTTTTCCCTCTATCTACCACTCTTTTTCCTCGAGGTGAAATGGGATTGGGCACTGAATTTTTTTTTTTCCATCACACACACACACACACACACACACACACACACACACACACACACACACACACACACGCACGCACGCACGCGCACGTGCGCGCGCGTGCGGGCAGTTACGCATACGTACCTGTAAATACACACACAATAGGCAATTTATTTAAAGAGTAAGCTAAAGGATGGTATTAGTACGCATCAGAAAACAAATAAAATGATAGAATGACATTTCAAGACTATCTTAAGAGCTGTAAATCCATAATTCACCTCTAAGACGAAGTTTTCACTGGAAAATTACGGACACGCGATCGGAACGGCCATTTTGACTTTCCCGCTGCGGGTCTACAAAATCAGAAAAATTAAAGAAACAAAATAAGGCCAGCAAATTTTCTGATCAACGTATGTATTTTCATACACAATATATCATTGTCCAACGTCTTATCATTAGAAAAATTTTTTAGCTTACATCAATTTTGTTTGATAATATTCACTGCGGGCACCTCGCGCTAGAAAATCGTCTGCAATTTTGGCTCATCTTTTTTATTTCATTCTCAAAATAAGAAACAATTTTTTAAGTGGCTTCAAATCTTAAATCAATTATAACATTGTAAAGAACAATATACCAAAGTATTGTGCTTGTTGCACGAGTGCACACATTCTGCTTAATTCTACAACATAGAACCCCCGCTATAAGAAGACATGGTAAAACTTCCATCTAACAATGTCCAATGGCGTAGTTTAAAACAATCCTCCGTGGAACTCTTAGAGAAGCGAGACGCGTGGAAGCTGGTTTAAAACGATGGATCAAACATGGCAACTTCAGCACGGATATTATTTTACAGATACAGAGATCTAACCCTTGACACAAAACAACAGATCTGAGCAAACCTGTTGAACCAATCATCAGCAAGGCTCCCCAATGACTCCATTCAGAGAAAAAGAAGAAGAAGAAGAGCGATCACTTCAACAAACAACAAAAAACGGTTGAAAAGAAAAAAAAGCAACAATAGTCAAGGCCTATCATCCCTTGACATTATGGAAACAACAAATAGGTGCATGCAAACAGAATTGAGCAGGGTTTCTTATATACGCAACAATTGAGCTATGTGTTGCTTATTAAAATCCCCATTCCGTGTTTAATTTGGAATAATGATCATTTGCACAGTGACATTCAAATAGATCTAGAGTCTAAAAATTACCAACATTGATGAACTGACTTTGAAGGAAATGAGCCCAGCTACCATCTATCTTCCGGAGAAGTGAAAGAAAAATAAAGTGTCTGGTGCCTTTCAGAATTCAGAATGGAGAGGCGCTAAGCAGCGAGATGGCAAGGGCAGACGGTGACACAGAAGTCGACCAATAATTTTCAGCCCCTGAATGAATGTCTTCATCTCTGAATATCTAAAGGTAGGGGAATTTAGCGAAAAGTAGGTCGTGGGCGGTAGTAGTGGCAATGCCTTTGGCGCAGTTTTACGAGGTGGAGAGAAGATCCGGGGATGAGGCTCGAAGGAGTAATTGCAGAGGTGCAGATCAGAAAGAAGAAAAAAAGTGGAAAGGGTAATTGTGTTGTGAGCATAGAAAAAAGTGGAGCAGAGGACAAGATGGTGATAACATGTTCGCAGCTTTCTTTAAGGGTTGACAGTATTTCTTTCTCCACATTGACTTCTTGCTTCTTCTCTTCGTTTTCTCTTCTTTCTGTCTGTCTTTCTTTCTCTTCTTCTTCTTCTTCTTCTGACAAAAAGCGGCAAGGACCAATTTTCATACCATTTCTAAAATAAGTCGAGGCATTGACATCGATTGGGAAGGGGCGGATGGTAAACATGTGAGTTTTATGCATTGTCTAATCATTTGTGTAGATATAAAAAAAAATGTAAAAAGAGCGAGCGCACGCGCACGCGTGCACACACACACACACACACACACACACACACACACACACACACCACACACACTCTCTCTCTCTCTCTCTCTCTCTCTCTCTCTCTCTCTCTCTCTCTCTCTCTCTCACACACACACACACACACACACACACACACACACACACACACACACATGTAGAAACATTGTGTTTTTTTTTTTTAAGTAGCAAGTGTTCATGTAGGTTTGACTTTTTCTTACCAATTAAGTAATAGTTTGATGTCGTAGTAGTGTTGTGTCATGCATACGTATGTTTTGTTTACATTGTGTGGAAAAGATCTAAGTCAGGTCTAAATCGCCTATGAACGCCAATATTTTCATCAGATTGCAATGTTTGGTGTGTGTGTGTGGTGTGTGTGTGTGTGTGTGTGTGTGTGTGTGTGTGTGTGTGTGTGTTTAAAGGTAACTATGTACACTGACTATGTGCACTGGCGTGCTTGCGCGTACAAAGAATCTCTACTTGTATTTTCAGGTTCTTATGTATTTTCTTCCACCTGTCTCTTCTTCCACTTCTTCTTCTTCGTCTTTTTCTTCTTTTTCATGGTATCCACGCGTGCAAATGGCGTCGTTTGTAATGTGCACAGTACATGGTCCCAGTATAAGGTAATGAAGCTGAACATGGACATGAACGAGTTTCTTTTGTGCCCAGATATGTTTCTACTGCAGTTAGTTTGAATGCAGGATGGTAGGTATTTTGTTTGTTGTTGTAAGAACGACAGATTTCATGTCATGTAAATATGCTTCTGTAATAGCTTATGTCACACACACACACACACACACACACACACACACACACACACACACACACACACACACACACATGCGCGTGACTGCGCGCGCACATACATACACGCACATACATGACCGAAGATGAATACAAACATTGCCTTGGAATAAGGTGTATGACATTGGATCTGAGCGTCATCTTACTATTATTTTTCAGGATCTGGTATAAGCCGTGCATGAATTTCATGAATTCAGTTGTATATAACATGTGTGTTTGCCACGTGAACGAAAAAATGTGTGTGTCTTTGTATATACTGGTGGCTTCGCTTGATTGGCAGGATGTATCAGATGGAAAAAAATGTATGGTTCATAAAAAAAAAAAAAATAAGCAAACACGCGCCTTTTCCTTCCTGGGTTCTCTACGCTCCCCTTTCGCCTTCCCACAATCCACATGTTGCTATCTGGGCCCCATACTTACTGCCCCCTAGTGCGCGCGCTGAAGGGGGAAAAGTGACGAACTATTTCTGCAACCTAGAAAAAAGACATTTTATAAGTAAGATCATGGCTAGATTAATTGATAAACATGGAAATATTCTAAATGACCAAGCAGAGATTCTTCACGAGGTTCACGGATTTTGTGAATCACTGTACAAAAAATAAGGAGTTGACGACTGTGATTTTGATGAACTCATTGAAAATATTTCTACATTTAGACCGTGACGAAGCAAATAAATTAAACGGGCAAAATCACACTGGAAGAGGCATGTATAGCATTAAAGAATATGAAAAATATCAACAGTCCTGGCACTAATGGTTTCACAACAGACTTTTAAAAGTGTTTTTGGGAGCAGAATTGGTGTTTTTGTTGTCATAGCTTTAAATGGCGGATTTCGAAAGGGGGGGGGGGGGGGGGGGGGGGGGGGAGTGTTCTTGAGTTCAGAGACAGGGACTAATCGCATGCATATCATAGGGAGATAAAGCAAGACACTTCCTGAAGAACTGGAGACCAATTTCGTTGTTAATGTTGTATACAAAATAGGGTCATCATGTATAGCCCGATCGTTTAAAATGTGTTAGCTGGTCTCATCAATGAGGATCAAACAGGTTTTTATTAAGAATAAATACATAGGGGATAACATTAGGCTCATTTACGACACAATTGCTTTATTAGAAGAACACAACTTACCAGAGCTTTTATTAAACATCGACTTCGAGAAAGCATTCGATTCAGTGAGCTGGGATTTTATGTTTAAAGTATTGAAAGCGTTTGGCTTTCAAAAGGGCTTCTGCAAATGGGTTGAAACTTTCTATTAAAATATTAACTCACATCAACTCAATATTAACTCATGTGTCCTTGTTAATGGTCAAGTTTCTAGTTAGTTTGAGATAGACCGCGCGGTGCAGACAAGGTTACCCACTATCGTCATACTTATTTCATATTGTGTTGAAATTCTAGCATTACTGTTTCGGAAAAATGTAAACATACGTGAAATAGTCATAGATACAGTCGAACATAAGCTTTCCCACTACGCAGATGATACGGAATTTCTTTAAGCAGGTGACAAAAAAAATCATTTGAAACATGTATAAACGTACTGGAAATATAGGGTCGTATACTACTATACTATATATCAATCCTGGGAAAACTAGGGGTGTTTGGTTGGGGAGCTGTAAAACTTCCGCTGTTTGTTACATGGACCATTTAGGTATGGGGAAAAACCCACAAAAAATTCAAATTCGTGGAATCTGGTCCACCAACAATTTGCAAAACTGTTCAGATATTAATGATTCTGAAAAATTAGCAGACGTGAAACATTTGTTCACGATTTGGGTAAGAAGACAACTAACTCCTCTGGGCAGAGTGGCCGTTTTTAAAGTTGCTTATTTTATCAAAACCCATCCATTTGTGGATATTACTACCTAACCACCTGACACTTTTTTCAGACTCTACAAAGTTACTGTTACAAATTTGTGTGGAATGAAAAAAAAACAAATAGAAAAAAAAAAAACTGCACATAAAAGTATCCAAAACGGTGGTCTCGGGTTACCAAAATTAAAAACGTTTGCTTCTTCACTAAAATTGACATGGCTGCAAAAAGTTCAGAATACACACTACAAATGGAAAACTATTAAAACGTAACTTTCCACTTTTAAGCGATATCGAGAAATATTGAACGGCAATACTTTCTTCCGTCTGTAAATCAAATGCGTTTTGGGCAGAGGTATTTATGGTGTACAAACAATTTTCCTACAAAGTTAACTGTAAGAATTCTTATTATGACTCCTTGCAGAACCAGTCTTTTACACAAACAGAATACAAGTTGGGGAAAAAAAAAAAGGCTGTTTTGGGAAAAGCATGGATAAACAAGGGCATATATTGCAATGCTAATTTTTTGTTTGGCATGGCCAGTTTATTTCTTATGAACAATGGTTACAAAAGTATGACGTAAAACAATAATTTTGTCACTTTTTTCTGGCTTTAAAGCAGCTGTAATTGAATATATACAAAAAACCCTCAAAGTTGAAAATACTAATAAATGTTTGAATACACACATATGTTATAAAAAGTTGACATCAGTTTGTGAAGGGTCCACTTTATATTATGACATTTTTACAGATAATCATGCACATCCAAAAATTTGAACGAACTGGGATATAAAACTGAACGTTGAAAATGGCTGGAAAAAAACAGTTTTCTCTGAGTAAAATTTTCTGACATAAAAATGAAATGGTTACAGTTACGAATGATACACAGTTGTCTTGGTACTAATGTGGTGCAGAAAAAAAAAAAAAAAATGGGGTATATTGATCAGTGAAGTTTGCACTTTCTATACCTCTGGTAAGGACAGTATTACATATATGCTTTGGTACTGTACAGTCACACAACTTTTTTTTGGGGAAACGCTGGTAGATTTGATGAATGAAATATGTAGTCCTCTGAGTTCCCTGGGGAACATAGGGCCGCAACCACACTCTTCCAGCAGACACGATTTCGGACGATCCTCTTCAGCTCGGCCCACGTCATTCCGGCGGCCTTCCCTTCTGCGTCGGTACTTCTTCGCCATGTCTGTCTTGGTCTTCCCATTTTTCTTTTGCCCTGAGGGTTCCATTCGAGGTCTTGTCTTGCGATGTTGGATGGAGGCTTTCTGGGGGTGTGTCCAATCCATTCCCACTTCCGTTTTCTGATTTCTGATTATATTGGAACTTGCTTGGTCTTGTTCCACAGCTCATGTTGGCAATAACATCTGGCCATCTGATGTTCACAATGTTTCGCAGACATCTGTTGATAAGTGTTTGGAGTTTGTGAGTGTTTATCTTTGTTGTTCGCCACGTTTCAGAGCCATACAGAAGGACAGATTTCATATTTGAGTTGAAGAGTTCTGATCTTGTGGTGGGTGTGAGAGGGCAGAGGAATTCCAGATAGGCCATAGCGTAATAAAGATGTGTCTGGCTTTGTTGACGCAGCTCTTGATATCTCATCTGTACCTCCATCTTTGCTGACCACACTGCCGAGGTAGACAAACTTGTCAACTTCAAGGATGTCTTCCTGTTGTAGTCGTAGTGGGTCTCGTTGTTGGTTGTTGACTCTCATGGCTTCTGTTTTCTTTGTGTTGATTGGAGGCCCGTCTTTTCTGCTTCTTCTACTACCGGCACAGCTTCTCTTGTGCGTCTTGCTGTTACTGGGAGAGAAGGCTGATGTCGTCGGCGAAGTCCAGGTCTTCCAGTTGCTTGATGAAAGTCTGTCTCTGAATATAAAATATGTATGTGTGCATTTAATTTGCAGATACCTGAACCATTAGCCATAGTTGGAGTGATAAAAAAAAAAAAAAAAAATATATATATATATTATATATATATATATATATATATATATATATATATATATATATATATATATATATATATATATATATCATGTATTTTATCGCATTATATTATTTGCGAACACAGTGTTTATATCAGTGTAGAACAGAACAAAAAATCACCCAGACTGCAAGTATTTGTTAATAAATTAAAATACAGGTATAAAACTGAAGAATACATTGCTCGAAAAAGATTGTATATAATGTTTCTTTCCCCATATATGTCGATGTTAGCAGGCCCAGAAAGAATTATGAATGATATGACATAGTACATTTTTACTGGTATAAGTATGATTATAGGACCCAGAACAGTTGCATCGCAAAACACAGCCCCACTGGACATTATGCAGGACCTTAAAAAATTAAAAAACCCCAAACAAACAAACAAATATGTAAACTTTCATAATACACTTAGCTTCTCTCTCTCTCTCTCTCTCTCTTCTCTCTCTCTCTCTCTCTCGTCTCTCTCTCTCTCTCTCTCTCTCTCTCTCTCTCTCTCTCTCGTCTCTCTCTCCGCACGTATTATCGTTATGTTTGATATGTCGGTTTCGTTCTTTATTCACCATTTTGTTTGGTCTTTGTGTTTTTTTTTTTACTTTTTATCTTCCATTATGTTGTGTGTACATGAACTTATTTGAATAAAAATGTGCTA
>JADBJO010000517.1:654292-665247 GCA_016801955.1 Conus betulinus | reverse complement strand
TATTCAGGACAGCAAGGCCGTGCCGTGTCGTGACAGCGTGAGTGAGCACGTGCAACACACACCGAGCGCAAAACCAAAACGTGTTTCTTTCTTGTTGTGGAACGTAAACGGATTGCTATCAAAAATATTTGACTCAGATTTCATTTCTTATGTTTGTCAGTTCGATTTTGTTTGTTTAGTTGAGACATTTATCGAGGACTGTCAGTTGGACTTATTCATCGGGTACAGACTATTTTGTAAACCTGCCGTTAAATTTACTAAACATGGTAGACGATCGGGAGGACTTGTTTGTTTAGTAAGGAATGATCTTTTCCCGTACATTAAAAGTATTGATATGGATCATGTTAATTGTTGCATGTTTTTGATCAGTAAAGAGTTATTTGGATTAGGTAAAGATATTCTGTATGTTTGTACATATATACCACCAGAAGGATCTCCATTTTACACTTATTTTGATATTGACAATGGAATTAGTATGCTTGAAGAGTGTTTAACCGATGTTCTGTTGCAGAATGACGTGTATGTTATTTTAAATGGAGATTTGAATAGCAGAACAGCTAATGTTTCTCAAGATTATATTGTACAAATACGTTTGATCCACAGTTCAAGAATTTGCCCTATAATATGATTCGACATTCAAATGACTGTACTTTGAACAACTATGGTAAATTATTATTGAACATGTGCACTGCGTTAGATCTGAGCATTTTAAATGGCATGTGCAAAGGCGACTATGAAGGTTGCTACACATTTATATCTGACTCAGGAAGTAGTGTCACAGACTATTTTTGTACTTTCACGTGAACTTTTTATGATTTTGTTTGATTCTTGTGAATTATCTATAGCTGACCGTATGGATTCCGACCATTTACCAGTGACAGCATGTGTTGTTCTTGCCAAGGAATGTTCACCTGATATTTGTTTGCAAAAAGAGAATTTTGTCATACACAAACTTGTATGGGACGAAAGTGTGCAGCTACATATACCAGTATTTTGTGCAGTGAAGAAATACACACAAAAATTGATCTTGCAATTGATTTGATTGATGTTAACGTAAATACTGCTCTTAAAGTTTTTAATGATTGTATAAGAGAAAGTGCTGAATCCATGAAAACATGCGTATCATTTAACAACAATGGAAGTTCATGTAAATGGTTTGATGTAGAATGTAAATTTTGTAAAAGAAACACTAGAAGATTGTTACAGATATTTCGTCGTTCAGTAAAATTAGAAAAGAAAGCAGAAGTAATAGCTGAAATGAAAAATGAATATGTAATTGCTAGACGTGAATATAAGAATTTACTAAAGCGGAAGAGGAAACAATTTAACAAAGCTTTACTAGATAAACTGGTAACGACAGTGGGAAACCAAAAAGAATTTTGGGACGTTGTTCATAACGCGTCCTTCAAAAGAAAACAGCCTAGAAATAATATATCAGTCGACTCCTGGTTTCAACACTTTAAAGCCTTGCTGGAAACGGGATGCTGACAACACAGTAAATGAGTATTCAGCTGAAGTTGAAATGGAAGGCTATATGAATCGTCCGATCTCTAAAGATGAAATATTGCTAGCACTTAGAAAATTAAAAAACCATAAAGCAGCTGGTCCCGATGGCATTATTGCCGAGCTTTTTAAGAACTCGAATGATCAAGTTGTATACTTCCTTCTAAAACTGTTTAATAACCTATTTGATAATAGTGTGTTTCCTGAGAACTGGTTCGAATCTGTTATTCAACCTATTTTCAAGAAGGGTGATATCAATGATCCCAACAATTATAGAGGAATTTCCTTGAGCGATGTTAGTAGTAAATTATTTGGTATAGTGATAAACAATAGACTGCAAGAATGGGTGGATGAACACAATATCACAGGTGATTATCAAGCTGGATTTAAGAGAGGATACTCAACAGTCGACCATATGTTTTCTTTACTAGCTCTCGTACAGAAACAGTTTTGTTATAATCGAAATTGTATGTTGCATTTATTGATTTCGAAAAAGCTTTTGACACGATAAATCGAAATATTCTTTGGCAAATTCTCTTAAAAAAATGGCATTAAAGGCAAATTATTCAGATGTATTAAAAGCATGTACAATGATGTCAAGGCCAGAGTACGATGTGGTTCTACGTTAACTGATTACATTGCCTGCACATCAGGATTAAGGCAAGGAGATGCTTGCAGCCCTGTTCTGTTTTCTCTTCATTAACGAACTGGCGGTTGAAGTAATTAATAAAGGAAGACATGGCGCTCGATTTTCACTAGATGCATTCGAATTATTTATTCTGTTGTTGGCTGACGATGTTATTTTGATGGCAGAGACAGTTACAGGTCTGCAAACACAACTGAACAGCTTACAACATGCCGCTGCATCTCTTCAACTTAAAGTTAATATGACTAAAAGCAACATCATAGTATTTCGGAAGGGTGGATATTTGAGTGTGAGAGAAAAATGGTTGTATAACGGTGAAAGAATGCCTGTAGTTAATGCGTATAAATATTTAGGAATTTTCTTCTCTACGCGCTTGAGCTTCACTGCTGCATGCAAAGACCTTGCAAGCAGAGCGAAGAATGCTTTGATTTATCTTCTTAAAAGGTTACACATGTTAGATAACAACTCTTTTAGTTTATTTATGAAATTGTTTGATTCTCAGATACAGCCAGTTGTGCAGTATGGCTCTGAATTATGGGGCCTAGACATTGCTGTTGTCCATTGTGAATCAGTCCATTTATTTGCGTTGAAGAAATTTTTAGGAGTAGACAGGCGAACACCCAATGACCTTGTTTATGGTGAAACAAATCGCTATCCATATATATATAAATTCTGCTGTTAAGTGTGTATTCGCTACTGGCTTAAGCTGATACAAATGGAGAATCACAGGATTCCACGCAAAGCTTATGACATGTTATTGACCTTGATGCAAAAGGTAAGAAAAATTGGGTAACAAATGTACGCTTATGTTTGTTTAAATATGGATTTGGATTCGTTTGGGCAAATCAAGGCGTTGGAAATGTTCATGATTTCATATGTTGTTTCAAGCAAAGGATGATTGATTGTAGGTGGCAGACTTGGTCCGATCATATTCAAACTAGTGATAGATTCAACTTGTATAGACTTTTTGCAGTGACCACAGTTTAAAACCTTACTTACATTTAGATATCGATAGACACTTAAAATATATTACGACTAGATTTAGGCTCGGGATTTCTGAGCTGGCATTACATCGCTTCCGACACAAAACGTCTGTGTTCAACGATTTAATCTGCCCTTATGTACTGAAAGCGAAGAAAGTGAGGTGCATTTTGTTCTTTGTTGCCCAGCTCTTAAACATATACGCGAAACTTTAATTAAGCCTAAATATTATAGACATCCTTCACTGTTTAAACTGAGTTTGCTAATGTCATCGACCAAACCTGAAGATGTGCGTAGTCTTTCTTTGTTTTTTGTATAAAGGATTCAAAATGAGAGATGTTGTGACTTCTTGAAAGGTACATGAACACATTTATATCATCGTCAACTTGTATTTTGAATTGTTATATATCTTCATCAGTTACATATTCGCATTCCCCTTCATGATGGATCTCTGTCTCTCTCTGTCTCTTTATCTGTCTGTCTGTCTGTCTCACTTGCTGGAATGCCAGCATAGCTTCACTTCACCACATTGTCCTATTAAATATGAGACGGATGTGACGGGCACGACAGCGATCCGCTTTTCATCTGCCAGTCGTGTGTGTGTGTGTGTGTGTGTGTGTGTTGTGTGTGTGTGTGCGCGCGTGTGTGTGTGTGCGCGTGCGTGCGTGCGTGCGTGCGTGTGTGTGTGTGTGTGTGTGTGTGTGTGCGTGTGCGTGCGTGCGTGCGTGCGTGCGCCCGCGCGCGTGTGTGTTTTTTAGCAGGAAGATGCGTATGGAGAGAGGGTAAGAGAAAGATTGCAGCGAGATGTCATATTTGTACACTAGCGACTTTAAGCAGATACACTTTCATACATTTATGCCCCATGCTCTCGCGCGCGCGCACGCACTCACTCACTCACTCACTCACTCTCACACACACACACACACACACACACACACACACACACACACACACACACACACACACACACACACACACACACATACGTATTCAATCGCCCGCGCGCGCAGACACACACAGAGACACACACACACACACACACACACTGACACGCGCGCGCTTGTGCACGCACGCATTACATTTTCAGACCGACGGACGGACATACATATATACAGATAGACACACACACACACACACACACACACACACACACACACACACACACACACACACACACAGCAATTTGCACGCACGCACGCATGCACAGGCTCTTACTCCCTCTCCCTCTTTCTCAGTTTCTCTCTCTCCCCTTTCACTTTCTCTCTCTCTCTCTCTCTCTCTCTCTCTCTCTCTCTCTCTCTGTTTCTCTCTCTCTCTCTGTTTCTGTCACACACACACACACACACACACACACACACACACACACACACACACACATACACACACACCACGTACTCAAGCGCCCCCGCGCACGCGGACACGCATACAGCCAGCTAGACAGACAGACACTCACACAGACAGGCGCGCGCGCGCACACACGCACGCATTACATATACAGACAGACGGACGGACATACATATATACAGAGAGACAGCTACACACACACACACACACACACACACACACACACACACACACACACACACACACACACACACACACACACAAGCATCAAACACAACAACAACAACAACAACAACAAAAAAACAAAGCCGCACACAACACATTCACACTCATCCAGGAGGACGCTTGCTTGTTTCAGGTGTGCATCGTTCAGAAGAAGGACACGAAGCAGATGTTCGCCATGAAGTACATGAACAAAGCCATGTGCGCCCGCCAGTCGGCCATCACCAACGTGGTGCGGGAACTGGAGATGCTGACCTGCCTGGACCACCCTTTCCTGGTCAACCTGTGGTACGCCTTTCAGGTCAGTGGGTCGCTCGGCCTCTTTTCCCATCTTGTTGCTGACAGACTTTTCTTTCTTTTTTATTATTTTTTTTCTTGTTATTTGGTCTCGATTTTTCGCACCGTGTGATGAAATTGATTTTTTCCCCCCTTTTTATTTGGGGGGGGGGGGGGGGGGGGGGGAGGGGGGGGGGGGGGGGCGGTGGTAAGGAAAAGGAGACCAAGGGAGAAAAAAAAGGATGAAGGAAAAAATGGGGAAAAAAAAAAGGAAAACGAATGCGCGCACGTGCGTGTATGTATGTATGTATGTATGTAGTATGTATGTATGTATGTATGTGTGTGTGTGTGTGTGTGTGTGTGTGTGTGTGTGTGTGTGAGAGAGAGAGAGAGAGAGAGAGAGAGAGAGAGAGAGAGAGAGAGAGGCTGAAGGATGGCGGAGGGGATAATTGAATTTTGTGCCTGTGTGCTAATTTTCGGCTTTACTCGTGGACATGTATTCTTGATGCAAATGTCTAGCTTCATCGTGGCCGTGCACGCGTCTTGCCGCATCGAACTCTGTCGGGAAAGGAGAAGACAAAGAAAACGTAAAAGAAAGCGAAAAAGCACATTTCTGAATGCGAGTCTTGCCCATACGCGAACATGACAGCGTGGAGAAAGAAGATGGCAAAGCTGAATGCATAGATGTTGAAAACTAACAGAAATCCGATTTATATTTGCATGTGATTGTTAAATTGCAAGTGAATGTAGAATGTTTGCCTGATGTTGATCTGCTTGAAGTTTCAGGAACAGAAAACAAGTATTTCTGTAACCAGCAGACTATGTTTTTATATGTGGACATGCCCACGTTCCATGAATTAACCCATAGCTTGACTGTAAAAGGTAAACTGCACCATGGATCACCATTTGCGACGGAGTGGACAATGATGAAGGAGCATAAATGACTTATCTATAATATTGTCCATGACATGGTCAAGACTAAATAAAAAGCGACAGTTTCGTCATGGTTTGGGGGGGGGGGGGGGGGGAAGCTGTTAGAGAGAAATGGGTATGTCTACTGGGAGGAAAACCCGACTCACTGACAAGTTTGAAATGCTGTCTGGAAGCAAATGATTGGAGTCTGAAATATTACATTATACAGACAAAACAGGTTCTGTGTATACACATAGAAACATACTTTTTTTTTACACATATATTCATATATTTGTGTGGGTAAAAAATATCACAATGATATATGGCGTAGTTTTGTTCATTTGTTCATGGTTCGATTGTAAAGCATCTATTTCCTTGCATACGGATGGTGTCAAGAAGCAGCAGAACTTTTTTAATTGTTTAAACTGATTACCAAGGTTACCTGCAGGATGTAGGTTACGAGTCGAAGAGTCTGCACATGTTTTTTTTTTTCGACACAACTACACGTTTCGTTGTTTAGTAGTTTGATATGGCAATAGCAGTGCTGAGACTTCTTCAACTTTAAAATCTGTTGATGAAGGTAGCGTCATTGTTCTCAGAGATTTGTTTGTGTAAGTGATTGTCAAGAGCTGTGTGCGTGTGTGTGTGTGTGTGTGTGTGTGTGTGTGTGTGCGCGCGCGCGCGCGCGCACGCACGCGCGCGCGCGTGTGTGTGTGTGTGTGTGTGCTGACCAGGACGAGGAAGATCTGTTCATGGTAGTGGACCCTTTTTCTGGGGGGGGCGACCTGCGCTACCACATGCAACAGGAGCTGACCTTCAAGGAAGACTGCGTCAAGTTCTACCTCTGTGAACTGGCCCTCGTCCTTGACTATCTCAGGAGCCAGAGAATCATACACAGGTAATCAACAACCACAGAATTATGCCTAAGTCATTAATAGATAACCATATATTCAGACAAGGCAGAAGATAGCTAGATGATATTATCCAGGCGAGAAATAACTCATCACACACAGGTAATAAATAGGTATAAATTACACACATGCAATGACCGCAAAATTATGCGAGGTAATAAATAGCCAGAATATTGCCCATGTAATGAACAGCTGAAGAATTATACGGAGAGTATTCATCTGTACAGAATTATACACATATATTGGAATTGGGAATTACACACAGGTGACAAATAGTAGGAGAATTGTACGCATGAAATAAAATAAGAGAAAAGTGTATACAGCTAATGAACAACTACACAGTTATACCCTAGATTATGAATAGAGAATTATACACAGGTTATAGATAATTGTACATAAGTTATAAATAGGTAGAAAATTACACACCGGTTGTAGATAACTAAAGAGATATACTGTGGTAATGAAAACCTTGTGCTGGAGGATTGTAAGCCAGGTGATAGACAACTGGAAAAGTATACATATGTAACAAATAGCTGAAGATTTATAGCATGTGGTAAATAACTAGAGAATGTAATAAATCAATATAGAATTATACAGAGGCTGAATAAATGGCTGAGTAATTGTACAGGGATAAGAAATATTTGGAAAATCATACACAGATGATAGATGGCTAGAGAATGTTGCATTCAATATTATGTAGTGGGTCATGAATAGATTACAGATAACTAAATAATAGTGTTTGCAAGAAACTGAGAGTGATTCACAGGTAATGGATAACTAGAGAATTGTAAACAGGTAAAATACATTTAAATAGTTCCTTACAGGTAACAAAGAATTAAGTTAAGTGATATAAACGACCGGATAACATTACACATATAATGAAAAAAAAAAAAAAGAACTGGTTTGTATGCCTTTTGATTTTGAGCGTGGCATCTCAGTGTACACAGAGACAGGATGATCTGATGTCTGGCAGCAACAAGAAACCCTCACCTGCCCACAGCTGCCACTGTGTTTTGTTCTGACCACTCAAGAACAAATTACGAAAAAAAAAAAAAAATCAGAATTCTTGAATTCCAGAAAAAGGCCTTTGTCCGGGCGCTTTGAACGTAGTTAAAACATTCCTTCGAATACCTGCCAACCATCATGTGTGTGTTAGGACATAGATATGGTGCAGCAAGGTATCACTGTCGGACGATTTGTAATTTTATATGATTTGTTGTGTGCGTCATGTTTAATTACTGCAGGCCCAGCAGTTTCTGAACTGCACGCGTGTCAAGGGAAGCATCAAGAAGGACTTCATCTCATCTGTCCTTCAAAAACCTTGTGAAACAACTAAGCCTCATTTTTCAGTACGTGCTATTTAATAAAAGCACACGATATATCGCGCTATGAACGTTGACCTTTGTACAAAGTGAAAGTTGGGAACAGTTCAATTATATTACTATGATAGTTTGAACGAACACCCAGGATAGGCTCCCCAGAAATTCGTTGGGATAGATCATTCCATATCGTTTGACCGAGTGTCTGATTAAGTTCTGGCTTTTCAAACAGAATTATGCCAGACTGAACAGGAGAAAGAAATCGCAACTATTTGAAACTTGGTTGTATATCAACACAAATGATCGTTTTTATTAGACTGGAAAAATCTGTATCATTCACCTCAAATCATGACGATATCCTTCCACGATTACAGGCTGTGTTATGACATAGACATTGCGAACATCAACTATAAAGAATGGGATATAAAGTTTCTGATTCACTATGGGTTGAATTCACGGTTTCTGCACGCGCATAAGATAGATGATTTCAAATGTAATGATTCATCTAAAGATACCACATATATGTTTATGTGCATGCGATATTTTGAGGGAGGCATGGATGGGTCACAAAACTGTAAGGAAGTAAGGTGACTGCAGGCGGAAACTGAAACAAAATTTAAGGCAATTTAAAGTAAATCCGCCTGTTAACAGGGACAGACAAATTACAAGACAAAACTCGACGCGTTTCAATCTCTTTGATCTTCATCCATAGCGTTGTGGCCATTTTGCGCCGAATTGGAAAAGGTAAGTGATAGCTCCTTCTTCGTTTTCATTGCCCGGCATGTTGTTTATCTTGCCTGAAGAAGACCTAAGAGATCGAAAAGCGTCGTGTTTTGTCTTCAGATTTGCTTGTCCCTGTTAACTGGCAGATTTACTTTCAATTCCTTTTAAAGATTTTGAACAAACCTGTAGTTTTTGTGTGTCAGTGTCTGCGAAGATGGCACTGATCACAAGTTTTGGCATACCATTGTGTGCAGATATGTCATCTTGGGTGTATATGTTTAATGAAATAGATGTAAAAAAAAAAAATCATTTGACAAATTAGTAGATTTGGAAAGACAGGGGGTTAGTTACTGCCAAGGATATAGACAAACGAAGCACAGGACAAGACAATGCATTTCGACCTCTTGGTCTACTTCAGGCAAAAACAACATATAACACTTAGGACAGTATGAACAAAGAACTGCTTGTTCGCACTGTCCTAAATGTTAAATGTTTTTGTCTGAAGTAGACCCAAGAGGTCGTAATGCTTTGTGTCTTGTCCTGTGCTTCGTTTGTATATGTCCTTGACGGTAACTAACCCCCGTATTTGTAAACTTTGCTTCATTTTCCGCCCTCAGTCACTCCATTTTGAAAATTATTAGATTTTTGAGCTGCTTGAATCTGATGACTAAGGACACCGTATTTCACAAGATAGTAAAGCATTGCTCATTCCAATGAATACAGGGAACCGACTGCCACAAATACGTGGAGTCCTGGAAAACCTAAAATTGAATACGTAATCGCAGAAAAGAGTTCCCCTGAAGATTGTCTATACAAAATTAAATCATGCACATATCTCTGCCAGGCTTTGGGCATACAGACTATTGTTTTCCACTAGATACTATTTTTTCAAATAATCGTCTTGTTCATACTGACATCAAGTAGTTTTTAAATGTAATGAAACCTGTAGGGTTAAATGTATGTTTCTGTGGAGATTTGGCCTATTTTGTATTCGCGGGTTTTTGTCAAATATAGTGTCGTATTAAGTGTGTCAGCCCACATTTTTATGACATCCAATCAGTTCTGTCTTTCTGTCTGTTTATCTGTCTGCCTGCCTGTCTGTCTGCCTGTCCGTCTGTCTGTCTCTCCCCCAAACTCTCTCTCTCTCTTTCTCTCTCCTCTCTCTCTCTCTCTCTCTCTCTCTCTCTCTCTCTCTCTCTCTCTCTCTCTCTTTCAAGATGGGGATTTAAACAGTATGATCAAGCAGAAAGAGTTCTTCATTTTGCTTATAAGAAATAACTTCACGTCCCAATTAAAACGACATACAATATCGGTAATGATGGGCTCGCTGGCTATCCGTTACACATAAATACCACCGTGAAAGTAACAGGGTACTGAGTCCGACCGACTTTTTTTAAGACAACCAGAAAATATGTATTAAAAAGTGGCATATGAAAAACTCTCATGCTGTAAAAAAAAAAAACAAGGAAATATTAAGACTAGGGTGTCACAGGTTAAGGCAGTCTAATGTGATAACGAATATGAACAAGCATGGCTATTTGGCTGTTGCAGAGAGATTTTTGTTTATTTAAATTGCGTAAACTTCTGTCATCGTTGGAGAAATCACGTCGGCGAAAATCAAAAGCTGGTTTTCAAACATATTTTGTCATCAAAACATGTATCACAGAAGCATATTGAAACTTGGTGTTACCAACTAAATGAGCACCGTTACTACTTAAATATGACAGAGGAAAACCATTGTATGCCTAGTATGTAAAACGAAACCAGAATCAGAAAGTCTTTATTTGATTATCAAGGTTATGATATTCAAGGGGTAAAAAAAAACAACCTTACTCTGATGGTGATTCACGCGGAAATCACCAAAACAACTTAACAAGGGCTCAGCAGATCATTTGGTTAATTTGTCTTTTGCATTCAACAATAGATCAATGGAATTGTACTAAACGCAGACTCCCAAGGCACGCGTGTGCACGAGAGACAGAGAGAAAGAGAGAGAGAGAGAGAGAGAGAGAGAGAGAGAGAGAGAGAGAGAGAGAGAGAGAGAGTGTGTGTGTGTGTGTGTGTGTGTGTGAAGGTTGGATGTCTGTGAGTTTGAGTGAGAGGTGGGTGAAGTTAGGG
>JADBJO010000517.1:631792-634292 GCA_016801955.1 Conus betulinus | reverse complement strand
ATGCAGCGTTTTTAGCTCCCTTGGCCCATACTACCGGATTGAGAGAGAGAGAGAGAGAGAGAGAGAGAGAGAGAGAGAGAGAGAGAGAGAGAGAATAACCAGAAGATGGATAGATTGAAGATGTGTGTGTGTGTGTGTGTGTGTGTGTGTGTGTGTGTGTGTGTGTGTGTGTGCGCGCGCGTGCGTGCATGCGTGCGTACGTGCGTGTGTGTGTGTTGTTTCCACGCATGCATCCACGACATTTCTGTTTGTGGCATTTCAAGAAATTTTTTTTTGGTTTCTTTTTAAGACTTTATTCGAGAGAGCTTCCGAGATTAGGGGGATGCGATGAGTTATTGCGCTTTTTTTTCTTTAAAGAAGAAAAAAGAAAAGATTGTGATGCAGCTTCGGCCATAGTTTTTTGTTAATGGTATTGTTGTTTTTCCGGCATAAGATCGCCAGAAGATTTTCTGAAGATTTTTCTAAACTGTTTAGCAAGTAGGATTGGTAGTATTTTCTTCATGTGAAACATTTATTTATTCCCCATTCACACACACACACACACACACACACACACACACACACACACACACACACATATATATATATATATATATATATATATATATATATATATATATGACGCCGTCTGTCTGTCTCTCTATGTTTCTATGGGTCTGTCTTAGTCTCTGTCTGTCTTGTCTGTCTGCCTGTTTACATGTCTCCGTCTGTCTGTATCTGTATCTCCCCGTGACTACCTGTCTATCTCTCTCTCTTTGTCTCTCTTTTTGTCTGGTTGTACTTTGTCTCTGTGCTATCGTCTCTCTCTTTGTCTCTCTCTTTTCTCTCTCTCTCTCTCTCTCTCTCTCTCTCTCTCTCTCTCTCTCTCTCTCGTGTCAGACAGATCTTGTTGTTTACTCCATACGCACGCGTCTACTCCATTTATTCAAGGGGAGAAACTGAGGAAAAAAGAATCCACTTTTTGTTCTCCCATTACTAAAACAAGCAAACAAAAAACTAAAGAGTTTTACAATGACTATGAATACTAAGTAATACATACGCAAATCTGATGACAACTTTCGTTCCGAGTTTTCACAAAACACTACGAATTATTGGCTATTAACCTCCGTTTTTCTATTCAACGTACAGCACATAAGCATTACATTTCTCGTTCTTTCTCTTGAAATACTGAACAGTTGCATTGAAAACGTTTCCTTTGTAAACATTCCACCAGCGGGAGTGAAGTTTCCAGGAGGTAGATACGATCCACTGGCTGGAGGCTGAGATTTTCCCTAAGGAATCAGTATTACAACAAACAGAATCCCACGCAGATTTCTGTCTGCGCTACATCGCCGACCACTCTCTAGTCCCTTGGAAAACAACGTTTTCCGTTTCAACACCCAAGGTTGAAAAATATTGACTAACTTGACCCAATCAAGCAACCTCTCCTCCTTCTCCTCCTGTCTAGCACTCCTGGTCTGACATACAGATCGGGAACACACCCGTCCTACAGTTAGCTTCTTTCAATCGTCACGTGCCTCAGTGTCCAATCAACAACAAGAAAAGGTTGGGGATCCAAGCACTGTTCATGTAATTATTGTCTAACATTTTGTCAAAATCAAACATGCTGGCATTTCAAAATCGTCACCTGCATTCCTCAACGCATATCTCTTGTTATGACATCAATTTGAAGAAGATCAGAGTCCTGAAAATATGGAGAAGTGGTGGTTTTTTTTTTTTTTTTTTTTTTTTTTTTTTTTTTTTTTGATTGTCCCTTGCAAAGAAGGAGAAGTATGTTTTTATTGGTATCCATGTTACGATTCGGATAATGTCGATTGCTCTCTGACAAGAAGTTTTCAAGTGCTGGATGTGACATTTGAAGGAAACTTTTCAATCGAAAATAAATCCAGAAATTTGGCTTCCTTCACAGTTGGAATGGTGGATTTTTTTTCCAGACGAATTTCACGGTCAGCAAACTACAGTTGTGACAATGAATACATTAGGTTTTGATACCTGAACAAGTCCAGCCATTTTCCCCTCTGGCCACTGTCGGACCTTATCCCACACCAAGTTGGAGCCGACGCTCTGCGCCAGCGTAGAGGGTTCCAGCTGCATAGAACGCCAAGTCGTCAACGAACTGAGAGCACTCGGAATCCTCGGTTGACAGGGCTTACTGACGTTAATTTTGATGCTGAAGGAAGAAGATGAAAAGATGCTTCCCTTGGATCTGCACCCATCTCCTGCTCGTGGATTTCAGACTGCGTGGTGCCATCGTGAGTTTGAAACTGCCGACCAGCTAATTTGGTGGAAAACCCAGATGATGAAGATCCGCGAGAATGCCTTCGGCAAGTAAGGTACAGTAATTGTGAAAGCAATCATAAAGAAATACTTAGTTGTCGTACGCATGCCCTGTTCCCTTCTTCTCACCCTCTCTCACGTCCACTCTTTTGCTGTCTATCATCTAAACAAATGCTCTCTCTCTCTCTCTCTCTCTCTCTCTCTCTCTCTCTCTCTCTCTCTC
>JADBJO010000517.1:616792-629292 GCA_016801955.1 Conus betulinus | reverse complement strand
TTTTTTTTTTTTTTATATCAGGCAGTGTCGCTCCGAAAAATAGAATGCAGTTCTTCGATTGAGCCCCCAGTTCCACACGGGACTTGATAGAGGAGTGTCAGCGTATTAATGCCTTGGATCTAACAACTCCAGTTTTAGGTCCCAAATGTCCCCCTTATCCAACCGGGATAAAATGATCGAAAGGCCTGTGCAGCATTGTAGTAGGAGAAATTGCAACAGTGATTCCAGGTACAGACACAGAGAGAATGAAATGTCAGCATACACGCACACACCCGCCTGCCCGCACGCACACTCACGCGCACGCACGCACGCACGCACGCACACACACACACACACACACACACACACACACACACACACACACACACACACACACACACAACAAAACGCGAGCGTGTGCGTGCGCATTGGTGTGCGCGTGTGTGCACAATGCCCATTCAGTTAATGCCATCGTTTGTTACTATTTCAGTACCAGGTCTTAATAATCCTAACTACGTGAAACATGGAGAAGATGAGCAGATATACAGGTGGGGTGTGTGCGTGCTTGCTTGCATGCATGCGTGTGTGCGTGCGTGTGTGTGCCCATTAATCTGTCTGTCTGTGCATACACACACATATACCACCCACCCCTCACGCATACTCATACATCTGTAAATCTGCCAATCTTCTCCATGTGTTGGATAGTTAGAATTATTAAGATCAGCCACTGCAATATTAGCCATCGATCGTAATAGTTGAATAAATTAAAAAGAAAAATTAATGAATACATCGAAAAAAAGGGCATTGAACAAAATATCATCATATCAAAAGAGTTTGACCAAAACAGGACATTTACAGTGCACGCGTACACCTACACTCTCACACACACACACACACACACACACACACACACACACACACACACACACACGCACGCACGCACGCACGCACGCACGCACGCACGCACGCACACATGCGCGCGCACACGCATGTACACACATGCACACACACACACACACACACACACACACACACACACACACACACACACACACACACACACACACACACACACACAACACACACACACACACACACACACAAAATACATTTAAAGGAATTGTTAAATAGGGCAGGAAGCAGTAAACAGTAGATAACAAACCAGAGGGATATCCTCTAACAGCAGGAAAGTTCCTCTTGATAGTGGGAAAGATTTTAACCCGTGATTCCTCTGAAACAGCACGTAAGACGACCGTGTGGCGAAAGCTTGACTGTGTGTGGAGTTGTATTGGTCTCACCTATCAGCCAAAAAGCAACGAGTGGTGCCGCATGATGCGCACATCAGTTTGCATGGTGGTGGCGTCTTTCGCCGGTGGACACTGCAGTCATGAAATACCACACACACACAAATATGAAATACACAAATACAAAATCAATTCATAGCACATCTACAAGTCATTCACATATACACGCTGACATACATACAGTAGAAGCTAACATATGTTCCAACACACACACACACACACACACACACACACACACACACGCACGCACGCACGCACGCACGCACGCGCGCGCGCGCGCACACACACACGCACGCACACGCACGCACACACACACACACACACACACACACACACACACACACACACACACACACACACACACACCACACACAACAGAGAGAGGGAGGAGAGAGACAGGGAGCAGAAATCGCAAGGGTATTTTATGAGGGGGGTGTGTGTCGGGTGCCAGTACAGTCATTTGTGTAGAGAATGAAAAGGACAGCTGATATGACAGCACTTTGAGAACCAGCAGGAGTATGTCTTACAGATAGGGGGAGCTTATTGGAAACGCACACACTGAAGTCTGTTTACACGAAGCTAATAATCCACGGAACAAGTCAAGGGTTAGCATTCCTGGCCATAAGGTGGGGCCTGAATAGTATTGAATGCAGAAGGAAAATCTATAAATAAAATTTGTGCAAAAGAAACGAACCCGGATTTTTTCCAAGTGCTTGAAAATGTTATAGAGGAGAATGAGTGTTAGGCATGTACGAGATTGATTTGAACCCGTGTGGGAATATATGTTCTGTAATGCGTTTGAGGATAAAGTCTCGATGCATCTTGTAATGATAGAGGTCAGAGCTACATGGTCAGTCAGTCAAAGTGACAGGTTACATTTGCCGGGTCATGAGGCAAATGATGAAATTCTCCACGCAGCTGGGGCACGACAAACTATCAGAGACCATGAAAACAAAACAGCAAAATTACTGCTCAGTTGAATGGCGCACGACTTCGACACTCGTCTGTTGATGGTATTATGTCAGGGCCAGCTGTTTCCTTCATTTTCAGATTTAAAAGGAAACATTCAGCTTCTTTCGTGTCACTCTCTCATCTTCATCTGTACCATTCTCCGCAATGTTTTCATTTAGATTCTCGTGCAGTCGTTCAACAAACATTATCAAATTCTTCTTTGATGTCATGCTTAAAACGATAGCAAAGCTGATCGAGTTTTTCCTGAAAATTCCTCTTGTCTTGTATAAGCATGACTGATGCAGGGCAGGTTGATTTGGCTTGCCCAGTAAGAGTTTTAGTCCTTTCCACACTTCAGCCATATTTCCCATGGTGGACATGGGACACAGCTTTTTTTTCTTTATATTCAAGTTGATGTCTTAATGGAATGCCCTGTGCCTGCCTGCGCCCCCTCCCCCCCCCTCCCCTCTCCCCCATGTCAGCACAGCGCAGGCTGTCAAAGGTAGTGCAGGATTGCTCCCGGCTGTTGAAGACAGTACTTCCCTGGGCCCCTCTGGCACCTGTGGATGTACCTTTTTCTCGTAAATAACAAACCAGCAGGGTATCCCTTGCACTCACGGTAAATCAGGTATGCACATGCATCTTCAAATCAATACTGATTGCGGCACCAATTCGCCTAGCACGAAGGCAGACACTAAGCACTTAGAACGAACTAGGAAACGCCTTCAAAGAAGTATGCTCCAAGCTTACCAACGCACCCTGTGTTACACTGAAGAAATAAACAAACACAAATTACCATGTATTCGAGACTGGGGTTGTCATTTGATTATGAACTAAGTTAAGCAGATCACATAGTAAAATGAAAGCAAATCCAGGCAACATAAGTTGAATGAGAATGCAGGAAATGTCAAGATAGGGAGGGGTAAACAGAGAAGGAAACTCTTGCTCCTGTTTTTTCAAGGATTCACTTCAGTGGTTATTTTAACGTCTGTTCTTCATCGATGGTATTAGATTATATTATATTAATAGGCAACAGGGATATCTGAGAATGCCAGACCTACTGTCTCTGGTCATTTTCTCTCACGTCCTTCATTCACATATTAGACGCATTCACATCCAGACACTCCACTAAGAATCCTTCTAAAAATACGGGGAAAAAAAAAACACAACGGTCTGCCCAACTCTGACTAGGCAACAACGTGTACGATGTCCATAATACATGTGTCATATAAAATATGGTCAATGCTTTCAAAGTATATAGTATTTATACCTTTTAATCCGTATTGCTTTGTTAAAATTGAGCAGTCTAGTAGTATATAATGGACAGAAAATTTTCTCTCACATATACACTTAACATCGGGAGAGAAATTTGTGTTTCATGTGTTTAACCTACGTTTATTGATTATCTGTGCTATATATCCTGGGCGGGAAGGCAATTCATGTGGCTTCTTAGTGAAATTTCTGGTATGAATAGTTTTCCAACAGATGAAGTATTTCACTTATAGATGGTTTCAGAGGACATTCAGAAATCGGCGGAACATTTTCCAAAGCTCCTTGTTCACCAGATTATCTGCTATTTCATTCCACTTTTAGCTGCCGCAGTGTAATGGTGCTCAGCAAATATTAATGCCTATACATCGATTTCTTAAGCAGGGAATAACGTATTTAATTTCATAAGAATAAATCTATTCTAGCTTTGCAGTTCCACTATTGCAATGATTGTGGAACTGATGTCGAATCTACGCATAACAATACATTAAAGGTGGCAACTGGTGAGTCAAAGCCATCAGTATCGCATACAACTCTGCTGTATTCTTGTTTCCTCCTCTTTGTTCTGTGTGCTGTGTGTCTGCATTTGTGCTGGGCAAACTAGTGTCCTAAGTAATATTCGTGAGGAGTTAAGGGCGTATACCCAGTCTCACGACTATTATCCTTCTTGTTTGGTATGTTCTGTTCACGGCTCTCTGTTTCATTTAAGATTTCTTTCTTTTTTAAAATTCCAGTTTAAACGAAAACGCACACGTCAGACAAGTGTAAGCTTACAGATAAACATTTTGCTTTCCTATTCATACGGACCAAGAGCGCCCACGAACATGTGAAGTTAGTTGTTTCTGATTGTGATAGTTTCGTTTCCGGCAAACGTGAACAAACTTGTCTCTTACAATGCCACTCTGTGATACATGTAAATTGATATTTTTGTTTCTGCTGTTTGTGCAAGTATTTTGTATGACGTTTAGTCACTTTTAGTGTTATGATGGCTTGCGGACAAGGAATTAATGGCTCAGTTACGCATTTATTTCACTACGCGTTTGTTTCTGCAGAGCGTACGAAACCAACGTCAGCATTTCGTCAAATTTTTGTTTTCTGATGGTTTTTCCAAGACCGACATGTTTACAGGCAGCAGGTCTCTTTCGGATGTTATTTTCCAAAGCTGATGTTGTATACATTATTCGTTATCAATGTGTGCAATTTGGGGGCGAATGATTGATAAAGAGAAAAAGGACGTAAGCGTGGGCTGTTCGACGTCTTGATTGTATTGATTTCTCTGCCCACGTCTTCACGTTTCAGTCAGTCGGCACGAAATCGGAACAAATCGTAAGAGTTTCTTGGATTAGTCATACACGTATGGCCTCTCACGCATTGCATTATCGGCTGATTTGCTGATTCACCTCGACGTATTAATCCCCACAGTGAGATGAACAGCCCAGCATGTTTGCCGCTGGAAAATATATCTGGACGTTCGGGCAAAATCATATTAACAATGCTTCCACATACATAGTGACCTAAGCACGAAGGAGTTGAACAGATTTAATTATCCACTCACCACCCTTCAGGCTGAAGGAAATCTGGCTTACCAAAAGTGATTGTCTGGTTCTAAGTCTTTTACTGAAATAAAGGACAATTGTACTGCCGTGTAGGTATGTTGGTTAACTTCAGGAACCGATTGAGAGTATGGGGTTTGAGGGGGAGGGGTGGAGAGGGAGAGAGAGGGAGGCGTGAAGAAAGTTTGGGCCGAATTCCACTAATGCCTGATGTCTGTATGGATTTTCGTTTGTGGCGGTCGGCTTCTATCCAGAGTTGAGCGCACAGGGGGGTCCTAAGGGAAAACTGGGCCAGTCGGTTTTCATTTGCACCACAGACATGTCTTTGAAAGTATTACTCTTTCACACGCTTTACGCGTTTGTAAATAAGCCTGGCTGGGGGGGTGACGCCGGAACACACGCAGACACACACACACACACACACACACACACACACACACACACACACACACACACACACACACACACACACACACACACACACACACACACACACACACACAGACAGACACACACACACACACACACACACACACACACAAGTACACACACACACACACACACACACACACACACACACACACACACACACACACACGTGCGCGCGCGCTTTTTAAAAATCTTTGTTGTGCTATCAAATGTTTGTAATTTGTGTTTCTTTTGATGTATCATCGGTCAGTACCTCTACAGCCACAAAAGTCTTTTATTCTCCTTGATAAAACTTACTCCAACAGATATCCCTCACCATGCGATGGACGTGTGAATCAGTTGTCGCGATTTATATCATACAATCGTCTTACGATCCAATAATCTCATCTCCGTAAAAGAGTTTAGAATAAAGCAATCCTGCAGGTATAATAGAACGGACAATTTTGCCAGCTCCCCTAACTCCGTTCCGCCACATGCTGGTAATGGGCAGATCGTTATGGCTCAAATTTTCACAAACTACCCATGCGCTTCTTGAAATGCGATCCATACATAATGAAAGAAGAGATTGTCACCATAGAGCTCTACAAATATGGGGGCACACTAGTTTCCATAAGCCGATAATAGCTATTTTCACAGGAAAAACGGCCATAATCCTTCAGGGAAACGGGGCTCAAGCTGTTTTCCCAGGTCACATGATACCTGAAGATCGTAACACCTGCTCTCCCTTAGGATCATAAGTTTCTCCCATTTTCCCCAGGAAGACGTTTATGATCGGTATTAATGTAAGGATAACAACTTTTCCATGTTCTCGCGGGGGAAAAACAGTTATCACTAGTAGGAAAACAATGAACATTCCAAAACACATGACCATCACAATTTTTTTTTTTTTTTTTGTCGACCCCGTTTGCGCTTGTCATAATGAAGAGTGGTCATTGCTGTTTTGCCTGTTAACGACGTTTCCCTTGCGATGATAACTGTTTACTTCAGAGAGGCAATGATGGCAGTGATTATCCCAAGGGAAATAGGGGAAACACTTGTGATCTTAAGGGGAAAACGGTTGTGATTTAAGGAAAATAGTCGTCATTCTCAGGGTAATTTTTTTTCCCATTTTAATGTTTTCCTCGAGGATCGTCGCTGTTTTGCGGAGAGAAAGCACCTGTTATTACCTTTAGATCATGGTGTGAATTCATATACATGGGCCATACGAATCAGACAGGAAGGAAACCGCAGGTTGGTGGTGTCCACAAAATGTATGATTTGATCAGAATGCTCCTCGTAGGATGCCTTTTCTTGCGACAGTCGTGATATGATGAAACTGTTGATTGCAGGTAACGGTCAAGCATGTCTAATATCACGTGTAATGTCATGAAGTGCTGCTAGGCACTGTGTGGTCAACTGGGCTATGGGCGTTGAGCCAAACTGTCAAACAGAAAATGAACCGTCCCAGTCTGTCCGCGCGTCTCCCCCGAATGCCCGTCATTCACAACGCCCACGCTTTCTGGTGCGGAAATGGTTGGGCAAATAAGAATTGTGGGAAGAACGACGAAGTCAAAGAATCTCTCTTTTCCTCGGTCAGCTGGCATACAGTTAGTACCTGTTACTGTGCAGTTTTATTCTGGTCTTCGCAGTTGTGTTGTCTCATTATCATAAGCCCGCCTGAGGTTTTCAAAACCAGCTAGTGTGCTTCGGACAGGTTGTGTAAACTGAAAGTCAGTGTTGTTAAAACAAATATTATGACCGCCAGAAGAGGTAGATTTCTCGGTAAATTTGATGAAAGTTTCTTCTACCATTTGGAGATAGACATGGTGAATAACCACAGATATTGTTGGGTACTTTTTTTTTTAAACCTTAAAAAAAGTCATAAAGCTTAGTTACATATTATGCCATATGAGAACAGAATGGAGGCAGCTCAGATCTACAAGACTGAAAAGTATGCTGATCTGGCAAACAGCCTGAGGAGAGAAGGCTATCAGGTCAAAGTTCTCACTGCAGAAATTGGAGCTAGGGGGTTTGTGGGAACGTCTGCATACAGCCTCATGAAAACAGCTCTCAGTTGCAGGGAGGGAAAAAAAAACAAAGCCCTGAAAGCAATGGCAGAAGCGGCAGAGAGGTGTTCAGTTGGATCTGGTCAAGGAGGAACAAAAGTGAACTTCATAAGGCTTAACTTTCCTACAAATATCAGGTGTCCCTGTGGCTCAGTGGTTAGTGCGCGAGTCATTAAGTGGAAACGAGCATGTCCAGAAGGGCATGGGTTCGAATCCCAGTCATGGCTCATCCCAAGATGGGAAAAAAAAAAAAAAAAAAAAAGGGGGCAGCAGAGGGACATCCGGAGTCATGAACCGGGTGTGGCCCAACCCCCCTAGAGTGTCAGGAGATAAGGGCCGAAACACTCGCTTGAAGGGGGCTGGCTCTTCTCAGAATATAATGTTAGTGTTTACCAGATGTGTTTAAAGGTTTTTTAAGCTAAAACAAAACCTGTTTCATTTCATTCATTCTAAGTATGGATACCTAATTGTTAAGAATATGTTGAAAAGGGTCCATTTGATAGGCAGCAAATGTTTCCTTAGAGCTTCTCTGTGAAAATGTCAAATAAAATGGCGGCTCTATCTGGAGATCATGGAAGGTATTTACTGTACATGAAGTCTTATGTGCGCTTAATTGGCTGCTGGTGAAAGCTGATTAAGACGGACCAACACCGACTGCCTGGTCAGCTGACAGCGAATTCATGATCAGAATGGAAATGCTGGTTGACAAATATAGCACACTACTATGAGACTAGATTTAAGTTTATTTGGTTACAGGGAAATGTTGTCGAAGTTCATAGCTTTTTAGATATCTTGGGGCAACTGGTGAGGGAAACGTATTTGAAAATGGCCTGGTATTAAATGGTTTAAATAGCGATACGCAGTCATGTTACCGATCAGCAAAGCTGTTTTGAGAAAGAAATCTATCCAAACTATACTGATGTATGTTGTTTCAAAGCTGCACTGTCACATGCATATTTTGAATATTCAGCCACTTGATAATGATAATTTTTACAGATGGGTTCAGACTTAATTTTCAAGGTAATGAAAGACGCAGTTTGACTGTTTGACTCACAAGTCATAGACAAAATGTCACAGTAGGATGGTGAGGTCAGAGTGGAGGGAGAGGGAGAGTGACATGTAGATAACAGGTAAAACAACTTTTGACGACAGGCACAAAACCATGCTCGTTGTAGTCGACTGACAGATTCTGAGGCAGACGATAGAGCAAGGTCTCATTTCCTAGAGTTTAGTGACGAGCTTTTTCTTCAGTATCCTGCACCGATATCAACTCCCTGTGACGGACCGTTTCCCGTCCGGTCACAAATTTTCATGCAACCGTGCTAACCGGAAGGTAGTCGTCCGGAAGCCGGTTGAAAAGTTTACCTGACTGCTACTCACCTGCGCACCGTTAAACGGGTGAGCTGAACCGGTTAGGCAGTCTCTGCAGTGATTCCGGCTCCGCAGCATTCCAGAAGGCCGATGAGGGACCCAGCTGTTTTTTTGTGGCAGTCAGTTTCCCCCAGGTAGATGTGTTCCCTGGACTGAGGGGGACTGGCTGCTACTGTGTGAGGGTCAGGGGTTCGTAGTCGTGTCTACCACCTTCTCCACCGTGTGACGGTGTGTGAGAGGTCGGCCTGAGTGCCGACAATCTACCCTACCTGCCACTGCGCCCGGGACCGACTACCCGCTGAGCCAGTTGGGCTGGAGACGTCGCTGCTGCCAAGCCAGAGCGCCACTCCCAAGTTTTGAACCAGCGACCTGTTTGGCTAGGCCGTCGCTGCGTTCTGTGCTTCTGTGTGTGTGAGCCACAGCTCCTGTGTGAGTCTGTCACCCTGTCGCCGGCAGAGACGCCGTGAATGCTAGTGTTTTTTTCTTTGAGCCACAGCTCTGCAAGTTCCGTGTCAGACTTGACGCTATAGACGTTGTCGTCTTCATCTTCATCGTCTTGACGTCTTCGTCCTCTTCATCGTTTCGTCGTCGTCGTCGCCGCCTTCATCGTCGTTGGAACCAGCAGCGACAGTAGATAGTGAACCTTATATAGATATATTTTGTGTCGTGCTTTTTGGCGTATTTGAAATATTAATATATATATATAGTTTTTTGTGTACGCCTTGTGGTTGGCGTGCCGACTATTTATGATTTTTCATTTATTATATATGTTTGTCTGATGGCTCAGGCAGCATAAAACAGAAAAAAGTGTTGCCTGGCTGTCAATGTTCGGGTGAGTGGGTGTGTGTATGTGATTTGGAAAAGTCGTGCATGCATCCATTACTCCTTGTTTCAGTGCTCTACAGAATTCCTTGCCATGTCTTCCACCTCCGTCCTTTCGTGCTATGTCTTTGCTGCGACTTGTGCGCCTGACCTTAATGGGTCTCTCTCTCTCTCCTCTCTCTCTCTCTCTCTCTCTCTCTCTCTCTCTCAGTTAGGCCTCCTGCTCACTTGTATTTCTGTCGGTAACCTCGTTTTCTTTGGGTTGTTCGCTCTCTTTTTTTTTTCTTAAAAAAAATCATTTCATTTTATTTCGTTTTATTTTTATCTCATTTTCTTTTCTTTTCACCAGCCCGTCGATTAACCTAATTTCGAAATTCGATTTCCCCGTTAAAACAACAGAGTCGAAGATCATTTTGGTAACACTATAAGATTGTTCCGTACGTCTTAATTGTCTCATCTTTTTGAAGATTTGTGTTATTTTAAAACAAAAAGTATGTTTATTTTGTCTCAAATGCTGCTTAATTTCCTTGATTCACATAAAGATTAAATGTACAAATATTGTGATCTTAGTTTTGCATGTAGTAAAACATCTGTATACCTCTTCATCTCTGCTAAGTAGAAATAGCATTAGATAGTTTGATCTTGACAGAATTTAACTTTGGTATTTGTTATGATATTTGCATGTAATATAGTTTCTCATGTCTTTCATCCAGTGTCTTAAGAAGTGTTGAAAGTGCTCACCATTTGTGGAAAAAAAAAAAAAAAAATTTCAGTTTGCAACATTGACACAATATTGCTGAAATAGTTTATTAGATCTGCAAATTTGCGACCGTCACAGTTCGGCGACATTATCAAGCAGGGAATGGGCGAAAAGAATTCGACAATATTTATCATTCTGCCCAGTTTGATTGGACACTAACGTTTGTACGTGCCGGGGGTAATTCCAACGTCATAGTGTGCCACAGACATACAAAAGCACACAGCACACACACACACACACACACACACACACACACACACACACACCACTCACACACACACACACACACACACACACGCACACACACACAAGCACACGCACTCAAACGACGAAACTGTATGATTACATTGACCCATCAATTTGTTAACATATAGTGAGGCCAAACTCATTTTTGTGTGAATACAGCAGAAGAAACTATCCGATATACTCTTCTTCAGCTGGTGCTCAGCGCGGCTGAGAGCAGGCACTGCCCCGTACGACCTTCAATTCCCCTGGTTGGTCTAGTCTTTTTCAGACAAAGGCAGACGAAGCACTGTGCAGCTTTTGATAACCACAATGTTTCAACGACTTTGAACTGCGCAAACAAACGGTGCAATTGAAAGGTGCCTCAGATTCTATTTCTAAATTATAAAACCTATTTACCAGAATTTGTGTTATTTGGGTAATTTTGTTGGCGTATTTTCTTCTTTCCAGGCCTCAAAACTGAACTGATCGATTTTTTCTTATCCTTTTATTTTTTGATTACGTGATGATGGATTGCCTATGTCCTTTACTCCCGTCCCCCGGGGGTTCTACTATCGCCTCCCCAGTCTATCCATTTCTTATTGATTTTCCGCCTTTCAACGGGATGTAGCATAGGGGCCCAATGCTCCCACGAACCGGGGCGGCAGACGCCCCCCCCCAACCCCCCCCCCCCCCCCTCGTTCTCGGGCCTTTTCCCTTCTCCCCACAAAGCCTGTTGCATCCCCCTGCCATGGCCGATGTGAACAAGCACCCCCTCACTCGTCCTGCCTGTCTGTCTGCCTTATTGTCTGTCTGGACTATCACAATGCACACACGCCACGCACACACCACAACTACGACACACACACCACACCACACACACACACACCCCACCCACACACGTACGTACAGCACACATTCGCACGACGGCTTCACGCACAGCACGGCACGCACCACACAGCGACCTCCACACACACCCACCCACACAACACCAGCCCAACACACACCCCACCAACCACACACCACACATCCACACACCATACTCCAACACACCTCACACAATATCCTCACTATCACACCCATGCACACCCATACATCCATGTAATTCATAATCAGAACGATTCATCATGCTGTTTTTTGTCCCTCGTTAATGTATCTGTTTTTTTTTTTGCCCCACTCTTTTCCTCCCCATGGTTTTTGCCCATCCTTGAAGTTTACTTCCCCCCCAACCCGCCCTTGGTTACCAACGCCTCGCGCCGTGCGCGAGCGTACACCGCATCAACACACACCACACAACATGTACACAACAACACAACACACACACACAACACACACGCCAAAGACACCTCACACACGCGCGCGGGCGTGCGGCGGGCGCCGCACGCACGCACGCAGCACGCCGACCCCACACACAACAACACCTACACACCCCAACACACACACACACACACACACTCACACTCCCACGCTCTCCGCCCCCTCTCCTCTATCTCCAAACACACACCCACACACAACCACCCACCTCACACGCCTCGCGGCGCGAATTTGACCTCCCTCTCCGCCTCCTCAGACACGCACGCACACATAACCCACGCACACAACACACACACACACAACCGACACGTCACACCCACACCACACGACCCTCAACCTCACCCCCCCCCGACAACCGTCTTTTTCCCTCTGTCCTGTCTGTCCCCTACCCCCCACCCCCTCCCCCACCCCCCCCCCCTCCCTATTTCCCCCACACCTGTCAATCTTTAATCTGGCCATGGCCGATGCTTGAATAAGCACC
>JADBJO010000517.1:564292-614292 GCA_016801955.1 Conus betulinus | reverse complement strand
TTCTTTCTTTGTTTCTTTTTTTTTGTTTCCTTTTTCTTTTTCTTCTTTCTTTTCTTTCTTTCTTTCTTCTTTCTTTCTTTCTTTCTTTCCTTTCTCTTCTTTTTTTTTAAATTTAGTTATTCTTTTTACCTCGTGACATAAGCTTGGGGTGGGGGGGGGGGGGGGGGTGTAGAGTGTGGGTGATGTGGTTGCTTCCCCACAAAAGTACAGTCCAGTTTGTCAATGGCCTACTACGCAGGAGATGAGAGTGAAAGGGGGGAGGGGAGGGAGGGGATTAAGGGAGAGGAGAGAAGGCGGGATGGTGGTGGTGGTGGCAGAATTGGGGGGGGGGGGGGGGGTTGGGGATGGGGCATTGGGGATGGGTCGTGGCTTTCGGTTGTCTGATAGGCTAATCCCACCAGTGGAGGAAGCAGAAAACGTTGCCCATCACCTCACCGTACGTCCCCGTGCTGATCAAAGATTCCCAAGTTCCGCTGCCTCACAAACCTTCCGCCCTCCCCCCTGCCACACCTACCCCAAATTGGGTGTGCGTGGTTTCCCCTCACTCCCTGGAGCAGTATCGATTTTCGTGTACATCTCCTTCGTTAAATTCTAGACAGTGACTCCAAAGACTGGTCAATGAAGGGTGGCAAGGGAAGGGGGGGGGGGGGGGGGGGGGGGGTGGGGGGGGGTGAGGGCACGAGGGTGGGCATGGGTACGTACTGATAACTACATCCCGTTTCGCTGAGTTTTGAGGCTGAACTAAGCTAGAGAACGTACGTAGCCGAGTAGCCGAGTGTAGTTGCTTTCGTTGGCAGTATTCACGAGCGTGGGTTTGCAGACACATACTTCTTCGTGCGCGCGCGCGCGCGCGCGCACACACACACACACACACACACACACACACACACACACACACACACACACACACACCACACACACACGCGCGCGCACGCGCGCGCGCATGCGCGCATGCACGGACGTACGCACGGACGCAGGCACGTGCGTGAGAGCGTGCACGCACATGCGCACATGCACACATACGCACGCACACTTGCTCTCCTACGCCCACACATCCACGCATACAATCACCCGTACATGTACACACACACGCGGCCTCCCCCCCCCCCCCCCCCCCACACACACACACACACACACACACACACACATATGCGGGCGCACACATACACTCTCACGCACGCGTGCGCACACATCATACGCATGTACGGAGGAGCGCATGCAGAGACAGAGAGGACGAGACGCGTGAGCACAGATACAGATACGAGGATGTACGGAGAGAGAGAGAGAGGAGAGAGAGAGAGAGAGAGAGAGAGAGAGGCAGAGAGAGAGAGGAGAGAGAGAGAGAGATCTGCAGCCGTTAGTAGCTTTCAGAAAGTTATTGGGAAGGGCTTGGCGTGAAGTGTGTAAATCTGTGGCAAGAGCTGCAGTAGTTAGTGACTGTCAAAGAGTTACTGGATGGACAGGGCTTGGCTGGAACCTAGTCAGTGTGTAGGCGAGGCCCGTGGCAGTCCGTCATTTTTCAGAGGGCCATCGGATGGACAAGGCTGGACTTGGAGTGTACGAATGAGTAACAAGATTCCTTGCGCATGAGTTCAAAAAGACTTTGTGATGGGAAGGGTTTGGCCAGAAGTGGGCAAGACCCAAAGCCGTTAGAACTTTCAAAGGGCTCTTGGAAGTGCAGGATCTGCAGCCATTAGTAACTTTCAAAGGACTGAGGGAAGCACTTGACTTTGAAGACTGTGAATGTATGGTGCATACTTCAACCGTTACAAAGTTTCAAGGGGGCTGTGGGATGGAAAGGGTTTGACTTGAGAGAGAGAGAGAGAGAGAGAGTGTGTAGTGGTGTGTGTGTGTGTGTGTGTGTGAGAAAGAGAGAGAGAGAGGAGAAACTTGATTGGTTAGTTGTATTTACTGAAAGGGCACCATCCAGTTATCCCCCTTGTAACAGACACGCGAGTTTGACTAGCGTGACGTCATTCCTCAATGCACGCGCATTTGGGTGCTAGGTTGGCTTAGCGGAAGGCCTCGGACAGCGACTTCGCAGTGAGACCTCAGTTCCACTCATGCTGGCGAGCCATTTCCCTGACTGCTGAGGCATATATATGCAATCAACAAGAAAAATGATAAATTGACGCGCACTTTCTCACCTCCGAGCGGGGACGTGGTGGGGAGGGGAGTGTGAGAGTTGGGGGGGGGGGGGGGGGGGGGGGGGGGGGGGGGGGGGGGTGAAGGGAGGAAACGGAGAAAGTCATCACACAGTAATGACAAGCTGGTAAACACGATTGAGGAAATAAACGAAAGTGTGAGGGAGGCGGATAGGGTGGGGGTTAGGGGGAGAGAGAGCGAGAGAGAATTAATTTTCTTTCTTAATGAGAAAAAAAAGACAAAGAGACAAAAAGAAAGGTCCTGTGTGACCGTGTCCATGGTCCGGCTAAAGCGCCCCCCCCCCCCCCCCCCCCCCCCCCCCCCAAAAAAAAAAAAAAAAAAAAAAAAACAGCTCAATGCGGAACCTTAATGCGGGCCAGTTGGTGACTATCCGACAGTTCAAATCCCTGACGAGAGGGTTCGACAGCAGCCGATCTGCAAGACAAGACACTGCTAACAAGTAGCTTTTCGTCAGCCACAGTCAAGTGGCTTAAAAAAAAGCCCCACTCTTGAGTATTTTGACATCTGTTTATGACGGGACGACTAACTTGGACACGCAAACAAGAAAAGATATCTTTTTTAAATACTCAAAAGTTGCATGTAAATCTTTCTTCCCTTCCCTAAAAACTCAGATAAGACGAAAAATAAGATAAGACGAAAAATTTTAATGTCTTTCAAGAATCCAAAAATCATATCAGGTGGAACATCGCTAATGAGATTCTCAGGGAATCTGGGATAAAAACTGTTCATATCTGACATCATTCAAGTCCCAACACTCCCGAAGACAATGCTTCGTAGTTAGTGGAACATCACAGGAAATGCGTCACGGAGCTCCATCACCTTTGAGAAGGTACGAGCATGTATCAACAAAGTGTTGTGTGTTTTAATCGGTACGATACCGTTTCCTCTGTACGGCTACCAGCACTTAAAGATTTTAGAGGTTTGGACGGATTTTTAAAAGTCTGTTGTCTTTCTTGCCAAAAGTGTTAGACATAGGTCTGAACTTTGGTTTTCAGATAGGTGTTTGAGACAAAGAATCTGCACAATTTTTTATTTGTATTCATTACTTCGAATGCCGACATGACTTGGAAACCAAGCAAAAACTATTGTTGTATCCTCCTCCCGATTTCAAAAGGTGTACAGTTAAAAAGGTATCAGGAGCTGAGGGAGAGAGATGAACTGAAATCGTTGGAGTCACTGCAGTGAATGGAATTTTACACTAAATAGGTGAAATGGTAAAGGCGAGTGGGTAAAATTGGGCCAAGAGTCAACCTCTTAAGGGGCCATGGAAGTTGTGGGGAACCATCAAAGAGAAGGTGAAATGGGAAACTGGCGAATTGGACCCCTCTTCAGCATGATTAATGTCTGGTCATTGTGTTGTGGATACCTGATGGCTAAACTTGGCATATTTCTATTAAATGGCAGAAATTCGGAACTCGTAATTAGGCCACCAAACGTCTAAATTAGGACATCGTACCTAGGTTACTAGATGTTTAACTTTTGGACTTCCTGCTTTGGCTACCGCGTGGCTATTGTGCATTGGCTACCAGATGTTAAATTTTCGAGCATCGTACTTTGGTCAGCAGATGGCTAAAACTTCGTACTTTGGCTACAGTGTGGCTAGAACTAGGACATTGTGCGCTTGCTACCAGATGTTAAACTTTTGAGCATCCTACTTTGGCTAGCAGATGGCTATACTTCGTCCTTTGGCTACAGCGTGGCTAGAACTATGGCATTGTGCATTGGCTACCAGATGTTAAACTTTTGAACATCACACTTTGGCCAGCAGATGGCTAAAACTTCGTCCTTTGGGCTAACGCGCGTGGCTAGAACTAGGACATTGTGCGTTGGCTACCGGATGTTAAACTTTTGAGCATCGTACTTTGGCCAGCAGGTGGCTAACACGTCGAAGTTGTTCTACTATTCCAGCGTGGAAAGGAATCGAAGAGAGTGCTGTACAGGCATACAGGGAGGAGAAAGGGGGTACCTGCTAAATGCAGGGGCGCAGTATATTGATGGCTGGAAGCACGCAAAATATCCTGAAGATGAGGAAAGTGGGTAACGGTTAAGGGAGGTTATGGGGAGAAGGGGCGAAAAGCGTGTGGAAAATAGCAGGAGGGAGGAGGAAGGGGCGGTGGTGGTTGGAAATCCTACACTTGCCTTTCGCGAAAGCGAAGATCAAAAGGATAGCAGTGAGACAGGCATTGATTTTTTTCTCATGGCACACGAATATATTTGACATGAGATGTTTGTTACACGTCGTCAGTGTTTGTAGAGGGACACACACACACACGCACACTCAACTCTCCTCCCCCCTCCCCTTTCACACACTCTCTCTCTCCTCTCTCTCTCTCTCTCTCTCTCTCTCCACACACACACACACACACACACACCCAACACCCTCACCCACCATACTATAGAAAACATACATACAGAGAGAGAGACACCACAGACAGAGTGTGTCTCACTAATTCCACACACAATGCAAGAGAGAGAGAGAGAGAGAGAGAGAGAGAGAGAGAGAGAGAGAGAGAGAGAGAAAGAAAGAGGCTACAAATATACACTCAACAATACATGAAAACATCCCTTTATTCTCCATGGACTATTCTCTCTCGTTTTAGACTTTCATGTGCTTTTTTTTTTTTCAAATGTTACACTGCCCTGTGCTTTTGCTTCCACGCGTCTGTGTACCGACGAAAAGAATGATGTCGTTAACTGGGTAGTTTAGGAGTGAAGGTGGATTGAGTCAGTTAAGCTGCATTGCTTAGACCTCTCTGTCTGTCTGTCTGTATGTATGTCTCTCTCTGGTCTCTGTCTCTCTGTTTCTGTCTCTCTTTTTCTTTCTTTCTTTCTGTCTGTCTGTCTGTCTGTCTCTCTCTCTGTCTCTGTCTCTCTCTCTCTCTCTCTCTCTCAATGTGTTGGGGTTGCCGTATGTACACTGAGGTTGATGCCTTTGTTGCAGCCCCAGAGGTGTACGGCGTGGCCATCCAGGAGAGGCGCGGCTACAGTTTCCCTGTAGACTGGTGGTCGCTGGGAGTGTCACTGTACGAGCTGCTGAAGAAAACGGTGAGTCAGACAATCTGTAGCCCCCCCCCCCCCCCCCCCCCCCCCCCCCCCCCCCCCCCCCCCCCCCCCCCCCCCCGCTCCTCCCGAAGAGAGAGAGAGAGAGAGAGAGAGAGAGAGAGAGAGAGAGAGAGGCAGGAAGGTGTATTTTCTTTGGGGCAATGAAGTGTGCAAGAAGACACACGATCCTGTTCATGTATAACTGATACGTATTTGGTATATCTACCGGTGGACGTAAGATTTGAAGTGAAACCTTTTTCTTTTTACTTGTAGGAAAGGTTGGAAGTTAAACCTGTGTAGGTGCTTCTGTTTTCACTTACGCACGTGCATACTTTGTCATACAAGGACAAACATACTGTTTTCCGAGATATTTTATGCCATGGGACAAAACTATCGAATGTATCAAAGAGGGTTAGGGACGGAGGAACCAGTGGGTTAAAACTGAACATTTAGAATTTTTTTTTTAATAACCTGAATGTTTGTTTTCCTTTATGCAGCCGAGTTCATAACAGGCATTAGCTTGTGATCAATAATGCAACATAGGACATTTCAAACAAACCTTGTGCAACGGATTCAGCTGGGACATTTATTCATTTCTATGGCAGCCAGTTTATTCGAAAAACACATTAGCCCATTTTCATTTTGTCTGTCATTTTGTCTGATGTTTAGCTTTGCACTGAAGTTTTCTAGGTAAAGTCAGTACGGTTGTCTTAAGCTAACATTTGTTTTGTTTTGCATTTGTCAAGGAAAAAACGTGCCCCATGATACTGAAACGAAAAGCAGTGCCTTTTAATCTTTCTTATTAAGTGTTTTCTCAGCCTCACATTTCAAGCGGAAATTTTGATCTCGGTTACATAAAACCACCATCCAATATTTTACTTAATCAGCTTGTTTGTTGTGTACGCAGGCTTTGAAAGCGGCTGAATGCTTTTAAATAGGTTCAACAGTCCTTACATAACAAGATCAAACACGTTTCTGAGCCCTGTCTACTAATTAGAATGAATGTGGATTTATTTTCAGAATGATAGTAATGGTAATGGCTCTGTAATCCAGAAAAAGTAAATTACAAAGCAACCGTGAAGTCAGTAACAGGGTTAAGTTGGCGTATGAGGCCAAAGTGCGTGTGTCGGTGGGTTTGTGTGCTTGTGGTGACAACATCTGACGCTGGGTTTGTGTGCTTGTGGTGACAACATCTGACGCTGGGTTTGTGTGCTTGTGGTGACAACATCTGACGCTGGGTTTGTGTGCTGGTGCTCACAACGTGTGACGCTGGGTTTGTGTGTTGGTGGTGCTGACAACGTGTGACGCTGGGTTTGTGTGTTGGTGCTGACAACGTGTGACGGTGCTGAGGCGTGTATGTGTGTGTGTGTGTGTGTGTGTGTGTGTGTGTGTGTGTGTGTGTGTGTGCGTGCGTGCGTGCGTGCGTGCGTGTGTACAGAGACCTTTCAGCATGCACTGCAGCACCAGCCTGCACGAGACCTGGGCCATGATGATGGCCGCCCAGGCCAGGCCTTCCATCTGCACAACGTCAGTGACGGCATGAAGGACATCCTCAGACTGGTACGGCATGCCAACACGCACACACAGACACAGACACACACAAACACACACGTGCACGCGCACACACACACGCAGACACGTATGCGCGCGCGCGCGTGCACACACACATACACACGCACACACACACACACACACACGTGCGCACGCACGCACGCGCGCGCACACACACACACACATGTATACACACACGCGCGCGCGCGCGTTTCGAAGGCACACACACACACACACACACACACACACACACACACACACACACACACACACACACAAAATCACGCGCTCACAAACATATCTCTTCGAATATTTATTCAGTCGCTTTACATTTGACACAGCGTCTTGTTGAAACAAAGGGTGCGTATGCAGCAGAATATGTGACAAATCTAATTCTCTCCAGTGAACCAAATTTAGATTGTTCAATTCACCAATGCTAAACTGTACTGTTTATATGCTTCAGAAACTTAGATCCACCAAGGGGGTGGAACGCAAGCTGCAGATCTTTATCAACACCTGCTTGCGACAGATAGATCGCATGAAATGGACAGAAAAAGCACAGATAAAGAATTTCGACCCAGAACCAGCCAGAGACTAGTTTGGAACACCATCAGAAACCGAAAATGGAAATGGATGGGACACTACACAGAGGTCCAAACAATATTGCACAACATGCATGTGAAAGAGGAAGGCTAGTAACAACATGGTAAAGGACCTGAAAAAGAGCAGAAAAAAAAGCTAGAATGTTCGTGGTGCAGGAGTGTATGGGCGGGGGGAAGGGAGGCGGGGTGGGGAGCAAAACGCAAAGCCTACATCAGTTTCGTTGGAGATCTGCAGAGAAGGCCCGATGTTCCAGTAGTGAACGAAGAGGTCTGATTCAAAGCGGGGTGATGACTGAAGTCTGAGTCAGTTAAGTTGAAAATAAAAAGACTAGGGTGTATTCTCCCTTCAATGCTATGACAACAGAAAATATTTGCGGACCAGGCTTCGAGTGGCTTGGGGATTGTGCGTCATAATTGCACTTGCTTGCTCAAATGCTTGCCTATGAGACGACAAACCACAATGGCATTTACTGAACAGTGAACGTGTTACCCTACTGTATCAGCCATTGCCCTTTATCTTAAAAAAAATTCCATTGTTAACACTAATTGTTTAGTCTGAAAGGAAACATTGAACATAGACCATCGACACAGTATCCAGCCAGTGTGGATTTCTACCTTGTCATAGACCTCAGCCCACTTTCACCAAGCACCAAAACAGAGCGAAACATGAACGGCCTCAAATGTGGCGCAGATTCAGCTGCCCCGCTGTGACAGAGTGGTTATTCTCATCGGTGGGAGCTGACTGGGTAGTGTGGTCAGCAAGGGACACAGCAGATGAATGGGAACTGGCCGCACAGATAGGCACACGGCAAGGCCTGGGCAGCACTGGGCTGTCTGGCACTTCGGGATGTAAGTGTCTGCAGACCAGAACTGATGGCTCTCTGGAGACTGTTGCTGCCGCCGCTAGCTGTGACAAATCGCGTCTGGATGTGTCTGTGCGGGCCACCTGGAATCAGTCACCTGTGACGTCACACTACCCAGTAGTAATGATGAGTTCCCAAGCTCACGTTTATTGATGATTGGTTAGACAGCCGTGGTCTCTCTCTGCCAGACCGTAGCGGTGACACGATTTAGGTTGTCAAACTTCCCACACACCGGTTTCATGACTCCGGATGTCCCTCTGCTGCCCCCTTTTTTTTCCCATCTTGGGATGAGCCATGACTGGGATTCGAACCCATGCCCTTCTGGACATGCTCATTTCCACTTAATGACTCGCGCACTAACCACTGAGCCACAGGGACACCTGATATTTGTAGGAAAGTTAAGCCTTATGAAGTTCACTTTTGTTCCTCCTTGACCAGATCCAACTGAAACACCTCTCTGCCGCTTCTGCCATTGCTTTCAGGGCTTTGGTTTTTTCCCTCCCTGCAACTGAGAGCTGTTTCATGAGGCTGTATGCAGACGTTCCCACAAACCCCCTAGCTCCAATTTCTGCAGTGGACTTTGACCTGATAGCCTTCTCTCCTCAGGCTGTTTGCCAGATCAGCATACTTTTCAGTCTTGTAGATCTGAGCTGCCTCCATTCTGTTCTCATATGGCACCGTGAGCTCGATCATGATCAGCTGCTTGGTTGACTGAGAGTGTAATACTATGTCTGGTCTCATGCCACTCTTGCTGATAATCTCTGGGTGACTATTCCATTCTGGGAGGTCTGCTGTGCACTCCCAGTCATCTGCCCCGTCCAGCAGACTCTGCCTGCATGTTCCGAGTGGCACTGTTGTTCTTGGCCATGATTCGCTGCCTCCTGCCGTGAAGAATGTTGCGGGTGCTTTTGGAGTCCTGATTTTCCCTTTGTGGTGTTGGTACTAGCCCAGACTACTTGTACAATCTCTTTGAGCACTTGGTTGTGCCTCCATGTGTACCTTCCTTGAGCCAGGGCTACTTTACATGAGCTTAGGACATGCTCCACTGTTTGTTTTTCATGGCAAAGGGGGCGGGAGGGTCGTGGGTTCGAATCCCATCAGAGTCATGTGGGTTTTTCTGCCCCGACCGGCTCCTACCCAGAGTTGAGTTTGCTGCGGACTCAGTTGGGAAGACTGGGACCACACAGTCGAGTTTCATCCACTTAATGGATGCGTTTCTGAGAGTGTTGCTCAAATTTCCTGACCAACACTGCAGGTGTCTGTATCTCTCGGGCCTGGTTGACGCCGGGATATATTATGAGAGGAAGCGTAGAGTACAGCCCTGTCATGTAGTCTCAGACCGAAATGGAAATCCGTAGCATCATCATAATCAATCATCCTCATTCTCATCGATCAGCATAAAAAAAAAAAAGTCTCAAGTTCTGTGGCCCTTCATGCCCTGCTCTCATGGTGACCTCAGTTTCGATGTCCTTTCCACGTCTGTGGCCTTGGTTTGGTTCCGTCGGGGTCACCGGTATCGGCGAGTCCATAGGGGCTGTCGTTGGACGGACGTGGTGGCGCCCTCCGGAGGGAGAGCTCACTCACGCCGGCGGCTCCGCGACTAAGCAATTATTGTCGTCAGTAGGGGGCTTAGTAGGTGGTGTCCTGCGTATGTTAGATCAGAACAGGCGCCACTGAACACCACTGAAGTGACTCGGCAGCGGTGCAGTGTCTCCTCCGGTGGGTTGCCTCTTGACGACTTGACATTGACTGCTGCCTGTGGATTGCCGGTGCCGGGGCTGCGGCGGGGCGGGACGACTGGGCTGTAGCTGTGGACAGGGTGTCGGAATGAGCGGCGTGGGAGCACTGCCTCTGAGGTGGCGCAGAGGTTGGACAAGAAAAAAAAAAAAAAAAAAAAAAAAAAAAAAAAAAAAAATGTGTTCCACTCGCTCCAGACAAAATTTCTGGGCCGATCTTTCTGAAAATTTGTAGGTATGTTCATTATGGGTCACGGATGATGCCCGATGTTTTGTTTTACCAGAATAGCGTTACTAACGGCTATAACGGCCCAAAACGGTTTTTCTCCTTTATGAAATATATCTCAGAAAGTACTTGGCCGATTACTAAGCGGTTTGGATGATTTGTGACATATCGGAGCCTCTTTCTATGTGTAAATGATGTGTAATGCTGAAAATCGTTTAAACAGCCGTTAAAAATCGTTATTTTGCCGTTATTTCTTATAACTAGGTGGATTTTAATCAAATTTGGTATAAAAAAGGTTATCACACACAAATGGCACTTCTGTATAGTGTTTCAAATCTGACCGTAAAAATCGTTATTCTTGACATATTGTCCGATTTGGATGAAATTTGGTATGTTCACAGGCTTTAGCCCAGTGAGGACTAGAATACCAGTTTCAAAAGTTTACATAGTTATATAACCGTTAAAACCGTTATTTTGCCGTTATATTTTATGTATTGGTGGATTTAAATGAAATTTGGTACATAGGTAGGTTATCACACACAAATGGCACTTCCATATAGTGTTTTAAAATTTAACAGTTAAAAAACCGTTATTCTTGACATATTGTCCGATCTGGATGAAATTTTGTAGGTACATAGGCTTTAGCCCAGTGAGGACTAAAATACCAGTTTCAAAAGTGTACCTCGGTTAAATAACCGTTAAAAACCGTTATTTTGCCGTTCTTTCTTATATATTGGTGGGTTCTAATAAAATTTGGTATGTAGAAAGGTTATCACACTCAGTCTATGAAAGTACTGTATTTGACTGATTTTAAAATAGCTTTAGATCTAATAACTGAAAGGTAGATCATGGGTCTTTTCATAGTAAACATGCTCTTGACATGTGCACGCGTATTCAAGATAAACTGGGAGTATGTTTATATGCTTTGCATCTATTTTTTCAATAGATTTTATGGGGAAAAAAAAGTATAGATTGTACTCTTGTCTGCTCTTTGTGACAGGAGATCTTTTTGACATACAGTGTAAATAGCAAGGACATCAGAATACTTTTTCACGTAAAGGGGAACTGAGCGATCATTCAGTTATTGGGCAGATGTACGTTCAGGTGCACAAACTCATGTATGGAGAACTCTCTCACAACAGTCACAGATTCTCCTTCCAGTTGTTAAGAACTGATGAAAAGCTTTAGAAATTTTTCATGTCTATTTTCAGTTATCTTTTGGTTTGTATGTTTATTTTTATTTGTACATTTTGATTGTGTAAAATCGGATCCTGATCATCATCCATCTGCAATTCCTCAGATTTTACGTTGCTGCTTTAAAGTGTAGGATTCCCCTCCCCCCCCCCTCCTCCTCCTCACGTGAGCGTTGATTTCCTTAGGCACATTATGCGTTTAAATGTCTATGCAACATGTTTTTACCGGTGTGGAAGAATGCTGAGATGACCTGATTCAGTGTTACTGCCGCTTGATGGAGACATCATGCATGCGTATTTTTTTTTTTTTGATTATTCTTATTATTATTATTAAGACGTTTATTTATCTAATCAATGGAATGCCGTAGACATTTATAGTAAACAAGAACTAACATCCAACCGCAAACCAAAGAAATTAAAGTAACAGGCACAGCACAAACATGTACCCCGCAGTCACGAACTCTCACCACATCTACATGTACCACCACCACCCGCCTCGCCCTCTCACACTCTCTCTCCACCCATCACTCACCTCTCAAAGAAAAGCAATCACTTGTAGATGAAAAACAACAGACTCTCAGCCGCGCATACTTCACTTGTAGATGAAAAAAAACCCAAAAAAAAACAACAGACTCTCAGCTGCATACTATGATATTCTCGAAAACGACACAGGCACATACTAGTATACGTATAGATGGGGGAAAAATAGTGTCCAAGCTTGGTTTAAAAGAGGACAGAGAGACAGAGTCAACTGACTTGATGTTGGAAGTTTTACCAAACAGAAGGGGCCTGACAGGCAAAGGAACGCTGACCAGAAGTGTGACTGTAAACGGAGGGAATTTGGAAGAGACGAGTATCAGACGAAGAACAGAGTTCACATGATGGGACATAAACTGCATGTGAAACTGATCAGGCAGAGACAGGGGACATAGTGTGCATGTGAAACTGATCAGGCAGAGACAGAGGACATAGCCTACACGTGAAACTGATCAGTCAGAGACATAGGACATAGTCTTCATGTGAAACTGATCAGTCAGAGACATAGGACATAGCCTACACGTGAAACTGATCCGTCAGAGGCAGAGGACGTAGCCTACATGTGAAACTGATCAGGCAGAGACATAGGACATAGCCTACATGTGGAACTGATCCGTCAGAGGCAGAGGACATAGCCTACATGTGAAAATGATCAGGCAGAGACATAGGACATAGCCTACATGTGGAACTGATCCGTCAGAGGCAGAGGACATAGCCTACATGTGGAACTGATCCGTCAGAGACATAGGACATAGCCTACATGTGAACATGATCCGTCGGAGACAGAGGGCATAGCCTACACGTGAAAATGATCCGTCAGAGACAGAGGACATAGCCTACATGTGAAAATGATCCGTCGGAGACAGAGGGCATAGCCTACATGTGAAAATGATCCGTCAGAGAGAGAGAGAGAACGTAGCCTACACGTGAAACTGATCCGTCAGAGATAAAGGACAGGACAGGAGGATTCAAAGGATTTATCGTGGAGGCATGCAACATATATCGTAGGAGAACCTTTGCTGAACTGGGAGCCAGAGCAGAGAAGGTGATAATGGGGAAGTATGGTTCAATGTAGATGAGCGAAAGATGAGGCGGGCTGCATGATTGTTACAGACACACACACACACACTCTCTCTCTCTCTCTCTCCGTGTCTGTGCGCGAGCATGTGCGTCTCTGTCTGTCTATCTGTCTGTCTGTGTCTGTCTGTCTGTCTGTCTCTCTCTCTCTCTCTCTCTCTCTCTCTCTCTCTCTCTCTCTCTCTCTCTCTCTCTCTCTCTCTCTCTCTCTGTGCAAGCATGCGCGTCTCTCTCTTTCTGCAAGTGCAAGTCTGTCTGTCGGCCTCTCCGTCTGTCTGTCTTGTTTGTGTCTGTCTGTCTCTCTGTATGTATGTATGTGTGTGTGTGTGTGTGTGTGTGTGTGTGTGTGTGTGTGTGTGTGTGTGTGTGTGTGTGTGTGTCTGTCTGTCTGTCTGTGCGCGCGCGCGCGCGTGTGTGTATGAGTGTGTCCGACTGTCATCTGTGAACACAAAACAGGGGCGGACTATAACAGGTTTCCGAGTCATATCAACTTTCCATTGACCCTGTCACATTCACCGTTATGCCGAGAAAGAGAAGACTGACAGAACAACCTACTACCCGTGTCATTCCGCATGTTTCGGCTGTGAATATTAGTAATTGATATCGTCTCTCTCGCTTCCATGACAAAGACATCTGCACTCTAATCGTCACCCTCATTCGGCAGAGGTCATCTGCACAATAATCATCATCCTCTTCTGGTAAATGTCATCTTCACCGAGATCCTCTGTCTCTGTCCAAGATCTGCAGTATAATCCTCATTCTTCCCTTGCAGACTCCATAGTTTCCCAATGCCCGTTCTTCCCTGGGAAACGTGATATACATCATAATCCCCATTCTCCCCAGGCGAACTTCACACGCATCGCAGTCACTATCCACTCATGGCAAACATCAGCCGCATTGTAATTCAGGTACTCCCTTGGTAAACGGCTCATACATCGTAACGTTCGTCCTCTGCTGGCACACTTCATCTGCCATCATAAACCGCATCCCCCTTTGGCAAAAGCCAATCACACCGTAATCATCTTTCCTTGGCAAGGTCATCTGCATTGTAATTCTCATCCTGCTCTCGCAATCGTGATCTGCATTGTAATCCCCTGCCTCCCATGGCAAACGTCATATGCATTGTAATCCTCATCCTCCCATGGCAAACGTCATATGCATTGTAATCCTCATCCTCCCATGGCAAACGTCATATGCATTGTAATCCTCATGCCCCCATCCTCATCCCCCCCATGGCAAACGTCATCTGCATTGTAATCCTCATCCTCCCATGGCAAACGTCATATGCATTTGTAATCCTCATCCCCCATGGCAAACGTCATCTGCATTGTAATCCCCTTCCTCCAATGGCAGTCGTCATCTGCATTGTAATCCATGCCCTCCATGGCAAACGTCATATGCATTGTAATCCTCATCCTCCAATGGCAAACGTCATATGCATTGTAATCCTCATCCTCCCATGGCAAACGTCATCTGCATTGTAATCCTCATGCCCCCATGGCAAATGTCATCTGCATTGTAATCCGCTTCCTCCCATGGCAAATGTCATATGCATTGTAATCCTCATGCCCCCATAGCAAATGTCATCTGCATTGTAATCCCCTTCCTCCATGGCAAACGCCATGTGTATTGTAATCCCCTTCCTCCCATGGCAAACGTCATCTGCATTGTAATCCTCATCCTCCCATGGCAGTCGTCATCTGCATTGTAATCCCCTCCTCCCATGGCAAATGTCATCTGCATTGTAATCCCCTCCTCCCATGGCAAATGTCATCTGCATTGTAATCCTCATCCCCCCATGGCAGACGTCATCTGCATGTAATCCTCTTCCTCCCATGGCAAACGTCATCTGCAATGTAATCCTCTTCCTCCCATGGCAAACGTCATCTGCATTGTGATTCTCATACCCCCATGGCAAACGTCATCTGCAATGTAATCCTCTTCCTCCCATGGCAAACGTCATCTGCATTGTGATTCTCATCCCCCCATGGCAAACGTCATCTGCATTGTAATCCCCTTCCTCCAATGACAAACGCCATCTTCATTGTAATCCACTTCTTCCCATGGCAAACATCATCATCTGCGTTGTAATCCCCTTCCTCCCACAGCAGTTGCCATCTGCATCGTTACCCCCTTCTTCCCATGGCAAACGTCATCTACATTGTAACCCCCTTCCTCCCATGGCAAACGTCATCTGCATTGTAATCCCCTTCCTCCCATGGCAAACGTCATCTGCATTGTAATCCCCTTCCTCCCATGGCAAATGTCATCTGCATTGTAATCCCCTTCCTCCCATGGCAAACGTCATCTGCATTGTAATCCGCTTCCTCCCATGGCAAACGTCATCTGCATTGTAACCCCCTTCCTCCCATGGCAAACTCCATCTGCATTGTAACCCCCTTCCTCCCATGGCAAACTCCATCTGCATTGTAATCCCATTCCTCCCACGGCAGTCGTGATCTGCGTTATTATTTAGGCCTACGCAGTCTGACCAAGGAGATGAAGTAACAGTATAAAGTTATGGAGTCATGTGCAAAGACGCACACATTGTCCTCTGTGAAGCTGTAATTAATCACGTAGAAATGCCTCTGTGTTTTTTTGGCGTTGTGATGTGATGTATGCTCATTATGTAGTTCATGGATTTCCACTGTGTTCCTTTCAGCTGCTGGAGTTCGAACCCAAAGACCCGGCTGTGCTCCCTGGCACAGCTAAAAAAGCACAGTTACGTAGCCGACATGGGACTTCGACGCCCTGCTCGCGCGACAGATCACACCCCCGTTCATTCCTTCTGTGAGTATGTTGTCAAGAGTCAAGTATGTTGTTCATGTCATTCAAACAGCATTGATGTAGATCGAATCAAATGAACGTGTGGGATATTGAATGGTGAATTGTCAGCAACGCAGTATAGAAGTTGCACTAGATTCAAAGGTTGCCGTTCGTTTTTGAAATCTTTACTCTTCAACGGGATGAATTGCAAACGAACGCATGGGTCAACACAGCATTTACATAGTTCAGTATTAATGCCCTTGAAGTCGGAACGAAAAAGTGTGTGCATACAGTGCGCGATAGCGTTTCAAGCCGATTCCCATGTAACGGGAGGCAATCGCATCACAATTTGTTGAAAATCTACATCGTCCAAGTCTTACCTCCCTTCAAACATTTAATAGCAGCTTTTGCGTGTACATTCCATTTGATGATGCAGAGTAGAATGAATGCACGATTTCTACTACCCCCAAGTGCCTTTGACTTTTGTAAACTCTTTAACAACGTACAGTATTTAAAACCTAAGTTTTTTTTTTTAAATGTAGCCCATCAGTTTCACTCATCTGGTTTTGCTCGAAACAAATCTGACATCACGACAGCAAATAGAATCATAACGACGAAGTTAGCAGACTGCTAGATTCATTCAACTGTTATTGCCAGACACAATTCACACATCACAAGAACGACTGAGTCCAGATTATTACATTTACCAGTTGCGATCTAGTTAAGTTAAAATTAATTTAAAACAACCCCGGCTCAACTGAACCGACAGCCTAACATACAATGTGTGTGTGTGTGTGTGTGTGTGTGTGTGTGTGTGAAATGGAAAAATGATTGACATTCATATTTTTAGCACTGAAAAGACGGAAAGAGCTATGTCCTGATCAAAGTGAATCCGGTGCAAACAACTCTCAAACTGTCTTTAAAATGACTTCAACAGTTTTTGTTTCAGTGCGTATATCTTTTACAGGCAGCTTGCATGATTTTTAAACGATTTTGAGGCAGCAGCATATGCACATTAGCTCCAAGTACTAGCCAGGCCCGACGTTGCACAACTTCGGTGATGGGGACTGGAACTGGAGTTTTCGACGTGGCATGGTCACTGTGGCCACAAGGCAGTGATGCTTATGCCATAGACATTTCTATTGGCTAACTGTCTTACCCTTGTTTTTGAACAAAACGTACTCATTCCTTATGTCGTTATTAGTTTGAATGTTCTTTTGATATGCAAGAAAGATTCGATCCAGTGGATGAAAGGCCTAGGAACAGGCAATATAACCAGTTTTGTCTTCAAGATGGGTTATGATGGTCTCCATAGGCTGCTAGTGAAGGATCTTATATTTATAAGATATTTCCTTGACTTTTCATTCTTATTTTCTTTATCCTCCCCCCCCCCCCCCCTTACTCTCTCCCCCCCTCCCTTCGCCGTCCCATTTCCCCCTCTTTGAATCTTTGCCACGTCATTAATATAATGATGGAAGAATAGTTAACCTGCACTTTTTTTTTCTCCCACAACTAAATTGTTCAGCAAGAAAGATTGTCTTAGATACGACTTGTTTCAGTGTAAATGTAATTGAATGTCTTTTTGTGACGCTATTTAAAACGGCTGGTATTTTCTCTTGTCTTTCTGACAAGTGTGTTCAGTAGATTTTTTATCCTAGTTTTTTCCTTATCTTTTTGTGTTTTTCTGCTTCGTGTTGCCACCCACCTCTGACATGTAGCATTTGTGTATTCATGCCTTTGATATGGGACATGGAGTAATACGACCCAAAGTTGTTCATTGTCTTTGTGTGCAGCAAGAACAATGGAGGAGTTTAATTCAGAAGGAATTGTTCCTCACGTTCACGCATGCACACACATACATACATACGCACACACACACACACACGCACGCACGCACGCACGCACGCACGCACGCGTCGCAACGAAATTTATTTCGCCTCATATATTGTGTGTGTATTCTTTATCATTGTGTTTGATACATATTCTGCCACACGTGAATGGTGAAAAAAGCAAAAAACCCATGTGGTCCGTGGTGCTGTCACAGAAGGAGCAGCTGAACTGTGACCCCACGTACGAGCTGGAGAGAGATGATCATCGAGACCAAGCCCCTGCACAAAAAGAAGAAACGTTTGGCCAAGCAGAACTCCAGGCAGAGCTCGGAGGTGATACAAGCCCTGTGTTGCCAAGTGTCTGACTGCGCAGACACCTCCGTTCACGTAATAGTTCCGTGTTTAGAAAACTGTTTATGCTGTTCAGTGGCGGTTCCTTACCTCCCCCCGTAGCTGTTGTAAACGTACGTGAGACATCCTTCAAAAGATGGAGCGGAAACCCTCTGTGTAATACCTGAACCTTTTGGTAAGCACGACTGTCCAGGGCTGGGTTGGATTTTGAGCCCATAGCGGACAAAGAGCCTGGCTTGTCGCATGAGGAGATAGTGAACACGTTCATTGCACCACTCACTACCTGGTCATGCGAATGGAATGGTTTCTACCGTACACCCTTGATAGGTGATAGTAACTGAAAGAAAAAGAATATTCATCAAGACCATTATGATAGCAGCATCAGTAAACTCATGCTTGAGACATATTCTGTCAAAGGCTGTACTTTGTTGAAAGCAGGTCTGCATGTTGTTTTACTACAGCATAGGTTTTTTATTTTGTGAAACAGTTTGCCGTATCAAGTTAATCTAACTAAAACCAAACCAAAACAAAACAAGAACACCCCAACAACAACAACACAACAAAAAAAAGAAAAAAAAAAAAAAAAAAAAAAAAAATAATAATTTCGCTGCTTTCTGCATGAAATTCAGCACCGTGGACGTCACAACTTTGACGTCACAAGTGGGATCGCCTGCATTTTCTAATCTGAATACAGTTTTAATTGAAAATAGGCGTATAATCGTTGTTAAAGTGTGTCACCTGAGGTACTCCAGTAAGACAGTTGCTAGGAACAAAGTTAGAACTACAGCGTTTGCCTTTTGCCTGGGATTGTCAGAAACGTGTGTTGATGAAAGATGAAGACAAGACACGAACAAATGACGTAATATGTGCATTAAGTTGATGGCATTCGCAGTTTCATAGGGAAACAGACGACCACAAACAAAACCGTCTTTGTCCTCGCCGATATCACCTCATCCACTCAGATCCAAAGTTTCAGATGTGGATATGTGCACTTCATACTCACAGCAAGGTCGAGTGGAGAGCAACACGGGTGCTCCGACTCGCATCACGTTATCAACACGTTCCAATATACAACTGGCGTCGTATTCAAGAGAAGTTAAGCAATGCTAATATTGGGATGGTTACTTCCCTTATCCTTGATTACAAGTAAAAATGCCCATTTTGGTGAATCGTTATGGCTTGACCAGAGATGATTAAAATGTATATTTCACTAATTTTCAGACATTTGATATATTCTTTAAAGCTGACAAATTGTTGGCTGTTTTAAGAGTAGACCTTTAAGGTGATAACTTTGATGTCCGTCGAGTAACAACATGCAAAGGGCAGAAATACTAATGAATGGTGTTTTGAGAGCTTTGCCAGATTTCCGTTTTTGTTTGCCAATTTGTCTTTCGCCCCGTTCTGTAAAGTATGGATGTTTATGCATGCTTGTTTGTTTTTTTTCTTTGTTGGTGGTGTTTCTTTTGTTTCTTTTTGCTTCTTTTGTGTCTCTGCATGTCTGTTTGTGTTGCGTTTCTTTTGCATTTTACGTTTATAGTTATGCTGATCTTTCCTGTTGTCCCTACTACGATGACCCACTTGAATGTCTCGCAGTATCTGTCACACATATAAAGTCCTTTTTTTACTGCTTCCTGTACGGTGTTTTGAGATGGACTTTTGACCTTGGAAAAGGGTTACTTCTGCAATGATTTGAGATGTATGATTGAAGTTGGAGAATAGGACCTCCTGGCAGGGGTTGGGATGGGGTGGGGGTGAGTTTGAAGCAAGTGGTCAGGCTGCGAGTCAGCTATGGCTCAACATGTCCCCCAGCCTTCGTTAACCCCCTGACGGTCCGCGCTGGATGGGCACTGCTCATTGCAGTCACAACACTGGTATTTGCCCATGGGCAGCTTAACTTTTACACGCGCGCGCGCGCGTGTGTAAGTGTTTGTGTGTGTGTGTGTGTGTGTGTGTGTGTGTGTTCAAACACCTTCATCAGATTAGTGGTTATGTTTGTCAGAGCATTTCATCTATGCTGTTGTTGTTGTTTACTTTGTTTTCATATGTCAACTTTACTGTGTTGTTGTTGTCGTTGTTGTTTTTACTTTATTGCGTATATCAAAATAACTGTGCTGACTTTGTTTTGCGCTCGCCGCTCAAATCCACATCCACAGTTTCACCAGACAAACCAAAGTTGATGGTGCCTGTTCTCTGTGAATACTAAACAGTATATCAATCTCAATTTCATCTTCCGTCATATTGTTTTATTATGGAGACTTTTAATACCACCAGAATACAGATTTATTTCCGGTTTTATTTTTCTCGGCCGCATGCACAACCGGCAGAGCAGCTCTAATAACCTTTCACCTTCTCAGTCTCTGGGTCAAAACACTGTGTTCAAAGCTAAATGTGGGATGGTTGTTCTCTCTTCAGTTCTCTCTCTCTCTCTCTCTCTCTCTCTCTCTCTCTCTCTCTCTGTCTCTCTCTCTCGCTCGCTCGCTCGCTCGCTCTCTTTTCAAATATAATATCAGTAATTATGGCGAAAGCACCCAAAACAGAAGATTAATTCATTAATCATCTCTTCAGATTAACCGAGGAAATGGCGGTCAATTATTTTACCTTTTCTTTTATATGACACAGAAGGGATGGAAAATGTAGGCTACATGGAATTCCCGGTTTCAGAATTGCTCGTTCGTTCGCGCGTATAGAGTTTAGGCGTTGTAGTTTGCGAATGTACAGGCAACGTACAGTGTAACAGTATCTCGCACATTGGATAATATAGGTGGCATGTAACCAAACGAAGAATGCCTCAGCATGCACAGTACTTTTATATTGACGGTTAATACTGAATTAACTTGACAGCTGGTGATTTCCAGCTACAAATATAGCAGCATGACCAAATCAGTTTTTGTTGTTGTTGACTAAATGTAGCACAGTTATAGTATGGTAAACACAGTTATAGTATGGTAATTGAACTGTAAGCGTTTAACACTGTCACTCCAGCAAAGTGGTAGTGAAAAAATAAAAGTAGCAGATACAGGAGTGCTGTCAGGCCCCCGTGTGTATGCTGAGGGGTGGGATGGGGGTGTCTGTATAAATTGAGTCCCTGACTTCTTGGAATCACGTGCTATAGATATTTCCATTTTTCTGTTCGTCGTTCTTTTGCGTTTCCTGTATTTAGGGTGTATTACATGTTTGTGTTCCAGAAAGTCTTTACGCTATATTGTCTTATAGTAGAAAAGAAACTCTAGGGAGAGCTTGATAGCAGACGGTCATCAGAGAGAAGAATCTCCTTAGACAAGAGTTTTGGATCTGAACTCATTATGCTCTAAGAGGACCGGGCTGCTTCTAGATCATGACTCCTGGATGTCTGTCTGTTGTCAGAAGTATTTTTGGCGTTGCCCAGATTCAAACCGCCTTTCCAGGATGGTGGGTCGTCTAAAGGCATACCTTTGATTGACGGATGTCTTATCCCACATAACGATTGGAACCCTCTTCTAAGCTAGTACATTCAAGCCTTATGGAGCTCACTGTTGTTCCTCCTCAACCCGGTCCAGTTCACATTCTTTTCAGTTGGCTCTGCCATTGCCTTCAGGGTTCTGGTCCTGGGTCTTATTTAAAAAAAAAAAAAGAAAGAAAAAAAAAAAGAAAAAAGCCGTTTTGTGAGATCGTAGGCTGATGAGCCTACAAACGCTCTTGGCCCAGCCTCTACGTCATACTTAATGTGATGACTCTCCGTGATTCCCCACCGTTAGATTTTGACTGTTACTGCTACGATTTCTAATGTTTTACTTCGTATTGCTGGGTTTTAGTCTATTTCTCTCTTTCCTCTGTCTCTCTCTCTCACTCTCTTTATTAGCGCACGCGCACAAGCGCTCTATACAGAAAAACTTTGATATGGGTTCGTTTCCAGAACTGGGAAAAATGGGCTAGAAACATGAATCTGATTTTTCCCTGTCATTGAGACGTCTGTTTTGAAAATACTGGGTACATTCTTCATTCCTTTTAGATAAAAAGTCGAAAAAGATAAACTGCTTAATCTGATTTTTTTTTTTCATTCTCGTCTTTTAGTCCGATGTTTTAGACTGACTTTTGTTGAGGCTCTCGTTTTAAAGATGCTGCGAGTTAATGTGTACACACACATCTTTGTGCCCTCCTCCCTCCCCCCCCCCATGTATGTATGTGTGTGTGTGTGTGTGTGTGTGTGTGTGTGTGTGTGTGAGAGAGAGAGAGAGAGAGAGAGAGAGAGAGAGGGGGGGGGGGGAGAGAGGCTGCGAGTTTATGTGTACACATGTGTCCTTGTGCACTCCCTCCCTCTCCCCCTTCCCGAACTCCCCCCCCCCCCCCCCACTCCACACCTGTATGTGTGTGTATGAGAGAGAGAGAGAGAGGGAGAGAGAGAGAGAGAGGACGCTGCGTGTTGATGTGTACACACGCGTCCTTGTGCACTCCCTCCCCCTCCGCCTGTGTGTGTGTGTGTGTGTGTGTGTGTGTGTGTGTGTGTGCGTGCGTGCGTGCGTGCGTGCGTGCGTGCTTGCATACGCACGCGCGCGCGCGCGCGCGCGCGCGCGCGCGTGTGTGTGTGTGTGTGTGTGTGTGTGTGTGTGAGAGAGAGAGAGAGAGAGAGAGAGAGAGAGAGAGAGAGAGAGACGCTGCATGCTAATGTGTACCCATTCGTCTTGTGCACTCCCTCCCCCTGTGTGTGTGTGTGTGTGTGTGTGTGTGTGTGTGAGAGAGAGAGAGAGAACAGGAATACATCATAATGACTTAATCAGTGAGTGGCCGTATTAATGATGTCAGCTGACAGAGAGAGAGGAGGGAGAGAGAGAGAGAGAGAGAGAGAGAGAGAGAGAGAGAGAGAGAACATGTATACAATATATTAATGACTAAATCAGTGGATGGCCATCTTAACTTTTCCAACATAACGGTTCAGTTCAGTATGTAAAAGGACAGTTTACATGAGTAAGGAAAGAGAAAGGTCATGCTGTATAGTATAAAGAGACATGAGAAATATGCATTTTATCTATTTTGTAATGTCTAAAGGAAGGACTACTGTTTTTTGCCTGGATTTTAGTTTGTTTGTTATTTCAGTTTATTCTCTTTGCTTGGGAACAACTTATCATGACATTTTTTTGTGCTGCGATTCGAATTTTTGCATCTATGTTGGTAGTAGACGCGGCGTTTGTGTTCGGATGGGTAGGTGGTTTAAAGGTAAGAAATCTGTGCACAGCATAAAGGTTAAAAAGAAGACCAGTGATTTCGTTGCTTTCCAAGTACAGCCATTTCAGGCGCTGTTCACATGAACTAAGTTCAGAGAGCATTCTTAAGAGAGAGAGAGAGAGAGAGAGAGAGAGAGAGAGAGAGACCTGCGCTAATGTGACCATGTTTAAGAGAGAGAGACACAGAGAGAGAGAGAGAGAGAGATTATAGACCTGCGCTAATGTGACCATGTTTAATTCGGTACAGGAAACAAACAAAACAAACAGACGAAAAAACCCCAAAGGTGTTTGGTGACAAAAGGCAGGTTAAAACATGATAAATGAGTAGACGAAGAAATAATAAAACAAACGATAGATAAGAAGGAAAACAAAAATGTATCAACTGAATGAATTAATAGATAAATGAATGAAACATTAAGGAAACAATAAAGATGAAAGAACGAGAAAAAAATTAACAGAAAAATGACAAGAAGAAAGAAATGAAGAAAAAAACAAGAATCAAACTTTTCCAGTAACACTGTGGTGTTTTGGGTTTTGGGTTGGCAGGACAAGGAGGACTTGGAGCTGCAGAAGCTGACCAAACAGTTCCAGTACTACAACAGGGAGCAGTAAGTCTCTTTCCTGAAGTTTGCTTTGGAAACTGGTTGCGGCATTCATTAGCTGTATATGCCTTCTCTTTTATTTCCCAACGCACTGCTCTTTCGATGATGTTCTGGTTTGCCTTGACTAACTTTGAGAACTGAGCAGTTTGAAACTTTTTTTGTTTTTTTGCGGTCCCATCTTCCTTGTGATTTAAGGGGCATAAGTCCTGTACTGCTCACGTGTCCTTAGTACTTCACACAACACTCTAGCTCGTCTTGTTGCAATCCTGACATTAACGTAGAATTCAGGCTGTTATAAGGCAACTTCCGAAAGAAGGAACTACACTGTCATCTAGACACTGGGGGTGATCTTACATCCTAATCTGATTTGATATACGGACTTAACGTAACGACTTCAGCGTGACCAAAAACAACCCAGTATACAAACAAACACACAAAACAAGCGCAAAGTAACGCTTATTTAACTCACAACAGGAAACGGTAAATTTTCAACAAATACGTCATCCTCAGACGTCACGAATAATGGGCATGAAATATCCATAAAAAAGTACTCCCAGATGGATTTCAACAAAGAATTATGGCGTAAATGAACTTAGTGTCTGCAGTAGTGCTTCCTTTGACAGCTTTGTGGACGATTTCACTTCTGCTGGCACAGTCTTTACCCTCTTCTTCAGTTTGCCGCGAAAACATCCTGGCCGGACCGCTTCCCATCGTCAGCAGCTGACTGCACCAGGTTTTGACACAGAGGGCTTCCTCGTCCACAACATGAATCCATCGTCAGGGTGTTTGTAAACATCAGATAGTCGCTGCAAGAGACAACAGTCTCAGTCAGCGGTCTTTGATGCTACACCGTCCTTGATATCGTTGGTTCTTCCCTACTTATGCTCAGTCAACCTACCTCCGTTTTCCATTATGCTCAGTAACCTACCCGTACCTCCGTTTCCATTATGCTCAGTAACCTCTGTTTCCATTATGCTCAGTAACCTACCTCCGTTTCCATTATGCTCAGTAACCTACCACCGTTTCCATTATGCTCAGTAACCTACGTTTCCCATTATGCTCAGTAACCTACCTACCTCCGTTTCCATTATGCTCAGTAACCTCTGTTTTTCCATTATGCTCAGTAACCTACCTCCGTTTCCATTATGCTCAGTAACCTACCACCGTTTCCATTATGCTCAGTAACCTACGTTTCCATTATGCTCAGTAACCTACCTCCGTTTCCATTATGCTCATGCTCAGTACCTACCACCGTTTCCATTATGCTCAGTAACCTACCTCCGTTTTCATTATGCTCAGTAACCTACCTCCGTTTCCATTATGCTCATAACCTACCTGCTCAGTAACCTCCGTTTCCATTATGCTCAGTAAAGCAGTAAGCTCCGTTTCCATTATGCTCAGTAACCTCCGTTTCCATTATGCTCAGTAAGCTCCGTTTCCATTATGCTCAGTAACCTCCGTTTCCATTATGCTCAGTAAGCTCCGTTTTCCATTATGCTCAGTAAGCTCCGTTTCCATTATGCTCAGTAACCTCCGTTTCCATTATGCTCAGTAACCTACCTCCGTTTCCATTGCCAGTAACCTCAGTAATTATGCCTACCTCCGTTTCATTATTTATGCTCAGTTTCCATGAACTCCGTTTCCATTATGCTCAGTGAACTCCGTTTCCATTATGCTCCGTTTTCCAAGATGTCGTCCTTGATTCTTGCAGTTCCCACTGATGTGACCGAATGCCAAAACTGTCTTGTGTAAATTAGTCCGAGTTATTAGTGTCTAAAGGTCTGTTGTCATAACACATTTACGTTGTTTTGTTGTGCATGTCTGACCATTTCCAACACCCGGCGACAGGCTCAGGAATTGTATGTGAATCACGAGAAAGTTCTTAAGTCTGAAAATCCGTCGACCAGTTATTTCTCCACTGGGCTTTGGTGCTGTAACCCCTCCCGTTCCCCAGACTCCTCGCCCTCTGCCACCGAAAGGAGATGGATGGGGTAATACTGCTGAAGGGCGTAGAATACATCTACAGATTAAAATAACTATATTTTCGTACATGAGAATTTGCCGTGTCGTCTGCTGATGCTGACTGCAGATCGCCAACTTCTTCAAAGTGTGCATTATCATCGAGACGTAATGTTTTGACGTAACGTATATGTCGCATCACTGTGTATATGCAGCATGTGGTCTAGTTGAGCTCTGTAGTCAGGAAATTCATTTACATCTCCACTTCTACGTGAAAGTAATGTCAGTAAATGGTCCGAACGTGAAAGACAGTTCTTTAATTTTTTTTTTTGACAAAAGTTGTATGAAATATGATTTTGATATGTCTTTACAATAATTCAGAGTTTATGGGTTGTAGATGTTTTTGTCATTTCCTTTAGTCACACCTCTGACGACGTCAACAATATCTGCCATGAAAAGACCCAGTCCCATCTGAAAATCCATTGGGGATAGTTTTACAAGTCCCCTGTTGGATCCATCCGTCTATATGGATACACAAATCGCTTACCAACAGCAAACTAGAGCAAACGTACATAGGCTTTCGAGAATATATGTTTCAGATGGATTCAAAGAACCGGAGACAAATAACTCCGTCGTGCAATTGGACAATAGTTATTCTGCAGACAAGAACCTCTGTTGACAGTTAGAAAGTGACGTAAGCTTGCCTGGTATGGGCATGCACACCAACATGGCTGCTTGTGCATGACCATTCCGCTGAAAGCAGTTGATGAACTTCCCAGAGAAGTCTGTATTGGCAATATACTGGATTACACCACACACTGCATCTCCATACAGCTGCACATGTCTGAAGACAGAGGGCTCAGGATGTCCAGACTGCCCAAGGGTTCACCACGGCACCCTACGACCTGCTGTCAAGAGACAGTAAGATGCGATCACACCGACAGTTCTCAGGGAGCCAAAGACAACATCAAGAACATTGATCTGTCTTTAAAGGGCTTTTGGCCACCCTGATGTGGACAGTCTTGTCTGCCTCTACTTCTTTCTCTAGGGCCTGTCGCTCCTGTTCCAGAATTTTTTTTTTGTGATGCCCTGACGAGGTCAACTTCATTAAAGCCTTCGGTTTTTGTTGCAGATCGAGGCGCTGGGGTGACCATGCTTTTCATGAGTTAGTCGACCATCATCTAGGACAACGATCATCCGCGTTGTTTGAACCAATACTGTCTTTTTAATTCACCCCTGTGCCAACCTAGACAACCTAGACAGGAACGACGACTCCTGTTAAATGTTGACTGGATTTTCAGTGCTCTGGGGTGTCACGTGTGGTTTGTGATGCTTGTTGTTGATCCGCCCCCCCCCCCCCCCCCCCCCCCCGAAGGCTCCCACCTTTGTTAGGACTGTGGATAAAATGATAAACAGGAATGGACCCAGCATAGAGCAGGAGGATGCTGTTGTCGGTAGTGGAGTGGTGCCTTGACTGTCTTATAAACTATGGTTCATTCCCCTATTCATCCCTTGCATTCTCCTCGTCTGTTTGCATATCTTGGATTATGTCCCCTGACATACTGACGGCCCGAGAAGCAGTGATAACTGTGAATATGATTGTGACCATATTGATAAATCTGATCAGTTCACTTTGTACACACACTTTGTGCACTTTGTACGCACAGATAAACTCGGTAACAAATTTTACCTTGAGCGTCTGTTGGTTTCTGACACCTGCTGTATCTGTTCCCGGTTTACTGCTGAAGTCATTGCTCTTAAGTTTACCAAGACAGTCACCGCGCTTCATCTTGATTCTGACCTGCATATGGATTGTTCATTTCACCGCCCATTCAAAGACTGGTCTCCATGTATGGTTTTTGATTTACCGTCAAGTCGAGTCAAGTTAAAATTATCTTTATTGAGGGTTAAAGAATAAGCTTTCCAGCCTTTTTTTTTACATCCTGCCCAATAAACAAGAGAGAAACTAATACAACACAAGCTCAATTTTTTTAAGCACACAGTTTCTATCCTGTAAATACATCGATCATATTATGTTGGCCTTTGTCATCACTGGATCATCCGAAAGTGATACAGCAGCCAAGGTGGAGCTGGTTAAGATGAGTTTGTCATCTCTTGTGGAGGTTTGCATCTATTTCGTCCTTTGGCCTCCGTCCGTCGAAAACTGAAATCAAGTTGGATCTGGATGATGATGAGTTTATCATCTCTTCAGGGAGCTGTTCATATCCCGTCTTTTGGCCTTTGTTGTTTCTGGTGCTTCCTTCAGTGAAACTGAAACGGAGGTGGATCTGGATGACGATGAGTTTATGATCTCTTTAGGGGACACTTACCAGGCAGTTGCTTTTAGTTAATGGAGGCGATAGAGCTTTCTATGCCATTGTTCACCAGTAGCATGTGACTTTTTCTCAAGTGAGTCCTCCTTTATGGATACAGCTACTACGACAGTAACGATTTGTAAGCACTACACACACATTGCACTTTCATAGCTCAAAAAACCCACCTTTGGTCATACTAGAGAATAAGAATTTTTTTAATGTGACATCAACAACCGTTTTCCTTAAAGCGTTTAACCTACTAGTGAGAGCAATTCAGACTTGAATATGTTCTCCACCTCTCCCATCCTCACGTTGTGCACACATTCCACCATGATCCCCTCTCTCCCTTTCAAATCCTGCATGTGATGTCTTCAGTGTGAAGGATTGGCTGTTTCAGAGACAAAGGGGAGACAAGGAGCACACTGAGACGGTATGGACGGCCCAACAGCCCCACCAACATCAAAGCTTCCAGCGGTACCCTGGAATCCGCCTGCGTTGATCACAGCGGGCACCACATCTGCACTCACCATCAGAGGCTCCCGGAATGCTCCGGAGCCACGTCCGAGAACGTTGGGGCTTCCACAGCTGTGGACGACTTCCCCGTGAGCGTGTCACCGTCGCCGCAAGAAGCGAAGGAAATGCCGCCCCCGCGCTTTCAGGCAAAGTCAAACGCAGCAGCCCAGTCCCCTTCCGATGCGGAGGCTAGGCCTGCGTCACCTCCGATAGAATCTCGGCATGGAAGTGTGCCGTACGCGGACAGCTCAGAGAGGTCCCACAAAACAGGTGAGCTGGACACATGACAAATTCGTGTGCTGCTGTAAAGAAGTCGAGGACTCGGATGTTGAAAGCACAGAGCACAAATTAAGGGAGAACCAGACTGTGTTATTAGCCCTAAACCACAAACATGCTGTCTCAGCGGAGATGCAGAATCATGTGTGTGAATTGATGTGCAATTGAAGGAGTGGAGAGCTCGTTGGCTGTCCTGAAATCTAACTTCAAAGCCTGTTTATTGTAACGATGCCTTGGGGTTTTTTTTTTTTTGGGGAGGGGTGGTGTGGGGATGGGGTGCGGCTTCTCCGGCATTTTTGGATTCACTGTGACTAGATAGGAAGGGGTTACTTATTCATATTGCCTGATATTAACTGCGGGGCATGTGGTTTGACTTCAATGCTTTCTCTATACACCAAACTGCGTCATATGACAAGGTCTTTCTGGAATGAAGAAAATTTTGATGATGTTTTGTCCACCCTGTGCACTTTCATTTCTTCAGCTATGGATGTTGCTTATAAGATCATATTAAACTTATCTCTGCACATGCAGTTGGAAGCATTTCCAATAATTGGAATGGCAGAACGGCTCGTGCACAATTACTGTTGTTTTTCCTTTACACCAACTGGTTCCCTGCGTGTTCATTTTGTTCGTTTGTTTGTTTTTTAGTGTAAATATTGAAACGCAGACTTCTGATGGCAGTTTCTGCTCTGATGAGTGCGTGTGTGTGTGTGTGTGTGTGTGTGTGTGTGTGTGTGTGTGTGTGTGTGTGTGAGAGAGAGAGAGAGAGAGAGACAGAGAGAGAGAGAGAGAGAGAATATGGTAATGCTTAGACGGTTCCATGTGGCTTATTTTGTGCGTGATAATGATTTTAAAAACCTATTAAAAAAACATACCAAACAGACATCTACGTACAAAACGAAAGTTAAAATTGTCTGCCAGATGCCCCCAGACAATGTCGGTTTTGTTTGCTGAAGAAGTGTACAATATGTATATTGTGCCGCTCACGCACCTAGCCACTCATGCTTACCTCTGTCAGGTTTACCACATGTGTATGTATATTGTATATATGGTTGCTTATCCACCTGGCAGATGCGTTGTTTTGTACCGTAACATGAGACTTGTCTTTAACTCAAAACGCTCTCGCAAGTGCAGCACGGGACTTTCATCAGCGAGTGGCCTGAACGAGATCCTTAAGTCGTGATAGACAAAAAAAGCTATATTCCCCGTGTAAGAGGCACGCGCCTAATGTTTAACTCCAAATTCTTGTAAACTGTTTAGATTCATTTTTTCCCCTTAAATACAGTCACACGACTAGAACGTTGTGACCGAGTCGAAACTAAAGTCCCAATAATGTTTTAGATGGGATAGAGCCTCACTCCATGACATCCTAACACCCCCTCTCCCATCATCCTCACTGTGCTACCTCTTTCTTTTTACTCGCAACATTATCACAATTGTCGACGATACTACTGCAACTTTGGATCTTTTACGTTTATCCTGTTCAGATTATTCATAAATATAAATGAATGAAAGTTTCATATATCATGTGAAATGTTCAACGGTATCATCGTTGTTTTTTTTTTTTTCTTCACGTTGGTGCATGAAAACATAACTCGGCAAATATCCCAGAATTAAAAGCAGAGATTGGGTTGAAAATTTTTTAACGAGCCACTTTAATATTAACCATTTAAGGGGTATCATCATACACGAGTAAAAACATTCAGATACATCAGGAGGATGGTTACCAGTACCAAAACATGAAACAGTCGTTCCCATATTTTCGTCATAAATGGAATAGTATTGTCGGGTTGTCTTTTTCATTGTAAAGTATGGATCAGCTCATGAAGAGTGTACTGGATAAATGATAAATAATTTGACGGATCAGTCAGTCTACGGCAATGATGAAACCATCCAAGCATTTAGTGGTGATTCCATGAGCCCGTTCACACACAGTTCATATATTGAACAATTTAGTAGTAGGAGAAAACCAAGTGCAGACTAACAATTCGTCCATCGTTATATTGATAATGACTTCGCAAAGTTCGAAGGGAATAAAAAAAAATGGGGAAAAAGGGGGGGGGGGGGGGGATATATAATAAATATGAAATCCTTGACTAGCAGTCTATGGAGACCATCGTAACCCATCTTGAAGACAGAACTATTCATATTGCCTGCTCACAAGCCTTTCGTCCGCTGGATCGGACTCATCAGGGAAACACGGTTGATTGTGTCTGTGGTCCCTTGACATCAAATAGAGATACACCACAGTCTACAATGCATATGAAAATGTATCCCTCTTCCAATCCAGGGTTTGCTGAGGATACATTCCTATATACAGTGAACTTAAGAACTATCACAAAGTGATGGCTGCACGATGTGCTTCAGTTCAAAAGCGTGTCCTACTGTGACAGCATGTGAGTAATGACCCGTTTTTAACGGATGCGTACGATCCAAGTCTCTTCTGATTTCTTTTTTTGTGGAGCTGCGAAAAAATTCTTAACAAATGTGGAGTGGATCAAGAACATACCTACATATCTATAGCTATCTGTATAGATATGGGTGAAAGAGGCATGCGTTGCCACTGACTCCACACACAGCAGAAGAGCTGGGATAAGTTCAGTTTTTACTACACCTTCCTGTTGATTTTGGACGTGTTAAAACATCTCCCTGCCATTCAGAGATACACTCTGTTTGGCCTTCGTTCTGAACCTCCCTCGCAGACACCGATTTTGACACTGTTGACTTGTGCCTGACAATGTAGAGACGCTATCATCCGGAACGTATTGTACCCCTTCCTCATATATTGTCTTCATTTGAAAGTAGTGACAGTATACTTTGTTAGCTTTGGTGTTTGTTCTTTTTAAAATGCCTGATGGGTAATGTTATGTAAGACATAGTACCCAACAAATTTAACAAACAAACATAACTGTCTTCACTTGAAAATTGTATAAATGCCAACAAACCTAACTAACAGACATAACTATCTTCACTTGAAAACTGTCAGTTGAGCTGGCATCACCTCAGCGTAAAGTTCACCACGTTTTCTGTACCTGTTCTTTTTCTGTTTCTGACGATTAGTCACTGCCTTTTGTTCGCAATGAAGGTCGAGCTTACCAGTCAAACCAATCGCCCACTTCCTGCATGTAACTCGGACTGACAAAGACACTGTTGATTGGGTGAAACCACAGACCCTTGATCAGGTCGCGAGGTGAATCCCCACGCAGTGAAATATCAGCTTACGTTATTTCGGTTCTTTTTTTGTTATAATCATTGACACAATCAGTTTTGTCTCCAGATATGGCTTGTTGACCCACTGATTCGAATGATCTATTTCAAGTGACAGTCGGATCTGAGTCCATTCAGAAATGCGTTTCCTACTGGCATAAAAACGGATAACCAATCAGTTGACATCAAAATGTTGTGATTCATGTCCTGTGTTGTCTTTCTGATGGTTCAGACAGACTGAAGAGGCATCTCAGTACCATAGTGTGCGGAATCCCACCGCCCGCGGGAGAGGAATCGGAGTGACCACGCTACTTGCCGTTTGTTCAGAAAACCTTTGCAGTCGAAGAGGTATTCTGCGTTACAGTTAACTGTTTTGTTCGCTTCTGTGTTCGCTTTTCCACGAAGCTTTGGACTTGTTCTGCATGTGGAATTTCGGTCATGGGACTCAGGTGGTCAATTCATTCCAAAACAACCGTAGGGGGAGATCCTCATACTGAGGCGGAAATCAGACTGTATGAAGAGCTCAAGATGTTCCTTCAAAAGGGAACGCTGTCACCGTTGGCAGACTGAACCGTTGGTTTCAAGCCCGTTTCACATTTGTTCCTTTTTTTTCCTTTTTTTCTTTCTTTCTTTTTTTTTTGCAATTTGTTTTCATGTTTCTTTTCGTGTTACTGGTTTCGTTTTGGGTTCAGATTTTTTTTTTTTTTAAATGTTAACGATTGTATTAAATTCTTGTGACAGCAGTACTATTTTGTGATGTTTGCGCAAGCACGATTTGATTTTGGAAGGTGTGCGTGCGCGCGCGCGCGCGCGCGCGTGTATATATATATATATATATGTATATATATATATATATATATATATATATATATATATATATGTGTGTGTGTGTGTGTGTGTGTGTGTGTGTGTGTGTGTGTGTGTGTTGATGAGCAAAGCCACGTCTCATACTACCAGATGGTGTGGATTGCCGTCTACACATCAGCAAGCGAAATTGTTCACATCCTCTGTTGGACCAAAATCTTTTCATATTATTCCATGGTCCATACGGAACCAGCCTCTTTACAAGTCTTGCAATTGTTGGTATGAAATAGGCTGGAGCAACGATCTTCGCACCACCAAATAACACCATCTGAGTTAACAATAAGATGGCAAGCCTTTCCACTGGTTTCCCATCAGGAAATGATCACTATGAAGGAAATAATGTTCCACAGACGTTGCAGAACAGTGCATCTGGCCAAGGATGTATTTTTCATGTTTTTTTTTGGTTTCATTTCTTAAACCAGTAGAAGATCAGAACATGACTGACAGCACTATTAAAACAATAGACAATTATAGTGTTAAAAGACGCAATTCTGTTGAAAAAGATATTCTTTCTCAATCTTTGTCGCGCGCGCACGCTTGTGTGCGTGAGTGTGTGTGTGCGCGCGCGCACATGTGTGTGTGTGTGTGTGTGTGTGTGTGTGTGTGTGTGTGTGTGTGTGTGTGTGTGAGAGAGAGAGAGAGAAATTTATAGACACTCAGGAGAGGGAGAGAGTGGTGGATGGACTAGGTTTTTTGTTCACATACGTACAAACAGTTTTCCCACTACTCGATTACAGTTTCATTGTGTTGACGATTTAAGAGACTGAAAATGCAAATAGCCACTCATACCTGCACACACACACACACACACACACACACACACACACACACACACACACACACACACACACACACTCATACACACACGCGCGCGCACGAGTGCGCGCGCAACACTCACAATCAAACTATAGCAACTACATGAAACTATTGGTTGTAACAGTTCAGTGGTTAGAACAGAAATCTCTGAATCTGAGGATTCCGGATTTGAGCCTCCGCAGCGTCACGTGTGTGGAACATGAAGCGGAAAATTTGCCATCTCATATGTCGGCATTTGTGCAGGCCAGCTATAATGGAAAGCCTTTCCCGTGGGCTATGGGAATATAAAGATACCTATCATGCAGCAGATATTTAGGAAAGAAGATAGGGACCGCTAAGCCGAAACACTGTGATGAACACCCAGACAGCAAAAACACATCCTTTTTTTTCTATCCGTCGCGGCTCTCCCATAACTTATCAATAACAGATGTATGAAATGTACAATGATACATATTTTTTGTGCATAAATGAACGTCTTGCAGATTAATTTCAGGTATGAAGGCATGACGTATTTTCTGATAGCAAGGGTCCGACTAGAGATGATCACGATGACAGCTTCAGTGTGAAAGTAGTCTGTCATGAACTGTTAATCTGTCATGAATTGTTAGTCCATCTTTGTCAAAGGTCGGACATCATCATCACCATCCTTGAATACTCAGTATTTAAAAGTTAATTACCCATGTTCAGTTGTCTCTGAGCAAGAATATTTCATTTCATTTTAGTTATGTTGTTTATAGCCCAGCCGCATAGGCGGAGGGGGAGGGTATCTGAGCTGTCACCACGTCAAAGTCAGTTTCTGACGCATTTGTTGGAGAGAAAAAAACTGCTTCTGTAAACCAGTTTTCAAACCACGCAAAATAGCTTTAAAACGTATCTCCCGTAAGGTTTGAGATCAAATGAAAAATACGTTGTCGTACATGAACTTAAGAATCACATCAGGTACATCTCCACTTAAGAATCACATCTGATATATCATCGAACATGGTTTTCAACGAGAGTCCGCTGTAAAGTGTTTATGTCTGGCATCACGCATGAATTTCTAGACTCTGTAAATTAGGTTTTATAGTGAATTGTACATTGTAAGGAATGCACCATAGAGCTTCTTCACCCTTTGAAAAATATGAGTGGGTGTAACATGGGTAGCCCATGTCTGAATAAGACATTTGTTCAAATAAAGATACGATCACAGTTATTTCGCTTCAACAAATTCACCTTAATTCTTCTACCTCTCATACCTGGAGGTAAAGAATAACGCAGAGGCACAAAGTTAGAAATGTTTTGTTTTGTTTTTGTTGACCAAGACTCGCATGCACGAAGGAGAAGAAGAAGAAGGAGGAGGAGAAGAGGAGGAGGAGGAGGAGGACAACAACAATAACAACCACCACACACACACACACACACACACACACACACACACACACACACACACACAACACACACACACACGAGGCTCTCTATGTGGCATGAACTGTCCAGGGACAGACAACACACGGCAACGAAAGGGTTTTAATGGGAAACTGGTTGGTGAGATGTGAAAAATGTGTTGACTCTTGATAATATTACTTGTGCTAGCAAATGTGGGTAGACGCATACAGATGCCCTGTGACACGAAGATGCGCTTGAACAGGTAAAACAAATCTACCGTACAATACTTTGTATAAGTACTATTCTATAGTGCAATATGAAATACTACGCCAATGATGATGTACAATACTATATTTCACTGTATGTGCTGTAATATACAAACCATGCACAATACGATACGATACTTTACTATTTTTCATACCATACTTACAAAACCATGCTTTACCCCACTGTATTGTGCTATGATATACACACCATGCGATACTATACTATACTATACTATACTATACTATACTATACTATACTATACTATACTATACTATACTGTGCTGTTCTATACTATACCATACCATACCACACTACACTACACTACACTACACTACACTACACTACACTACACTACACTACACTACACTACACTACACTACACTATACTATACTATACTATACTACTATACTATACTATACTATACTATACTATACTATAAATGGTCTTCGCCGTCAGTGGGGCTGCAATGCAGCTGCCTACGTAAGTCTCTTCCCATGAGACGCATTCTTGTGACCGACTGCATGTCGCTTACCCACTGACCCTGGTCATACAGCAGACCGCTATCCGAACTAACTATACTACACTGTGCTATACCATACTTCACTCTCTACTCTACTCTACTCTACTCTACTCTACTCTACTCTACTCTACTACATCTCTACTGGTCTTTGCCGTCAGTAGGGTTAGAGTGCAGCTGCTCTCTTCTCATATGACACATGCATGTGACTGCATAGTGCTTACATTCTGACCGTGGGCCATATAGTAGGCCGCTCTCCCTACTATACTGTACTACGCTATACTATACTGTACCGTACTAGACTGTGCTGTATCGTACTATTTCATACTATACTATACTATGCTATACTGTATACTATACTATACTATACTATACTGTACTATACTGCTGTACTACCGTACTATACTATACTATACTATACTATACTATACTATACTATACTATACTATACTATACTACATTAAATGGTCTTTTTGCCGTCAGTGTGACTGCAAAGCGGCGGCCTGCGGAAGCCTCTTCCCATATGATGCATGCATGTGACTGACCGCATATGACTCACTCTCTGAACCTGGCCATATAGCAGGCCGCCCCCCTGTGTCGGTAGACGTTGCTGTCAAACGGTCCGTTGACCATCGTCCAGTTTCCACGGCCATTCGCCTGTCGCTGGGATCTCATGCGAACCAGGCACTCTGGTAGCCTCCTCCACTTGTGCGGGTAAACGAAGCTGATATAATGTCTATATGCCTTGCCGTACTACTTGTAGTGGTTTGTGGGAAGGCTGGCTGGAGAAAGGACCCACATACTTCCCACCTCCATCTGCTCCCACTCTCGGCCCTCGAATACGTCACCTTTGACCTAATCATGTTTCACCACCGACCACGCTTCACCTGGCCCATTCTTTCATACCATGCCGGATTTGCCGATGTTAGATTTAAGAAGCGCATATGGAACAGTGATGTCTACATACTTGCTGCTAACTTTTGACTTTAGTTCTTCCCGATCTCTGCAGCAGTGTAACGCTTTCGAAGCTGGAAGGCATCGTTGCTTGCAAAGTCTCACAGGGGCTAGTAGTAACTCTTTTGTTTCCCGATGTGTTTTAAGTAAACCGGCTGTTCCGGATTTTCCCATGTGTGTGTGTGTGTGTGTGTGTGTGTGTGTGTGCGTGTTTGTGTGTGTGTGTGTGTGTGTGTGTGTTCCCCGGCTTCAGGTATTTCACACGCAACCATTTCAAATTTACGAATGACATAAACAAAAACAATCATTCTCAAAACACATGCATACAGAAATACAGAGTGGAGAGAGCCTTGGACCTTACGTTATACCCAATGTTTTCCGAGATTAATGATAATTCAGGTCGTCCATTTAGTCAAAAGAAAGGGATTTTCAAAAAGAGCCTGTGTGTCGATTAGGTGACAGATCGCGTCGCAGTTAGATCCTTAATCTGAATTTGCATGCCTTACATTAATCGAATCATCGAAGATGGGCGTTGATTCGACGCGCCGAATTGGATGAAGATAGGTGATTGCTCGTTCATTTTCGTTTTCCTCAGTGTCGTAAATCTTGCCTGAAGAAGACCTAAGAGATCGAAACACGTCATGTTTTTGTCTTATGAATCGTTTGTCTTCGTTTTTCGGGTGCCTAATAAATAATTTTTTTTATTTGTTCAGAAATCGGCCTGCAGTCGCCTCACTTTGCAGCTAGATTCAATCGTATCATGTTGAGAGAAAGAAAGAGACAGAGAGCGATGGCGTTGTTTTGGGGGTGGGGGGCGTGAGAACTAGGGATAGAGATGGATACCAAAGTATATGTTCCACACTGTCCCTATTGTATATCGTAAGTGTTTGCAACCTTAGTCTTGTGCTCCTTACTCTCGCCTTAATCCTATACCTTATACATTGAATCTGTCATTCACCTTCATTTTACCTACCTGCCCTCCAACTATCTTCTTGTTTAAAATACCTATCAAATTCAGAATAACAGCCACGTCCAATTAAGATATCAGGGCTAAATGATGTGAAATTTACGTCCTTCTGGATCAGATCCTGGAAAGATGACAATAGAAAAAAGACTGGTATACCAGTTTTGTGTTCTTCTCTTAGTTTTTATTCACATTTTTTTTCAGGATATAACAACAGTTCGAGGCCTGCAACAATGATTTGATTCAAGAGTAATTGTAAAGGGAGATGAGTGGACTACTTGTATTCCTTCTTGATTAGTGCTTGGCAGTTCGGCCGGGAAAAGTTGCTGGTTTTAGATGGGTTTGTTTCACAGCTTGTGGATCATCATTATGTCATCACACAAACTCCCATTTCAGACAGAATGGTAGCAACACACCATCTTTCTTCAAGCGGAGTGCGGTTATGATTTACTTAAAAGAGGAGAATGATAGGGTCTTCAAAAACTGTTACGGGCTATTATTCAGCCTCTTACGTGCTTTAATTTATGCCAACACAAGTGCTGCAGGAAATCTGCTAGATACATACATTTTGAGTGCATGCAGTACACTTCCACCACTTAGTGACACATTCCGCATTAGCATCTTGCCTTGTTACTTAATGAAAGTAATGCCGCTGATTCTATTCCCTACAACAACTTTTGCCAGTACGGTGAAAAGCAAGTTCATGTATCTGGCACGCGTATGTCATTTGGAAACACCATTTCGGGTTTTTACACCTATCTTTTGTGTGTGTGTGTGTGTGTGTGTGTGTGTGTGTGTGTGTTGAGAGCGCGAATTCATACATGTTTCTTATAGTTACCTATTGTAATTTAAGACTAGCTTTTTTTTTCTCAAATCTCTAAGAAGTAATATGCTTCTCAAATAATATAAACATTGAAATTTCGTATGAGTATGCTTTTTGATAAACAAAACTCAACAGATGTAACTTCTTTCAATCCGTGCGAATTGTTATTTCCCTTGGCGGAATAATTATGTACTTGCCCACGAAGTGATTCCAAGATCGGATCCAAGGCGGTTCTGAGTTAAGTTGACGAATGTGATTCTCACCTGCGTGCCCATTTAAAGCTACGTGTAAAAGCGCGCGTGTGTGTGTGTAGTGGATAAATTGCTCAGTCCTTGGAGTTGAATTGAAAAGTCGTGCGAGAGTGTCTTGAATACAATGAGACGCGCGACGCGCGCACGTGTGTGTGTATGTGCGTGCGTGCGTGCGTGCGTGCGTGTGTGTGTGTGTGTGTGTGTGTGTGTGTGTGTGTGTGTGTGTGTGTGGTGTGTGTGAGAGAGAGAGAGAGAGAGAGAGAGAGAGAGAGAGAGAGAGAGAGACACTCCAGACTCACAGAGAGGGAGAGAGGAGATGGTGCGAGGGACAGAGTGGTGTTCAGAAGTAGGAGTGGTGGAGGCTTATTAGCAAACAGCAGACCCTGCCATGTTTGCCCATTCATTAACATGAGTCAGACCTGTAGGACTGTACAGCTGCCATCAGCCCATCATCTGACCAGCTGACTAATGCTGATGCCGAGCTTCTTGGGCTGAAGGAAAGAAAGACTCTCTGCGTATTAATCCTTAAAATATGTATCTTGTAAAAAAAAACAACAACAACAGAACTTAGGGAAAAGTCCATAAATGAACTCTTAGACATGGAACTGTTAACGTAGAGAGCGAAAACCATGGGAGAGAGAGAGAGAGAGAGAGAGAGAAGTGAGTCAAAGAGAAGAAGAAGAAAAAGAAATATTTGACCTTTAAAAAACCCGAAGGAAACAGAGCATAAAAAAAGAGAGAAAAAATATCACAACAAGAAAAATCTGTGCCGTGTGGTCCACAGAATAACAATTGAAACTCGCGCGGACTCCTCCCCCCCTGGCCCCCCCACCTCCCCCCCCCCCCAGCCCCTCAGCCATGTCCTTTCCCGTCCGTCCCTCCCCTACCTTTTAAGACCCACCATATTTGTGTGCATACTCTGCCACACACACCCCTCACACACACACACACACACACAAAGGGGGGAACACACATACATACATACATATATATATATATATATATGCGGTATATATATATATATATATATATATATATATATATTCTATTGGCTTGGCACACATATCAAAGAAGAAAAGACTACAAGAAGATACATGAGCATGAAAGTAATAAGAGCAATCACGGGGACACACAGAATCATGACAAACATATTATGTTGATGAAAAAAAAAAAACTTCTCAAAAAAAACCTTCATGAAATAAGAAAGAGAATAATAACATATATTACCGCAAAGAGAAAAAAAAACTAAATGCAATGATAGACCTTTAAAAGTACAAAGAACTAAGCACAACACTGTGTAAATGGTTAAAAAAAATCAGTTCTTCCTTTCAAGTATAGTAAATTTCAAGAGAACACCAACCGTGAAAAAATCAGCTTTTGCAACAACAACAACAAACAACAAAGGATCAGTGTATTTCCTTAGCAAGCTACTGTTTATGGAAACGCGCTGAAACAGAAGCAACACAAGTACGTTTATGTATTAAGCAACGCTTGGATCGGCATTTGACAGACAATAGTATTAGGCGCAACACCTGGACATGGTTCAACATGTACACACACCACTGTCCCACATTTTTCAAAAGCACATGTATTGCAATACCGATGTGCACACATCCCATACATAATTGGTATGGAAGACTGAATAATGAAGGAAATGGGAAATAACACCATTGATATTCCAGTTAAAGGTTACCTGAATGTGTACAGCGGAAACATTTTTACATATTAAAATCATAAAATGGAATTGTTCATCACTTTATTGAAAGCTAAGATGCATTTGAAAAAGATAAATGAAGGGAAGGAGGTATTATCGGTATCTTTATTCGCATCGATTGTTTTTTAAAGGTCTGGTCTGACTACCCCAGGTCCTTATTCACAATGATGTTTATTGTTACCATTTCCTCTTTTAACTCTGTAAGGCTTACGCACATGGATTAAGCATGCAAGATTTTAAAGCAGTTAATGAGAATTCAAGTGAATTAAGAGTGAGAAATAATCAGCTTCAGGATGAAAATGCTGTGCTTCAGGCTGTCATTTAGTAAGCCCATCATGTTTTTTTTTTTATCAGTGCTCCAGTGAGGTTTCACAAATAAACTGAAAATGTGCAATATGCTTTTTGAGTGTTGGTAGTTTTGACTATTCAGTCAATTGGCATGGAAGTTTGACAGAAAAAGATGAGAGAGGCATGAACGCTGGGAAGAGGGGGAGGGGGACAAGAACGGTGGGTGGGGTCGGTTTACTTGACAAGGACTGAGCAAGGGCAGCTGAGCAGCTGAGATGCCATGAGCAGCGACATACAGATGCTACTGATTTGGAGACAGAGTACTGGGCATTTTTTCCGTTCCTTACTCTGGCATGGCGAAGGGAGCGGTGCCGTTTTTCTTTGCATGACTGTTATTGATGAGGATGGGGATGGGTGCAGTTTTCATTTTCATAACTGTTTGACCGATGAGGAGGGTGGGGAACGGTACAGATTTCATTTTCATGACTGTTTGACTGATGGGAATGGGGAGGGTACGAATGGAAAGTGTGCCGTGAAAAAAGGAAGGGTGGGATACAGTTTTCATTCAGGTATCTGTTTGATTGATGTGGGACTTCTTGCAAGACAGCGTGGAAAGAGAAAAGGATGAACGAGTTAATTTGTGTGGAAGGGACTATTTTCCGCCAAGAGTTCTGCACTGTTTATGAATAATGATAGGCTGGGTGTATAAGGGGTGGAAACAAAGTGTCATGGGTACTTCTTCGCCGTATGTATCTGAGCACTGAAATTTTGTCGAATATCATCAGGAGAAGAATCAAAGTCGGATGTCGTCCGAGGATTTCCATATGGCCCATTTCCTGGATACTGTGAGGATTTATGCCATGTTTGATACAGTCCACAGTTCTCTTGGATACATGGGTTCACGAAAGAAAACACTCTTCCGCCTCAGACGTTTCCAGTTTTCCACCAGAGATACAGTGCCCCTGGCATTTGGGTGAATTATGCCACACTACGTCAGGCGTAAAACGATTAGACTGAAATGTATCTTCTTATATGAAAAAGCACACAATGAAATTATTTTGAGTGTTGTATATAAATTTCAAACTTAAAGGAAGAATACCAAGTCGGCATTGTTGGAATAAGATAATGTTGTTGATCTTAACAGGAGGAATTTTAGAGCTCATCTAACACGACAAAGTAGTGGTTTCAGAATATGTTCAACTGCGCGTCCCCAATTGTTGAAGTATGATTTACATGACATTCAGTATAAACTTGGAAAACATATTTCGCGATGATGTATGTTTGAGAAGGGTTTTATTTTGGACACTGGGTGTATTTTTGTACGGTTTGACACAAAGGTCAACATGACTGGACAACACACAATGAGTTTTGAGTGTTGTACAAACTAAAGGAAGAATACCAATCGGCATTGCTGGAATAAGATAATGTTGTTGATCTTAACAGGAGGAATTTAGAGCTCTCTTAACGAAAAGTAGTGTTTCAGAATATGTTCAACTGGACGACCCCAATTGTAAATTTACATGATATTCAGTAAAAAAAACATATTTTGCTATGATGTATGTTTGAGAAGGGTTTTATTTTGGACACTGGATGCATTTTTGTACGGTTTTGACACAAAGGTCAATGACTGGACAACAATAGAATCTCTTAAAGAAATGTACTGGACGACCCTAATGGTAAAAAGTAAAAAAAAAAAAATTGCTATTGAGATTTTATATCTGAAATACTTCTCAATTTGTCAATACTAAAAAAAAAAAAAATTTCAGAAGCTATCGAGGATGCCAACTCAAAGCTACTAATCAATGAGGAGATCCTACCTATCTTTCACTAACAAACTTACCTCCATTTTGTCAGCTCTATCAAAACCTTCATGTGAGAAACTACATCTATAGACATTGTGACAGATCTAAGTTGTTACATCAAATCAGGCTCGGTGTAGGAAATGCCCTTCTTGCCACACAAAACCGACCAGCCTGACAGACAAAATGGCTGTCTGATACAAATGACAAGAAGATTACTTTGCAACGGGCACTTCTATTTAACTGACCAGACACCGCTCCTAAAACAAAAAAATAAGATCATCTATCAAAGGATCTATGAAACAATACACTGGAACTCATATTATTATTCATGAACAAAGGAATTCAAATTGTTTTATGTAATGAACGTGAAAGATATTGCTTCTCATATATACGGTTTCTCAAGGCTCCGTCCTCGAACATATTTACTTCTTCTTCTTCTTCTATGAACGCAGGTCTACGGCTTCAAACAACAACAACAACAAATCTACAAACACCATCATTCCCATGACAAAAGCTATGTTCATCGGGCCAATAGCATTTTGAACCCCCCCCCCCCCCCCCCCCCCCCCCCCCCCCCACACACACACACACCTAGCCTCAAGATTGGATTCCACCGTTCTCCTGATTATATTGACCAGACTTTACAGTGTGAATAGCCCCACATTGCCTGTGTAGCAGAAACATTGACAGGGGGAAGGTGTGGAAAGGTGGAAGAACTAAAGGGACAGAGGAAGGACGGGATTTCAGAGAAAATGAAATCCCCCTTTGAAAGAGTTTGCAGGGACTGTCTTTTTCTAGAAGAGACACCCCAGTCCCTTTACCCCCCTTCCCTCTCTCGTCACCCTCCGCCTCATGGGAAATTTTCATCTAATTATAATGTAAAATTGATGCCTGTTTCACCTTCCGATGGAAAAAAAAACCCCTGATCCGTCATTTTTGCACCCCTACAAATGTATGTTTCTCTCTCTCTCTCTCTCTCTCTCTCTCTCTCTCTCTCTCTCTCTCTCTCTCACACACACACACACACACACACACACACACAAAATGCGCGCCGCGCGCACACACACACACACACACACACACACACACACACACACACACACACACACACACACGCGCGCGCGCGCGCGCGCACACACACACACACTCTCTCTCTCTCACACACACACACACACACACACACACACACACACACACACACACACACACACACACACACACAGAGCTCAAACCAACACAATGACCGTGCTGTCCTGGTCGCATAGTTAGAATATTGTCTGTGATAAAAGCATGGGCTGAGGACCCTAGATGGATGAATGCAGAGCAGGAGGATATCGGCCAGAAATAGAACAGTGGAGTTATGGCGCTTACGGAACATAACCATGGTATTTTTGACGATTGAATTTACGAATCGGCGATCATGAAAAACATTTTTCTTTAGATGTCTGCATTATCCAGTCTTGCTTGGACGATAAGAAAGGTGGTTGTTCTTTAGTTGCTTACGTGGATTTTATTTCACCACCACCACCATCATCATCATCATCATCATTATGATTATTAAAGAAAAACTGTTTTCTCCCTGGCCCATTCCTCCAGTATAGTGATCTTGAAGAGAATCTTTTTGATCTTGCCACAAGGCCATACCGCTTCAAGTTTTTTTTCCCTTCAGACTTGGTAAAACTGACACAGAATACAAATGAATGTCTTACTGACTATAGAGGTGAAACAGATCACATATGCAAACAGTTTGACAGTTTACACTGAAACAGCAGTAAAACAACAACTGAAACAGTCTCTGTTGTTTCAGCAATGACCGATCTTCACAAAACTTCGAAAAACGCACCGTAAATTTTACATGTTAACAAAATTTTCAAAAGTCGGTGCTTCTCATTATCATATATCTGAAATTGGTGTATCAAAAACGTTTTATGTATGTGCTGCTGCAAAAAAAAAAAAATTACAAGAAATAGTTTTTGCTAATTAGGCGTATTTTAAATGCGCACGCAATTTATCGATTAAAAAGAAGGTAACTGGAACCAAAGCGTCTGACAGAACTAGATCTCTTGAATGAAATCTTCAGCTAGAATAGTAACTGCAGCAGTACGATGCATCGTTGGCAACGGGAGAAAAACCAGAGCTGATGTAGGTATGAACACTTCAGACTGTTCTTGTTAACAGCAAAGACATTGGGGCAAAAGAACAGAGAGGAGCAGGGAGGGATGGACGAGTGGCAAAATGGGATGAGAGGAGAAGAAGAAGGATCGGATGGCTGTGCAGGAAAGCATTAAAGGGATAGCTGGTCGTCATCATGTTTTGAGAAGCGACAACTTGTGATGTCGTCTGCTAGTGCTAGTAATGACTGACACGTACATGTTCTGGATTTCTCAGTTATCAGGTGTGTCATCAGAAATCGTTTTAATAACACTATTGTTCTAAATCGAGATGTGAACGTGGCCAATACTTGCCGATTTCTTTTCCTTTCTTTCTTTTCTTGAATGCTTCTCATTCTTTTCTTTTGGAATCACCCTAATATGATGACATGTTTGATGCTGATCATCCTATAGAAGTTGCCGTAATTGGATTGTATTGATGTGCCCCTATCCTTCCCCATTTACCTAGTGCCCTACCAACTGCTGCGAGTCAAATTAGCAAACTGCCTTTCTTCTTTTCTTTGTATGTATCTTTTTTTTCTCTGTCTTGGAAGTGTCAGTTACAGGGTGGTTGTGCTATTACTCTCAGATTTGTTCCTAAAAAAAAAATAAAAGCTTCCCGGATGATTTCTTTCCTGGAGTCTTTTTCGCCTCTGCACCGGCCGGCTTAATGACGGCTGTCCGGGTGACAATAAAGTGACTGTCAACATCGCCGCCTCGTCACTCTCCTTATCACGGCAGCACACACAAAGCGTCATTATCATTCCTTTACCGGGGATTTTCTCCTCCTTTCCGGTCCACATAATTACTGGAAAATTCAGCCGAGTTAAAGCGTTACTCACCAACTGGCTGGGTAGGTCAGACGCAAACTCTTTTGTATATGTGATTTTTGAGCATTTTAATACTTACGTATTGCTGTCTACCTTCCTTTAAGAAAACTCTTATTTATGTATAGTTAAGTGCAGGTTTTATACTGATGTCTATATAAACATACCTTTTGTCGTAAATGAGTGGCATATGTAGTTCTTCTGTGTACACGATCCCAAAAACAAAAAAGGGTGAGGGCAAGGGGGGGGGGGTGGGAAGCATTGTATTTTTTTTGACATTTTTGCTAAGTTCGTGTGACTGGATGGCCAACTCGTAGGCTAACCTTCTTCCTAACTGTGGCTGATATCAGCAGATGGAAAGGGAACGAAACGACTTCTGACTCCACCAAATAAGCACTTTCTGTCTGCAACTCCACCCTGAGCTCTGCACTGTGACGGCATCTAAACGACTTGGAACTGTGATATGAAAACAGCGTCCCTTTATGCATAACTACAGACATTCAACAGACATTCAACGAAGATGCAAGTATTTGAAGTTGTAAATTCAGAGCAAGGTTCTGGGTATACACAACTACTGACTTTCAAAAACCATGACAAGGACATGTTCTTTAAACAGTAACGTGGATAAAACTGTCTACCAGGCTGGTCTTTCTGCACGCCCTGGCATCGGATCAGCAAGCCATCCATTCTCATCACAGTGCCAAAATCTCCATTGATATATCATACCAGAAGAAAATCGTTCGCAAACGAGTGAAACTTGCAAATAGGTAAAACCTGCCCTGCACACAGCCACCGCCTTTCTCAGGCACACCGCCGCCTCTCTTCACGCCTTCTTATTCAGACTTGCCAGGACTCGAGCAGAGATGTTCTAATGGCACATACCTGCGCTTGCTCTGTAACTGAAGTTTTGTGTTTGTTTGGTACAGCAGATGAACACTGCATCATGTCTTTTACCCCGTCGCCCCTGAATTGACAGTGTTTCAGCCAGTCGCATAGCGCGATACATCCATTAAAGTATGCTAATAAAAGAAAGTTACAACAGCTCACTCACTGATTCAGCTTTTTTTTTTTTTCAGTCTACAACCCACTTTATCTTCGATGTAAACAAGATAATTAAGAAATCCGTAAACGACCATGTTATAGTTTTGAAGACTGTAGAGGCTACAACGGAAATCTTTCGATGTATGTACTGATCTTTTCTTCTCCCAGCACGCCACAAAGAGTAACAATCTCTGATTGACAGTGATTCTTGGAGATTGTCCACTCCGAAAAGTTAGTGATTGGGAGGCGGGGTGGGAGGGGGTGGGGATGGGGGTGGGTGGGGGTGGAGGCTTGTCCAACACGGGACACAATTTTCGTTTTTGAATGGAATGATTCAAGTGAGCAGAAGTTGCCTCCCATTCGTTACACTAGACTGCATTGGGGCTGGTGTCCCCGGAAAGAACGGTTTGCCGTAGCAAAGCTCCACCTACTCTTTTTGTTCTGGCGAGTATGGTTTTTTTTCGTATTATGTACATTTCTCTACGGAATTTGACTCCAGCGCAAGATGCTAATTATTATCTATACTAGGCATTTTGAAATATGGAATTATATATCATAGCAATGCTGCTGTATCTGGTACTCAGAGGAACAGACTGTGGGAATGGGCAAGATGATGAACCTTTTCTGAACACCGTAAGTGACTGTGATCCCATTCAAACCATTAGAATTTGTATATTTACTGTGTTTCCGGGATGAGTGGGGTGGGGTGGGGGCGAACGGGATGGATATTATGATTTTCTTTATTTAACTATCCATGTGCCAATCTGTCAAAACGTAAGCTGTCAATTCATTTCTGAAATGCTAAAATGGAAACCTAGATGAAGCCTTTCTGTATGTTTTGGGTATTATTTAGGAACGAATATTTACCAAATTTCGTGATTTAGGCAAGTGAGAACACAAAAAATATAATCAAGAAATGAATGATTCCCATATGACCTATGCTGGTGGTGCATCTGTACACAGATGGTGAAGAAAACACTTTAGTTTGCTTTATACGAAATAGGTTAAACTGGGCATGTTCAGCTAGCGCTTGGTGAATGCACTCACAGTGTCACAATGTGGAGTTGCCAGTCTCTATACAAGCGATTGGCTTAACATGAGTCTAACTCAAGAACCTAAAATGCGCAATTTTTCATTCCAGGAAGTGTGTTTTTATAAAACACAAGTCAAACAAAAGCACACATTGATTTTTATGTGTGTGTGTGTGTAGTGGCATTTCAGTACTGTCTTGTGCAGACTTCAAAGTAACTTGTAATGTTCATAAACCTATCTTTCTCTCTATCTCTCATGTGATCACACACACACACACACACACACACACACACACACACACACACACACACACACACACACACACACACACACACACACACAGAGAGAGAGAGAGAGACAGTGTGTGTGTGTGTGTGTGTGTGTGTGTGTGTGAGAGAGAGAGAGAGAGAGAGAGAGAGAGAGAGAGAGAGAGAGAGAGAGAGAGAGAGAGAGAGAGCACGTGTTATTAAACTTTATATACCTGTATATGCTTGTTTTCTTTTCTTAATTTGAAAGAAAATCATTTAGTCTGAATCACATGCATGGGTAAACATTAAACGAAGGATTGATTGTAGACATTGTCACCAAGTATTGCCTCCGTTTGTTTAAAAAAAAAAAATCGGTCGCTCACTTACTGAGTGTTGTCTGTTTGTTTGTTATTGCTGTCTTGTTGTTGTTTTTTTTGTGTCACACCTGTAAGCTAATATGTAAATCTTTTTTGTGGCAGCTACCACACTTTTCTAACTACTGTTTTCGCCAGTACAAAACACACACACACACACACACACACACACACACACACACACACACACACACACACACACACACATTTTGCTCTCCGACTCGTTTCACGGTTTTTCTCAACTGGCCGAGTCATGCACGCTGTGAAACGTGTCAGTTGTTTGATCAAGGGCAGATAATTATCTTTGACCAGGTTCGTGAAACACCGGAACTATCCGGAAAGTTAATCTCGTGTTTGATCAGGATTAGATAACTCTCTTTGCTTGGGACTTGAGAAAGACAGAGTTGTCGAGAGGCCGATGAACGTCACATCTGGGTGTGGTGGGGGGTGTTTTGCAATAGTTTGCTCATCCCACCACATCATTCCTGCAGTGAAGGCTCGGCCCATAGGGAGTGGCGGGGTGGGATGGGTGGTTGGTTGGATGGTTGGTTCATTGATCCAGCGTGCGTCATCCAAATGCGATCATGGCGTGGGTTTTGTTCAGTAGAAGTTTTTTTGGTTTCAGGTGTGTTTGGTGGCCTTCGTCTACCTTCCGTGGAATGTAAAGTGTGTGTGTGTGTGTGTGTGTGTGTGTGTGTGTGTGTGTGTGTGTGTGTGTGTGTGTGTGTGTGTGTGTGTGTGTGTGTGTGTGTGTGAGCAAGCACAGAAGAAGAAGAAGAAGGAGGAGGAGGAGGAGAAAGAGGAAGAGGAGGAGCACGACTAGGAGGGGTAAAGGAGGAGAAAAAAGGAAGAAGAGAGAGAAGGCGAGAAGAAGAAGAAGAAAAAAGACGACAATGACGACGAAAAACGAACGAGGACGAGGACGAGGAGGGAGAGAGAGAGAGAGAGAGAGAGAGAGAGAGAGAGAGAGAGAGAGAGAGAGAGAGCAGTTCTCAACTGAAGGTTCTCTCAACGTAAAATCAAAACATGCACAGTTTATTAACATTCGTATTACAGCCGTTCAGACACTGATTTTTTTTTTAAAAATCAAGCGCGGATCAGAGACAGGAGAAAGAAAAAAGAGGTGTCCGGGATTCTGGCCTTGTCGCCCACTATTGGCAAAATTCCAAAAAGCAAAAGCAAAACCAAATAAAAACCGAAAAATGCCTAGACGCAGATTCCGTGAAAAAAAAAAGAAAGAGTAGAAAGTTATAGAAACATGTTGTCTTTGGGCACTTGTTACGCCCCACATTGTCGCCAGAACCGGAACTGTCGCTATTAAGGACAAAAATGGGCTGGGCTGTAACATTTAAGAAAGTAGCTGGTTTTGCTTCTGTTCTAATATAGTACACAGTTTGTCTCTATTTTTTGTTCTTTTGGTTGGTTGTTTGACTGTGGCAGTTCTGAAGATACTGTAGTACGTAAGAAAAGACTTGACCAGACAAAGAAAAAAAATATATATGAAACACACACACACACACACACACACACACACACACACACACACACACACACACACACACACATACAGAGAGAGAGAGAGAGAGAGACACAGAGAGAGAGAGAGAGAGAGAGAGAGAGAGAGAGAGAGAGAGAGAAGAGAGAGAGAGAGAATAAACACTTTTCTGGGCTTTGATTTCAACAGAGCCGGACT
>JADBJO010000517.1:551792-556792 GCA_016801955.1 Conus betulinus | reverse complement strand
ATGACGAGCGTCATAATGTAGAATTGAAACCGATAATCATCCATATCATACATATGTCAGCATTCCCCCCATCCCCTTCTCCCACCACTACTCTCCCCCCCCCGATTTCCTCACCCCTCTCCCTCCCCCTCCCTGCCCCTTTCTGGGCACACATCTTCCAGATACTGTTTGCTGTTCCTGCTTTCACGGCTGTTCCGTCACGGCCTTTGCTGCCGTGTTGTATTGTGTATTAGGAAGCGGTACTTGACATTCTGTTTTGTGTATTGGTTTGTATTTGGCTTTTTCAGGAATGCTGCTATTAGTTTCAGTCTCTTTTTTTTTTTCATCTTTCATTTTGCTGTCATTCTGCCGCGCTCATTCCGTCTCCCAATCCACAGCCACACCCAGGTTGCACCGCCGCAGCCTTGGCATCAGCAATCCACAAGAAGTGATTAATTTCAAGTCGTCAAGAGGCAACCCACTTGAGAAGACACTGCACTACAGCTGAGTGACTTGGGTGGTGTTCAGTGGAACCTGTTCTGATCCCACATACGTAGGACACCACCTGCTACGCCCCCTACTGACGACAATGATTTGCTTCGTAGCAGGGCCATCGTGAGTGGGCGTTTCCCCTCCGTAGAGCGTCATCACGTCCGTTCAACGGCAGTTCCCATCACCTTGTCAATAGAGTGCACCTCCACACGAACTTACCTAGGGAACAGACTTGGAGAGATGATCAAAACAGGTCACCATGGGAGCCAGGCATGAAGGGCCACAGTATTTGAGATATTCCTTTTTTCTGCCAATCTATGTGGATGAGAGTGTGATGAGTATAATACGACGGGGGGTCTGAGAGTCTGACAGGAGTGCACTCATGTTTTCATACTATCTGTTGGCGTCAACCAGGCCCGAGAGATACAGACACCTGCAGTGTTGGTCATTAAATTTGAGCAACACTATCAGAGAGGCATTCATCAAGTGGATGAAACTCGACAGACCTTCCAAATTAAAGCATAGCAAACTTAACCAGTCAGGGCAGAAAAAAAAAATCCGAAAATAAATGGCTCTGATGGGAATCGAACCTACGACCTCATGCCTGGGAAGCAGCGACGCTAACCACCACGTCACTGCGATTGGTGATGCATTAGATGTTGGTTAAAATATTGTGTATGGGTGGATGGAGACAGCCCACTTTGAGACAGAAAATGATGACGATCCTAGACTGTTTTGGCAGAAGTACACGAGCATCATATATTTTCGTGAAATTTCATTTCAGCTAGAGTTTTGAAAGCTGTGGTCGAATTAAGCAGTACAAAAGACACAGTTTTTTTCTTTGATATGAATTTCATCAGAAACTTACTTATTGTTAATAGCAAAAGTGACATGGTTATGTTTGATTTCTTTTCTATCAATTAACAAATGTGAAATTTATATCTCACTTCATATCTTAAGCGTTACTTGGTGCAAAATGATGATAATAATAATAAAAAAAATAATGATAATAATGATGATAGTGACGACCATGAAGATGATGATGATGATGATGATAATACTAAAAGACATCATTGTACCACCAAAAGAAAGAACAAATAAAGTACAAAAGAAACATTGCGCGTTTCGACCTCTTTTCCTTTCTTCAGCCAAAGCAAATACCTTTTAAAGTTCTTCGTTACTGGTTTTGTCTGAAGAAGACTGAAGAGGTCGAAACGCGTAGTGTTTGTTGTATGATTTATATTTTATTCTATTTTTTTTTTTCGTTTACGGCACAGACGTTTCTAGAACAACATTATTTCAGTTTCTGCCTGCCTTCACCTCACTTTCAAACCATTGTTCAGAGAGTTTTCATTTAGAAATGGCAGATAATGCAAAACAAGATCTTTACTAAAAGTTATGTGAAATAAGCGTGATAAGTCTATCACAGAAGAGATGACCCGCTCATTTTGAGCAGTTGTTTTGATCCGTGTGCCAAGATATTCTTGAATTTTGATGTTTCGCTATAGGACAATATTACAGATGTAGATTTAGAAACTTGCCGCCATGTTGTAGTAGTCTGCATCTTTGGCTGCAAGGTGAGAGATCATGGATTTCAATTCCATTAATGGGGGAGGACTTGAACCATCTAGCCGAGTTTCGTCCGTTTAAAAAAAAAACGATTTTCTTCCGTTTAACGTAAGTGTCTCTAACACTGTTGCTAAAATGTCCTGACCAACACTCTTGGTGTCTTCATCTTTGGGCTCTAGTTTACACCAGATGTAGCACGTATGGGAGCAGAGAATCAGGTACTCTCAAACAGGAACAGAACTCCAGAACATTACCTTCACTAGTTACGTCCTCTTTCATCATCTTTTCAAATACATGATTGAGTCGAACATTTTTCATCTCCACATGATTTGCGCTGCTGTATACGATAGTTCACTCACATAGAAGAGAGAGAGAGAGAGAGAGAAAACAATACTCAGGTATACCCACTATATATATATATATATATTCAATTACAAACGAAGCTTGCCCTTAGGTCTTAGATTGAAGAAATAGGGGGAGATAAGCTTACAGTATGCGCTTGAGTGGGTGAATGGGGAAATAATAAATGCTTCTCAAAATGAGTCTTCAGCAAGCTTATAGTCTTCAATGGGGAGACAATCTCCAATGGGGAGAAAACTCACTAACATATGACTCCTGGTCAGATACCGGTATTTCGAAACCTGATTGCTCCTCCTCAGTGACCGCGGAAAGTGGTAACTTGACTTCTCTGCCTTTTCGGTTTTAAGAAGAATGCTATCCCAGAAAAAAGGCTGGTGTGCAATGCCATAGTATGTTTGTTGAGTTTTCAAAAAACAACCAAAGGGTGCCATCTAAGAAGCAAAAGAAAATCATAAAAGAGCGAAACAAGCTACATTTTCTTGTGAAAAGTAGAAAATAAAAAAAAATAACCTCTTAAGACACAAGCGCTGAGGGCCAGTTCTTGGAATGAATCCGCAAGGGACTAGATAGTAATAAATTAATGAATTCCAAGGATAAGTACCAAGCACCATTCCAGCAACTTACAGAGCAGCTTGGTGTAGAAAATGTAAAAAAGATAACCTCTTAAGACACAAGTGCTTTTTTTTTTATTTTTCTACTTTTCACAAGAAAATGAAGCTTGTTTTACTCTTTCATGATTTTCTTTTGCTTCTCAGATGGCACCTTTGGTTGTTTTTTTTGAAAACTCAACAACATACTAAGGTATTGCTCACCAGCCTTTTTCTGGGATAGCATTCTTCTTAAAACTGAAAAGGCAGAGAGGAGTCAAGTTATCACTTTCCGCGGTCAGTGAGGAGAAACAATCAGGTTTCGAAATCCTGGTACCTGACCAGGAGTTATATCTCAGTGAGCTTCCTCCCCATTGGAGATTGTCTCCTCCTTGGAGACTGTAAGCTTGCTGAAGGCTCATTTTGATAACCATTTATTATTCCCCATTCGCCCACTCAAACACATACTGTAAGTTAGGCAGAATTATCTACCACTGCAGAAATGAATGGTTATCTCCCTCTATTTCTTCAATCTAAGACATAAGAGCAAGCTTTTGTTCATAACTGAATGTTTCTAGCAGTCATTGCAACACCAAGCTGCTCTGTAAGTTGCTGGTATGGTGCTCAGCACTTATCCTTGGAATTTATTAGTTTATTACACACACACACACACACACACACACACATATATATATATATATATATATATATATATATATATATGTGTGTGTGTATATCTTTCATGCTCTCTTTTTTTCTCTCTCTGCCTCTGTCTGTCTCTCTTCTTACCAATTCACTCAACATTTAGAGAGAGAGAGAGAGAGAGATTATAAAACTCTCAGACTTTACTTCTACCTCAACTGAATTATTCTGGGCATCTGGGGCAAACATCTCTCTCTCTCTCTCTCTCTCTCTCTCTCTCTCACAGAGATAAACAGATAACTTTTGTTTCTGTCTCTGATAGTCTGTCTGTCTGTCTCTCTCTCTCTCGATAGCCTGGTAATGATTTGGTTGTCTTTGGTTGGGGGTGGGATTTAGCAAGTTAGTTATGTGTACAGAATTGGTTGAAACCTTACTTTATGCAAATGACGACTCCTTTTTCTTTTGTATCAAGCACACCTCAAGGCAATCAGTACAACAACACGTGCCACGCACACACTTCCACTACTCATCCCTTGAATCGTCAGAAAGGCTCAGAACAAACGGGAATACCCCTTCAGTCCTCCTTGGCTGACGTCAGACAGCGAAGATGGCGGCAAACGTGTTCGGGAGTATATTACCCTTGCCACTGATAAATCCTTTTACTTGTGTTGGTATTCCACACTGAACGACATGTATATTGTCCTGTTCTGTGTTGGTGTTCCGCACTGACATCTGTTTGTCCTGTGTTATAAACTGTATTGTTACTGTGTTGTATGGGTATTCTGTGCAGTATTGAATTGTTTGTGTTGTGGGGTATTCTGCACAGAACTGAATTGTTTTGCATTGTGTGGGTATTCCGCAGAGAGAACTGAATTGTTATGTGGTGTGTGGGTATTGTGTACAGAACTGAAGTGTTTTGTTTTGTGTGGGTATTCTGCACAGAACTGAAAAAAAAATGTTTTGTGGGTATTCCACACAGAACTGAATTCTTTTGTGTTGTGTGCGTTTTCCGCCCAGAATTGAACTGTTTTGTGTGTTGTGTGATAATTCTGCACACAACTGAATTGTTTTGTGTTGTGTGTGTATTCTACACACAACTGAACTGTTTTGTGATGTGTGTGTATTCTACACACAAACTGAACTGTTTTGTGGTGTGTGGGTTTTCTGCACAGAACAGAATGTCATTGTGGTGTCTGGGTATTCAGCACTAAAGTGTATTGTTCTGTGTCGCGTGATTATTCCGCAATTTATGTGAGAATTCTTCATTGAGGCGTTTTGCTCGGAGGTGTGTGCATTTTTCGCATTGAACGGTATTGTGTTGGGTTGTGTGGCTATTTCACATTGAACTCTATTCTCCTGTGTTGTGTTGGT
>JADBJO010000517.1:541792-544292 GCA_016801955.1 Conus betulinus | reverse complement strand
TGCGGAAGTGATTCACAAGGGAAATGAAGATATCAACAGATATAACTGACAATGGAAATAAAGATAATAACAGATATTACTGACAACGGAAAAGGAAGACAACTGCAGAGATGTTCAGAAATGCAAAGGACGACAATCACAAATATAACAACTGACAATGGAAAGGACGTCAATCACAGATAAATGACAATGAGAAGGACGACAATCACAGATAAATGACCATGGAAAGGACGGCAATCACAGATAACTGACAACGAGAAGGACGATAATCACACAGATAACTGACAATTGAAACGACGTCAATCACAGATAACTGACAATGAGAAGGACGACAATCACAGATATTTGACAATGAGAAGGATGACAATTATAAAGATAAATGACAATTGAAATGACGTCAGTCACAGATAATTGACAATAAGAAGGACGATAATCACAGAGATAATCGACAATGGGAAGGACAACAAACAATTACCGATTTAAGTAACGATGGAAGGACAACAATCTCACATATAGTTGATAACTGACGGACGACACTCACAGATGTAAATTTACGGTAGGAAAAATGAGTCACAGATGTAAGGGACAACAATCACAGATATGATTTTCAGTTGCAGGACAAGGATCACAGATAAACTGATACGGGAAGGAGAAGAATCACAGTCATGGCTGACAATGGAAAAGACAATTAGAGATGTTATTGACAATGATAAGGACGACAAGCACACATAGACATGACTTCTGTCTTTTCCTCTTTCATTTTCTTTCTTTTTCTTTTTCTTTTCTCAGCTTCCATTGAATCAGTGAGAAATGTGGGCTGTTCGGGAAACCGTTCATCTTCCTTTTTATTGTCCTCTCTCTCTCTCTCTCTCTCTCTCTCTCTCTCTCTCTCTCTCTCTCTCTCTCTCTCTCTCTCTCGTTGATAAAAACATACTGGCCAACTGGTGAGTGTCTAGCTGGTTTTAGAAAAGCTATTCACACTTGATGGTATGTTTATCCTCATAGCTTCATATAGAAACAAGTTTCCGAAAACCGTAAATTTTATGCAGCCTTTATAGATTTTGAAAAAGCGCTTGATTCGTTAAAACCGAAATTTTGGGCCTATTCTAGAAACGAATTGTGTAAAAAGTAAACTATCTAAGTGTATCAAAGTATGTACACTAACATTAAAATGCAGGGTTAGATGTGATGCAGAGCTTACACATTCTTATTGACTATGCATGTGATGTAAGCAGGGTAACGAATGCAGTCCTGTTCTGTTATCTCTTTTCACAAACGTACTGGCAGTGGAAGTAAGTGATGAAGCAGACACGGTTCAACTGTTCTTTGATGTCTTTGAGCTGCTTGTTCTGTCGCTGACCTATGATGTTATCTTGTTATCAAGAACTCTTATTGGATTGCACAAGCAACTGAATAATTTGCAAAGTTTCCGCTCCATCACCTCAGTTGAGAATCAATATGAACAAAAGCAATATAATCTTCTTTGGAAAAAAAAAATGGACGTTTGGCTGCCAGGAAACAATGTACAATACAGTTAATCAGTGATCAACGCTTACAGGTATTAGGGAATACTACTTTTTTTATCACATGTTTGACTTTGCTTCCTCCTGGAAAGATCGTTCTAGCAGAGCAAAAAATGCATGGTTATCCTTAATGAAAAGATTATCATCGTTGAATAAGAGTTTACTGAAATTGTAAGATATGATCGTTAAATAATACTTCACTGAAATCGTTTTAAATGATATTTACTTTTAAGATATACAACCTTTTTGCATTATGACTCTAAAATGTGCGGATTAAGTAGAGCAACTGATTGTCGCGAATGTGTGCATCTTTTTTGCTTTAAAGAAGTTTTTGAACGTTGATATACGAACACCTGATGAATTAGTCTATGGTAAGACAGATAGATACCCAACAAATATCAGTTCTGCTGTTTGGTGCTTGGTATACTGGTCTCAACTGTTACATTTGGAAGAACAGTAAAGTTTACAAAATGTATCAAATGGATGTCAAAGGAAAGAAGAACTGAATGTACGTATTGTCTGTTTCAGCATGAATTTTCATGACGTAAGGTGAAACCAAGGTGTTAGTGACTTAAAAGAATTTACAAAGATTTTACGACGTGTAATTGATTCTAGACGGCAGTGAATTCATGGAAATATTAGAAGCACACAACTTAAAACATTACTTGATGTTAGATTTGAATCTCAACCAGGTTAGATATATCGGCACCAGAAAGTGCATAATTACAGGTAAAAACAATGTGATTCTACAGATTTAGAGTGTCCATTGTGTAAAAAAAAAAAAAATACTGAAAATGAACTTCATTTCATGCTGCTCAGCGCTGCGTGAACTGTGAGAGAAATTTATTGGAGGCAAATGTTATCAACGGCCATGCCTATTTGAACTGTATATGAATAGGTTACCTACAAGACATACTGATGCATCAACTTTGTCGCTGCTTGTGCACAAAGCGCTAAGGTTAAGAGAAATCCTAGCC
>JADBJO010000517.1:529292-534292 GCA_016801955.1 Conus betulinus | reverse complement strand
TCAAGTCGTTTTTCTGCATTTTCGTCAGCAAGGCAAAGGGCAGGCGCATCATCTCGTGTCATTGAGACAACTAATGGCGGCAACTTGGAGTGGAATTTTTTTCACTTCATCTTAATTTTCTAATGCATGAGATAGGTATTGACAGGCTGTTTATCGTGAAGAGACACGTCAAACCAGTACGTTTCAAACCATCCAACCAACCAACCAACCAACGAACCAACCAACCAACCAACAAACCAACAAACAAACCAACCACCAACCAATCAACAAACAAACAAAATGACTCTCAGTGTTGGGATGTCTGCCAGGATGCCTTCAAAAAGACGTTGCAAATTATTTTTCTTAATGTGATATTGACCTTTAAAGGACCTTTAAATCAGTACCAATACAAAGAGAACCAGCTTGTATGTGTGTGTGTGTGTGTGTGTGTGTGTGTGTGTGTGTGTGTGTGTGTGTGTGTGTGTGTGTGTGTGTGTGTGTGTGTGTGTGTGTGTGTGTGTGTGTGTGTGTGTGAAAACCTTGCTGTCTAGACTGATCTGAAATCCGATGCATTTTTACATAAATCTGAAATACGACAAATCAATAGACAGCAATCTTTGTCTCTTCTGCCAGACGTACTGTCACGGTTGTATCTCCCATATCTTGGAGTACTGCCGCTCTGTTTCCTTTCTAAGCCTGCATCAGACTGGTCGGTCGATTTGAAATGGACCTCATATGGAACACGATCATTAACCATCGATAAATGTCACGCAACTGCATTGTGCAAACTCTTGTGTTCGACCCGATGGACTTCTGCCGAGTGAGAACTGTAATTTCACCGAGAATTCTTATTTGTCCGGGAGTGGGTGTAGAAGAGGGGGAGGGGTGGGGGGGCGTTTCGTTCAAACTTTGCCGTTGAACATAGGCGTGAACTTTGGAGAGTGTATTTCATGAACACTTTTCAGGTCATTCAGAGGTCGGTAGGGCAGATCATGATCATTTCCGTGTTGAGGTATGCCTAGGCGTTGACTATGATGGGCATCGAAACTCCTTTATTTCCACTTCAAACGGTGGAAGGACTTCAGTTTTCAATGATCATGCCATTATCTAAAGCCGCAATATTACAGTGTGTGTGTGTGTGTGTGTGTGTGTGTGTGTGTGTGTGTGTGTGTGTGTGTGTGTGTGTGTGTGTGTGTGCGCGTACGTGTGTGTGTGTGTGTGTGTGTGTGTGTGTGTGTGTGTGTGAATAAGTGTGTGTGTGTGTGTGTGTGTGTGTGTGTGTGTGTGTGTGTGTGTGTGTGTGTGTGTGTGTGTGTATGTGTGTGTGTAAATATATACATATACATATGTGTGTGTGTGTGTGTGTGTGTGTGTGTGTGTGTGTGTGTGTGAGAGAGAGAGAGAGAGAGAGAGAGAGAGAGAGAGAGAGAGAGAGAGAGAGAGAGAGAGTACGTGTGTGTGTTTGAGAGAGAGAGAACATATGTGTGTTAGAGAGAGAGAGAGAGAGAGAGAGAGAGAGAGAGAGAGAGAGAGAGAGAGAGAGACAGACAGACAGACAGAGACAGACAGATTGACAAACTGACAGATACACACACACACACACACACACACACACACACACACACACACACACACAGAGACAGAGAGAGAGAGAGAGAGAGAGAGAGAGAGAGAGAGAGAGAGAGAGAGAGAGAGAGGGTGAGAGATAGATAGACAGACAGACAGACAGATGACAGACAGATTGACAAACTGACAGACAGACAAAGAGAGACAGAGATGTATATAAAAAAACAAAAAAAGCAAAGACACATTTTAACAACCTGGTGCCTGATTCAGCTTCCTTTCGTTCAAAATGTCCGTCGTATAATATAATTAAGGATGGGTTCTGCGATATGTGCACTCTGAATCAGAGAGTCCGCTTCGTATTCAGTACAAACATGAAAATATTATCGTCAAGGGCTAAAGGTAAGAAAGGGCATCTGTTCTAAATATGTAGTGCCACCAGCAAAAGGTAATATCGCCCTTTGAGTAGTAGGCGTTTCGATCTCAATTCTGACACTCGCTACCGAACTCTTGAGAGTCGGACGACGGGAGAGAAGCGGTTGAGTACGAAAGGTACACCGTCAAAAATCACCGGATATCAAGACGGGCTGCGAGAATGTCTCTTTTTATTTGGGGTGCCCGGGATTTCAATCCGCAACTATCTGAACTCAAGCTATTGTGTCGTCCTGAAATAGTTCAACTTGTTCAACTTCAAAATGAGTACACCAAATCACGTGAAGATGGTCGTCCATTGAGGTGTGGAGGTCGATACTTCAGGGAACAGTTGATGTGTGTACGGCGGTCCTCAACACGGTCACAGCTGGAGACTATGACGGGTTAACGAGTGACTTAACGTTGTTTCACAGTGCGTCATTCTGACGTCTGCTGTGACTGGGTAACGAGCAGAATTCGCAATTTTAGAGCGAAAAACCTGACCTGAGGGTGCAGAACTGCAGATGCAGCTTTGGGGCGGCCGTCAAGACCTCGAGAAGTCTGTAGGGTTTCATCATGGTGACAGGACTGAAAATCTGACGCAACAACAACAACAACGACGACAACAACAACAACAGAAAAAAAAAGAAAAAAAAGAAAGAAAGAAAGAAAGAAAGAAAAAGTGACGGCAGAAACAGAAGAAGATCGAACTGAGGGGCTTATAGTCAAATGGTCAGAGCGTTTGCTTTCAGAGCTGCCAGTCGTGACTTCGAACCACACGTGGGGTGGGACTTTTTTTCGGCTTGGAAACCCCACCCTGCTCACCCACCAGTGAATAGGTACCTGATGCACTTCAGGGAAAGAGAGGGATGGGCTCCGCCTTCCATCATGCCACACCCTGGACACAGTGAACCTCCGACATTTTACTGCCCTCACGGCCGACAGGCTATGGAAAAACAATAGTGTGAAGGGTGTGTAAGAGACGAAGAAAAGACAGAACTATGGAGGGTGTGTGCGGTGGTGATAGAATGAAATGTTTGAGGAGAAGAGGGAAGAAGGTGATGGCTGAGGGACGGAACGGGAAACCTAGAGGCGTTCTTGGTAAATTTCATCGATACTTGTCCTTTCGCGTGCATTGCACACAGTCTGAAGCCAGCAAGAGCAGGAGCGCCATTGCACAAACCTTCATTTCTACTGTTATAGTAGAGCTGCGAACGGTCTGACCAGCGCCTTAGGCCATGCGGTGACTCCAGCGCTCGGTTTGAACCCGACCCAATATGAACACTGAACTTTCATTCTTTTTCTCCGTTCGCTGAAACAGGAATGGTAGTGACCCGGATGACTACTGCACGTCGGAGCCCTTCTACGAGTTGGAAGAGTTTCTCACTCAACGATGTGTCTTCAGACCAAGTGTCTGTTCTAAGGTCTGGTGGATACAGGAGGGGGTGAGGAGGCGTTCCCCGTCATGGGGGGAGAGTTGCAGGGCTGCGTAGTAGCAGCGGAGTGAACTGGATGCGCGTATGGTGTCGGAGTCTGGAGTGTTCCGTTCTTGGTCTCAGGAGGTTCCTCTGGTCGTGTCGAGAGAGGAGACAAGCGCCACTCTGAATGCTGTGGTTTGTATGTTGCTGCAGTCATCGTGTCCTCTGCCTCTCCTTCAATATCCCCCTGGCCTTGTCAAAACTGACACACTGCTGCTCTAGCTCTAGGGGCAGCCTCTCTCTCATCTTTTCTGGTCGGTTGGATTTTTCGTTGCTTGGATATTGTAGCGGGAGTGTATCCACTGATAACAGTACAAGCAAAGAACAGCTATAATCTGACAAAGACGACTGCAAAAGCGCTGAGATAGTTATGCGGTAAGGCAAGGGAAAGGGGGGAGGGGTTTAAAAGAGTTTTAAGGAGGGTGAGGGTGTAAGAAAAGATGACAATCTTGTTGTGGAATGTACCTAGACTCTCCTTAAGATTCTAGAAGAGGGTTTCGAGTGCCCCTGTTTCAGACCTACCATCAGAAAAGTGCCAACCACTACGTATGGACTGCTGGACAGTCTTTCCATCTCCCAGTTTGACCAATATTCCCCAATCTTCGTTCTCTGAACGATCAGTGCGTTTATGGGACAATGTATTCACAAACAGTATCGTTGCTAAGGCATATTTACAGGTCGTGATTGTTAAGAGGTAAAAAAATAAGCACGTTTAGGGTTAAACGGAAAGGTTGAAAGAAGAACGACCAGGCTGCACGAGACACACGGTAAGAATTTTGTGAATTGATCAACCGTCCGGTTATTAAGAAATAAGTACTATGGGCATACAGAGATAAACAACATGGTTATTGAGAGATTAGCGATAAGACCCCTTCTGACCCATGTCAGACCCAACGCCGCTGAGTCTGCCTCGAGAAGCCTAGTGAAGGCCTACGCGCACACATAAACAATGGTGATCGAGATTTTATACTTCAAACTGGTCGAGCGATTTCTCATGTCTGCAATATAGCATCTACTTGTTACGGTGATATGGATGCTGATTCCATTAATTCTTCCAGTGTCCAGCTTTTGAAAGAAAAAGAAAGAACGTACACATTTTTACAGAGGTTCACTGCACAAAAATAAACATGTTAAAATATAATTCACGATTCACATCATCCAAATTGTAAGGATTATAAGGAGAACATAGTGATCCGTATACATCTAAATGTTATTGATATGCGACCGACATGATTATGATTGCATGCTTTGACACGTAAATCCTATTGTCATGTCTTTAGAACTTACCTACCAGTACTACTTCGCTTAAGCAAATAAAAGCTCTTTTGTGTGTTTATCACATGAAATTTTCCACGCTGTGTGCAACTGAATATTCTGTATACTGGTTGTTTGCTTATTGTTTTTCTTTTTTTTTTCTCTTTCGTTCTTTCATTTTTTTTTGTATTTGCTATTCTTCATTGTAGTTGATTTTGTTTATACAAAAGTCTGGATATCAGCTGGTGCGTCCCATACTTTCACGTTCCATTTCGCCCGATTTCTTTCCCCCACACACTGTGCCCCTCTTACACA
>JADBJO010000517.1:476792-524292 GCA_016801955.1 Conus betulinus | reverse complement strand
GGTATAAAAGGTCGATGTATTCAGAGCGTTGATGAAAGTTCTTCCTGCTGCAATTTCCAAAAAAATATCTTTAAAAAATACTTTCATACATTGTCACAGTTTACATCCTCAAAACAGCACTTCAAAAAAGTTACGAGCCTTGAGCTTTCAGGTCAGAGAAGAAATATCGCAAATGTTCCACGTAATGAAAGAATTTGTTCTCAATGTACTTTGAATGCACTGGGAAATGCATTTCATCAGAACTTTGATTGCCTAATTCAACAAATATTGTGTAAAACTATTTTGAAACTTCTTAAAATAAACTAAAAACATAGACAATTATGCATTGATCAACGCGAAAAAAAATGCTCACCCGTCAACCCAAAACGTCCACTGACAAATACTAGAACAAGCTGTGAAAAAAAAACCCTTGTTGACTGACTTAGCTTCGTACATTTAAGCAAACTGAGGATCGGATTTGGGCAGAGTTGTTGCTTTTGGACCCTCTTCTATCATTCCGTGTGTTTTCTCTGTTGGGCTAGCTTTAACTTCATCTGTCAGCACAAAGTAACAAACGCTTTGTGTAAAAACAGGTTTCTAAGTTGGCAGCTGCCTGTCTTCGACATTAAATTTGTTTTTTGTTTCTTCAGATCAGCGTCAGAGTTCTGCGAGCAAGGGTGGCCATGAAACCATCACAATGTATCCACTTGAAGTCCCGGGTTATCCAAAGCTACCCCTTCTTCGTCTGACCTCAGAAAACATCAAGCTCTGTAAACTTCCATGTAATTCAGGCGATATTCTTTTCATCAGAAGATGTTTAGCTCCGTGAACTTTCGGGTTGTCCTAAGCCATACTCTCTTCCTCTGACCTACAAAGAAACTAAAGCCATTGATATGAAAGGTAATAGAACCAGACAGTGGTTGCTCAAAGATGAACTTGCAGCATGCAGAGGAAAAAGACCGACCGACAACACGCTGAAGATGGATGAATGTGAAGAACAGGTGAATGGCGTGAGTTTTTAAACATAGTACGTGTATAGGAACGTACTGAGCCTCCACGTACCACAGGGTTCAGTGGAAAATGACTGAACAGAGAAAAGCAGCGTAACAATAAGGGGGTCCCCAAAATACAGTACTGCCTGATGATTTTTTAAGCCTTTACTTTGTTCTTTTTTTATTGCCCACCTCAGGAAGTGTATCCGACGGTTGAAATTCTTACTAGAGAATGCTTCAAACACGTAGGCTATACCAAACACTACACCATACCATTGGAACGACAAAACATTTATTTAAGTGTTTCATTTTCGGGGAGGAAAGGAGGAGGAGGAGGGAAGGGGGGGGGGGGGGGGGGGGGGGAGGGAGGGGGGGCGTCGAACTCGACACTTTTGCCTGTCGACTTTGTTCCCTGACAATTGACTAAACAGGCACCACAGAGAGAGAGAGAGAGAGAGAGAGAGAGAGAGAGAGAGAGAGAGAGAGAGAGAGAGATGTGGGACAGGGGTGGTAAGGGTGGTGGTAAGTGAGGGTGGAGGCGGAGGATGTGGACAAACAGGCAGAGCAATAGTCTGACAGATAGATTAATACATGACTGCAACAGAGAATAACGCACTATTCCACAGAGATTCGTTGTATGAAGTAATGGGAAACGACAGCAGCAATCACCCAGGCGTTTTCAGTTCCTATGTGTCCGATTCACTGTGTCTGATCAATAATCAATTGCGGCCCACACTGCGTCCGTCCCGCTCATCTCTCGTTCACCCGTAATCCGGTTTTCTCCATCGCTGTCTCATCCGTTTACGCTCTGGTCCACCCGCATGACCGTTTAGCACCCCCCTCCCTTCTATCCCTTCCTATCTGCACCTCCCTGTGTGTCTTTTCCGGTCTTTTGTGTCCCCCCCCCCCCCCCCCCCCCCCCCCCCCCCCCCCCCACCCACATTGTGCTCCCATCCATCTCTTTCTCTCTCTTTCTTTGTGATCATTTTTTCGTCCACCTGACCAGTCAACCTTACCTTTACCGATAACCCATCCACTCAGTTATCAACACCATCTTTTCCTCCCTATGACGCGTATCCCTCATTCTACACTGTACATCCGTCTCATTTTCATCATCCACTGTATCTGTCAAGCATTTTATATCCACCCGTAAACCTTTCCACCAAACCGTCCTCCTCCCCCCACCCCACCCCCTCCCACCATCTTACAACTCTCTTCAGTGATTTCTTTCGATGACTCTATCTTTTCATGACCTATTTCCTTCTTCCACCTGAGGTAAAAGAACCTTCTCCACTTTCTCCAGCACTCGTCTTTCTCCTCTGCTGAAGCCTCTTTCTAACGTCATTCCATTACCATCCCAGCTTCTGCTTAACTGCCGTCTTCGAATTCCAGCGTCTGTTTCCTCCAAACCGCACAAACTATCCTGTACGTTACCCATGTTGTACCCAGAGCATTCGTACTTTATACCATGATCCTCGTAAGATCCCTGAGACTTAAACTGCCTTGGCATACTCCACTCGTCTTTCCGTTTTTTTTTCACCCAATTCAGGCATCTTGATGATCTTAGACCTTTAAACTGCAATATACATTGCATTGTACCATCAGCACCTTCCCCCACCCCCCCCCCCCCAGCAAAAAAAAAAAAAAAAAAAAAAAAAAAAAAAAAAAAAAAAAAAAATTATTAACACACATATCTCAATGTCTTTTTTCACAGTAGTTTTGCAACTGGCGACTGAGCAATAACCAAAGCAATATCAAAAAAGCAAGGGTTATTTACCACACTATCAACATTGTCAGAATTATTTATGAAATATTTCTTCTCCTTATAAGCTGGGGTTAGTATAGGGCATTCAAATAAAAGATGACGAATTGAGATATTCTCCTGACATATACACGCTATACCTCGTGAATATTTTGTATCCATGTATTTAACCGTAATTTATGAACTAATCTGGCTAGATACCTTGGACATGATGGCGGAACGAATAATTTCTCATTAAGATGTTTCTTCCGCATATTCTTTCCAATCGCTGGATCAGTTCATGCGGAGAAAAATTTAAGACTTTGTTGAAGGGTTTTCAGAAATTGTACAAGCCCCCTGTTTTGCCAATTTGTCTGCTAGTTCATTCCCTTTTAAGCCACAATGTGAAGGAACCCAGCAAAAATCAACTGTTATACCTCGGGAAAGTAAACAATGTAATAGATGCTTAATTTTCAAAAAGAATATCAGTTCTAATTTTAGAGTTCCAGTGCTTTAATGATTGTAAAACTGATTTTGAATCAACACAAAATAGCACACTATAAAATGATACTGGCGTGTCATGTAAGATATAATCACCACTGTCAGACGTTTCCATTATTGAACCATCTGTAAATATTTTTAAATGATTTGGATAGGTCTTTTCTGCTCAACCCGGCCACGTCTTTGCTCTGTTTCACCGCGTAATCCGGCCATCTGCTTACCCTGTTCCTCTGCTCAATCCGGCCATCTGCTTACCCTGTTCCTCTGCTCAATCCAGCCATCTGCTTACCCTGTTCCTCTGCTCAATCCAGCCATCTACTTATCCTGTTCCTCTGCTCAATCCAGCCATCTACTTATCCTGTTCCTCTGCTTAATCCAGCCATCTGCTTATCCTGTTCCTCTGCTTAATCCAGCCATCTGCTTATCCTGTTCCTCTGCTTAATCCAGCCATCTGCTTATCCTGTTCCTCTGCTCAATTCAGTCTTGCACTTACCCCATTCCTCTGCTCAATTCAGTCTTGCACTTACCCCATTCCTCTACTCAGGTCAGTCAGCTCATATCTTCCTCCTGTTCAAAACAGCGACCTCCATATTCCTTCATTTTATCAATTCACTCATCTCCTTACCCCCTCATCTTGTTCTCAGTCCCCGCCAAACCCTTCTCTTTTTCCATCGGCTGAATCTAGTGCTTTCTTTACCTCTTTCTCTGCTTAATCCAGCATTTTACTGGTCCTTTCCTTGGCTGAAACCAGCCATCTCTTAAACCTTTCCGTCTGCTCAGTTCAGGTAATTCCTTACCACATTCCCTCTGTGAAGTCCAACCATCTTTACTCAGTTCAGTTCAGTGGGGTCTGTTCATCATCGATTATATCGGACAATATCAAGAGGCAACAGAGACTACCACGAATGTCAGATCTACTGTCTCTGGTCATTTTCTCTCACCTCTGTCCTCCACATGTTAGAATCTAGACACTCCACCCAAAATACTTCTGAAAATATATATATAAAAAAAAATATCACAACAGCCTGCCCAGTTCTGACTGGGCAATAACGTGTGCGATCCCTGTAATAACGCGTCATATAAACAAATGTCAATGCTTTCAAAATATGCATTATATACCTTTTAATTTTTTTTTTTTGCCCGATTGAAATTGAGCTCTCTAGCAGTAAATGATAGTAAATGTTTTTTTTTTTTTATCCCTGACATAAATGCCTAATTTCAAGAGAGAATTTGCGTTCCATGTGTTTAACCTGTTTATTGATTATCTGTGCCATATATCTTGGGCAGGAAGGCAATTCATGTGACGTCTTAGTAAAACATCTGATCTGTATACAGTTTTTCAAGAAATGAAATATTTCACATACAGATTGTTTCAAAGGACATTCAGAAATTGGGTGAAATCATCCATCTCTCTGCCCAGCATTCAACAACCACCTCTTTACTCTACTTATCTGAGCAATTCGGGTTACCCCCCTTCATCACGGGCATCTCTTGACGTCAACCAGCCATCTCCCTACCCTGTCTCTTCACCTCATCAATACATGTTACTGCCCCATTAGTCCTTTTTAGTAGCCATCTCCTCATCCCATTTGTCTATCCGATCAAGCAATCTCCCTACTCAGTCCATCCCTTTTCCTGCCCTAGCCGACCTTTTCTCCATCTACTTCTACCATCTTCCTCCCAATCCAACCTCTCAAAACAATCCAGCCATCTGTCTACCCACTTTCAATTATCTATCTACCCAGTTCAACTATCCCCGGACCCAACCGGCTGCCTCCCTACCCACTCCAGCAATCTATCTATCCAATCAAATTATCTCTTTATCCAACCAGCCAGTCCCAACCCAATCCAATTATCTCCGTACTTAATTTGTCTAACCCCTACCTAATTCAATGTGTGTGTGTGTGTGTGTGTGTGTGTGTGTGTGTAAAGAGACCATGAGCATGCGTGCCTCTGAGAACCTTCCTTCCTTCCTTTCCACCTTTTCCCCTCACATGTTCTCCCTCCCCTCCCCTCCCCTCCTTTTCCCAATCCCATCTCTCTTCGTTCTTTCTATGTACAGGTGTGAGCGTCTTGACGTGAGTCCAGGTCATATTTCTCCCCTACATTTGTACGCTCACTTTGGTACGCACACGTGCACACCAGGGGAAACTGCCTCTAGAGTTCCCCTCTTCTTAATTGGGACTGCTAATCAGACTGAAACCCCACTCGGACACTAAGGGGCCCTGCGCAGGGGCCAGGCCATAGGAAAACTGAAACTGAAACCGAAGCCACACAGCAACAGATCTACAGAGTATGCGTCCGTGAACATGAAAAAAAAAGTAAAATGCTGTGACGAAGAAGAAGAGAAGAAGAGAAGAAGAACAACAACAACAACAACAACAAGAAGAAGAAGAAGAAAATGAAGAAGAAGAAGAAGAAGAAGAAGAAGAAGAAGAAGAAGAAGAAGAAGAAGAGAAGAAGAAGAGGAGGAGGAGGAAGAGAAGAGAAGAAGAAGAAGAAAGAAGAAGAAGAAGAAAGAAGAAGAAGAAGAAGAGAGAGAGAAGAAGAGAAAGAGGACGACGACAACAACAACAAGCAACAACAAAAGAAGAAAAGAAAGAAAGGCAGAAAGATCAGGAATAAATTTACGTGCGCGTTTTGTATTGTGCGTTGTGAACTTTTCAAATCTTTTTATCTCTTCCTATTTCGGTGCATCTGTCTCTCTCTGTCGTCGTTCTTCTATGTGTCTACGTGTGCTCCACCTCTCAATCTACCTGTCTGTTTGTATATCTGTCTGCCTGTCTGTCTGTCTTTCTATATATATGTAAATGCATATATATGTATGACAGCCCTGATATACATGTATATACATGTGTGTGTGTGTGTGTGTGTGTGTGTGTGTGTGTGCATCTATATATGCGGTGTGTGTGTGTGTGTGTGTGTGTGTGTGTGTGTGTGTGTGTGTGTGTGTGTGTGTGTGAGAGAGAGAGAGAGAGAGAGAGAGAGAGAGAGAGAGAGAGAGAGAGAGAGAGAGAACCTGCGTGTTTAGGACTGAAATCGTCCCACCCCGTGGAAGTTTAGGGCTAAGCTTGTTAAACGTTGCATCTCCCTGCCATGTCTAACATCAGTGAAAGTTTGATCAAGATTCTCTCTGCCTGTATATCTGTCTGTCTGTCCGTGTCTCTCAATTGTGTCTAATTCTCTACCCGTATAAGATTCGATCAAACGGTTGATAAGTTTGCCTTTCGCCTCCTCCTCCTTCTTCACCCTCTCCTCCTCCTCTTCCTCTTTCTTTGCTTTTTGTTCTTTTTCATATACTTCGTATTCTCCTTCCAGTTCTCTTCTTCATACCCCCCCCCCCCCCCCCCCCTCTCTCTTAATCTCACTCTCCCTATCCGTCCGCCATCTTCCCATCTCTCTCTTCTCTTCGTATCCGTGGTTTTTCGTCCACCCATCTTTTAGTTTTATTAAATAGCAAACAACAGATCTAAAAGAGGGAGTGGTTAGTTCGAAATAGGAGACAACTTTGCCGTGTGGGCTTGTCCGTCTTTCTGTTGCGTTCATGGCATATTTTAATGCACCGACTGATTTTTGTTCCTTGTGAATAATGATTGGTTTTCTTCTAGCACACACACACACACACACACACGCGCGCGCGCGCCATTGGTTTTCCTCCAGTACACACACACACACACACACACACACATCATTGGTTTTCCTCATGCACACACACACACACACACACACACACACACCTCAGACGGCCAGAATCACGTATCAATGAACAGATTTTCCCTATCTTGATTCCCTCACACCTCTGCACTGATAAGCTGTTGTGGCCGGCTACCTTGAAGAATGAACCAAACCAATCAATAGTCTCCTTGGCGTCGAAACTTGCCGTCCCGCCAACGCTCTTCATAAAGGAAGGCAAAATCTATCTACGGACAATCTGTTCCCTCAGTGTTAAATTTCAGAGTGTGGGTTTTTCTCGAAGGCTATTCCGTTCTGCTGTACTTAATTAAGTTCGGAACTGGTGGTAGGGGGTTATCACAGGGTAGATCTGATCATTGCTTTCTCACTATCGTTTTTTTCTGGAATGGTTATTTTCTAGTGCAGTGCCAGTTACATTATTTCTTGGTCTTTCTGAAAAGAAAATGAATGTCATCTCATAGAAATTCCCCCTTTTGTTTATATTCCCCTTTGCCTCGTTAAAAGTAAGTTATATTTGTTACGAAGACAAAAAACGTTTGGTGGATATATGCGTAGAACAGGAATTTCGATATTTTGTCGTGGCAAATCTTTACTGCTTTGCCATTTTGTGTGCTACAGGCATTACAGATTACTCGTTGTGAAACACCGCAGTCTTGCTCGTTCATCTTTCTCTCTGACTCTGCAATCTATTCAAACTACGGTCCGTTGCATCCCCTTGGGAGTGGCCTGCTAATCTCTGTTGCTTATTTTTCAACAATTTGTAGGGAACGGCAACCACAAGCAAATGATCAGCGTTCACGTTTATCTCCGCCGAGAAGGTTTCTCGGTTTCGCCAGTGTCTTTTTTCATAGCGTGTTTCTTTGCTCGGCACATCTCAGCGTGCTTAATTCTCATACTATAGTACTAAATCAGCTCTCGTAAAGATCACCACCGACATACTTCTTTGGGATTATAGCAATGTTCCTTTGTTGTGATGTTAGATGTACCCACAGCGTTTGACACAATCAATCACCGAACATTAGTTCACAGACTTCAGAGAGTGTGTGGAATCTTTGGTCCATGTTTGGAGTGGTTTGAATCCTATGCATTAAACAAAACCCAAACTGCGATAACTAATGATCTAAATCCATAGCCTACAACTCTTCAGTTTGGTATTCGTCAATGCTCCGTTCTTGGACTAGTTCTTTTCATTACAGGTGCAGTTCGTCTTGCAATATTCAGAAGCTCCTTTTTCTGCCACCAATTTGCCTTTTGCCAACGACTCTGAGTGGTTCAACTCATATGCCTCCGAATCCATCCACAACACAATTAAAAACATGCAAAACTATGTCGATAATGTTAAAACGTGCATGACATAAGGCGAGCTCAGGTGAATATGATGACGAAAACAGAACCTTTCCTCGTTGAATCTGACAATGTATTCTGACTAATAACCAGCTTCTAAACAAGTAGGAACTACCGTTGTCCCATTCTCTCACCCTGCCAGGAGGCTTGGTTCCTGTGGTCTGACGACATGGTTTACAATCAACCTGCAGACGTATGCCAGTCAGATTATAATGAAATTCGCAGAAGAAGGTCCAGTCGTCGCTGCCTAACTATACAAGCAACTAAGGGTTCATTATGCTCTTTCGTTCACTCAAAAACTTGGCTATTGCGATGCACGTCCCTCTGTTTGCCCTGTATTTATTTTGTCTAAACAGCAGTGTTGAGAACTCTTATTCCAGATGTATATATATATATATATATATATATATATATATATATATATATATATATATATCGAGAGAGAGAGAGAGAGAGAGAGAGAGAGAGAGAGAGAGAGAGAGATGTATGTATGTATGTATGGCTGCTTTGGGGGTGCTGTTGGATTCTTTTTTGAACCCTTGGTGGTGAGAACACCACAGAATTATGGACTGTGGTGCGTCTCTATTTGACACCAAGAGCACAGACACAATCAGCTGTGTCTCCCTGATGAGTCCGATCCAGCAGACGAAAAAGGCCTAGGAGCAGGCAATACAAATAGATCTGCCTTCGAGAGGGATTACAATGGTTCCCTCAGGCAGCTAGTGAAGGGTTTCTCATATTTTTAATATATTCCCCTCATTTTCTTCATTTTCATCTTTTATTTTCCCTAAAAGTTCAAATCTTTGCCAGATCATTACTATAATGACTGAAGAATTGTTAGCCTGCACTTGTTTTCCCCCCACTACTTAATTGTTCAGCATTATATTGTTTAGTCAATCAGTGGGAGACTGCATCTCTTAGGAGATCCAAGTAAAGATTGTTCTGTACAATTCTTAGCCACTGACAATGCTAGGGTTATTGAACAGCAGAGCTGACCACTCAGACTGTTCCATATCTTTTGATCTCCCTTACATCCTTGAATGGCTCCTCAAGCATAGGCTCAAAGATTGTCCCTTACATTTTATAATGTTTGCATAATGCTTTTAGTTATTCAGCAACTTTTTTTCTCTCCACACTTTCGTTTCGTTCTATATTTACTATCCTTCGCTGGTTGCTTTGGTGGTGCTGTTGGATTCTTTTTTGAACCCTTGGTGGTGAGAACACCACAGAATTATGGACTGTGGTATGCCTCTATATTCGACACCAAGAGCACAGACACAATAAGTTGTGTCTACTTGATGAGTCTGATCCAGTGGACGAAATGCCTAGAAGCAGGCAATACAAATAGATTTGCCATCGAGAGGGATTACGATGGTTCCCTCAGGCAGCTAGTGAAAGTTTCTCATATCTTTAATACATTCCTTCCATTTTCTTCATTTTTTATTTTTCCTAAAAGTTCAAATCTTTGCTAGCTCATTACTATAATGACTGAAGAATTGTTAGCCTGCACTTGTTTCCCCCCCCCCCCCCCCCCCCCCCCCACTACTTAATTTTTCTTATATGTGTGTGTATGTAATTTTAAAAGTATTTTAAGAACTCCACGTTGACAAACGAATCATAAGACAAAACAGGGTGTCTACGTTATCTGGCGGAGTTCTTAAATTGCTATTAAAAATTGGTAAATTTTTCCGCCTGCAGTCGCCTCACTTTGCATGTGTATGTATATGTTGCATTGAAAGTGTACTGGCGTGGAAAGTGTACTCTCCCACAGGCAAAATCGTGGAATGTATACCACGGCTGATCCATGGAATGTATACATTCCACGACTGGCCCGTACACTTTCCACGCCAGTACACTTTCAATGCAACATATATATATATATATATAGAGCGAGAGCGAGAGAGAGAGAGAGCGAGAGAGAGAGAGAGAGAGAGAGAGAGACAACAAGCTGGATTTTGTTTCCAAATATTTCGAGGTCTTGCGACCTCTTCCTCAGTGGGACCGTTAATGACGAAATTTATCCTGCCATGCAGATTGATACGTCATAGATGAAACTACGTCATGAGTTAAGAGATCGAAAAAATCACAGGCCGTGTTACACAAGGAAAACATTCAGCTGAGCAAAAATCTAGAGAAAACAAGATTACGCCAGAACTTGGATCCAGTTGATCATGCTCCCTCCCCCCCCCCATCCCACCCCCACCCCCACACCTCATCCCACCCCCTACCCCCCCCACTCTCCACCCCTGACACCCCCCCCCCCCCATCCTCCCCCCTTTTTTTTTTTTTACACATACACACACACACCACCCCCAAACTAAACAGGCAGACTGTCCATCGCTGTCTCAGTAGTTGACGTCCTCGATGGTGTTGAGTCCATGGGGGTCAGGGTTTTTAATTTTCTGATCCAGAATGTCTCTCTCTGTCAGTCTTAACCTGAGGGTGTGGCCATAGACCTTTTCCAACACAACGACCTTCATGTGTTTCAGTGTGTGGTTGGGTTGGTTGAAATGTTTTGTGACCAGTGAACTGTTAGGACGGATGTTGATGTCTGTGCGATACTGGTAGAAACGTGTTTCGGAGGGTATCACCTGTTTGTCCAACATACTGTGTGAATGTGCACAACACAGTAGAGAGCATGTAGATCACCCCCACTAGAGTCACAGGACAGTTTGTTGTGAATGGGGAAAGACTCCCCGGTCACCGCACTCGAGTAGTTGGTCGCCTTCACAAGATGCTCCTCGCAAATTACGCATCTGAGGCGATGGCAAGGCTCGCATCCACCCTCCTTGTCAGGTCCAAACGGCAGAAGTGAGGGCATCAGCAAATTGCGTAGAGATTCGCAGCACCTTTCCCCAACAACCGGCAGATCTGGCATGGCCCGCTTCATGCGTGTGCTGGATTGGAGCGTGGGCTGTAAATCTTCCAGCCAGGTCCTCAAAGGGGGGTTTGAGGGGTGATGGGTTATGACAAACGGTACCCTGGTGTTGGGCTCCTTCTCTCGGTACTCAAGGGTTGTGTGGCGTGCCTTCATCCGAGCACGCTCCTTGGCTTTACTCACGTCAGCAAGGTGGTAGCCGCGTCTGAGGAACCATGCCGTCATCTTTACAGCCTGGGCATCGAAATCATTGATATTGGTGCACAATCGACGTAGCCGCAAGAACTGGCTGTAAGGAATGTTCTTTCTCACATGCTTGGGGTGGCAGGATCTGTGGTGTAGATACGCGTGGCTCTCAGTCGGCTTGGTGTGGATGTCAGACACTAGGAAGCCCTCCTCCAGTCTGACGAGTACATCAAGGAAGGGAATCGGCACTGTGGAAGAGGACACTGTGAACGTTATGGATAGATGAAAAGAGTTAATGTATAGTTCAAACACTCGAAGTTCATTCTCTGTTCCCAACCACAGCAGAAAAATGTCATCTATAAAGCGCTTCCAAAACTCCTTCAGAACAGGGACAGGGCTCTCAGACAGTAGTTGTGACTCCAGCGCACCCATGAATAAATTTGCGGCAGAGGGCGCCATGGGCGTGCCCATTGCAGTGCCTACTACCTGGTGCTAAATCTGGTTCTCGAAGTGAATGTAATTGTTAGTGAGAACATGCTTTGCAGTTTCAAGACGAGGTCAGTAGGTGGTCTGTAGACCGTGGAGTTGGAGGCGTTCAAGTGAAGGCAAATGGGGGTGAGAAGCTCTTCTTGGGGGATGTTGGTGTATAGGGCTGTTACATCTATTGTCACTAACCGGGGAGCTTCGGTGAAGGGAGCATGGAGGTCGTTCCATGTGTTGACGAGCCATAGGAAGTGTGTGCTGTCCTTGATGTAGCTTGGAAGGGTCTTTATTGTGTCTTGAAGCCAGTGGTCTACTAACTTGCTGAGGTTCTCGGTGGGGCCACCCACCCCCGACACAATGGGGACGTCCTGGTGGCTTGTCAACAGACTTGTGAATCTTCGGCAGGGTGTAAAATTGGTGGCAGCTGACCTGCCTTGGTTCCACCAAGGCCCAGCGTCGGGTGTCATCGTTGATGGCGTCAGCAGCGTAAAGCTTCTCTACCAATAGCGTTGGAAGCTCTGGCAACACTAAACGTAGGGTCCTTGGGTACGGGTGTGTAGTGATCACTGCTGAGAAGTCTATCTGCTTCGGCGATGTAGTCATGGCAGTTCTGGACTACTATAGTTCCGCCCTTATCAGCCGTAGAGATCCTAATGGTCCTGGTTTTCACACAAGAGCCTGCAGGTCACGTAGCGCCTGTCTTTCAGTAGTGTTGAGATTGTCCCGGGCCTTGGGGGGCTGGTAGGTCGTAGCCTGGGCCTGCAGGGTGTTGCAGTAGGCATCCAGGATTTTATCTCGTCCTTGGGGAGGTTGGAGTCCCGTTTTCTTGTATATATATATATATATATATATATATATATATATATATTAAAAATACTGCTAAAACGCCTAATAAAAATCTTAAGGTGCTCAACCCCTTGGGGAGCAACATCTGTTAAAAAATAGTATGATACGTTTCATACTGAACAATTTAAGTAAGAGAAAGCAAGTGCCAGCTAACAATTCTTTCATCATTATATAATGACTAGGCAAAGATTTCGGAAAAAAAGGGGGAGGGAGGGGGAGCTGGAGCTGGGGGTAGGGAGGGAGAAGAAAATGAAAACATAAAGTCGGTGAAATATACTATGAATATTAGACCCTTCTCATTGTAATCCGTCCCGAAGACAGATCAGGTCATACATATATATGTACATAGATATAGATAGATAGATAGATAGATAGATAGAGTATTATGCAAAGATTTTCGTTTATTACCAGAGATGTGTGTGTGTGTGTGTGTGTGTGTGTGTGTGTGTGTGTGTGTGTGTGTGTGTGTGTGTGAGAGTGTGTGAGAGAGAGAGAGAGAGAGAGAGAGAGTGTGTGAGAGGCGAGAGGAGAGAGAAAGGAGAGGGAGAGCAGAGAGAGAGAGAGAGAGAGAGAGAGAGGAGAGAGAGAGAGAGAGAGAGAGAGAGAGAGAGAAGAGAGAGCCTGTATCACTTTATGCAAAAAGCTTCATTTACTACTAGAGATGTCGCGCCACATGAGCACTCATTTTGACTATCATTACCGTATACGTACCTTGAACAGAAAAAGCTCATATTCTGCCTTTGTTAATATACACCTGCATGAGTGAAAGCAGTGTGTTTTTCACGTGCTAACAGGTAGCACCACAGTGTCTGCAAAGGATGTTCTCCTTCTGTTACTTGCTGTTCTTATTTTCATCTGTTTTATTTAGCCGCCAAAAACCATTGCTGAAAACAAGACGACAATAAGAAAGCATCAGTAATGATCACAGGGGTGGCAATGGTAATGGTGGTGGTGGTATTAGAAATGGCTGACGATCGTTTCACTTACAAGGAGAAATACGAGAGCATTTTTCTTCGCTTTCTCCGAAACACAGATACCTTTCAGAACTAAAGATTAGTCTGAGAGATAAAACAAGAGAAGATCGATACTCTCACGGAAATTTCCTTTGTGTCAACTGACACGGCTGTGTGGCATTTCAATTGGCCGTATTTCCTCACAGTTTTCCGCCCAGCGGTCCATTTACTGGACAGAAGAGATATCTGGAACTTTACAAGCGTCCATCGTTCAGTGCCTGGTCAGGCTATAAATATACGTTGGCGGTTTTCGCCTTCCATGTCTCTTCAGTGGTACTACCTCTGGCCCGCGAAGCACAGTTATACCTAGCGTTACTCTGCCTCAGCGCCAGCAACAGCATTCCACATAGAGCAGGCAATGTCATGTCTCCATGTGGCAACTGGCCAGAGGAGACACTGCACTGCTGTTGAATCACTTCGGTGATCCGGCCATATCAGTCAAGTTTTAAAATATGTAGCCTCATAACACCTGAAAAGTTGTTTACTTGACTTAGCTGCTTCTTGTTGATCTTTCTTGGGGGAAGGCGATGGGGGTGGGGGGTCCTCCTTACCCTCATCCACCGGACACCAGATCCAGGATTTATGTCAACCCTCTAATTTGAGCCTGTCAACAACGCGTGAGCAGACAGCAACAATGTTGACGTATGTGCTATCTCCTCATAAAACATTGTCGGCCTCTAAGTCCTTGCTATCGGCTCTTCATACACCTCTGTGTAACACACTTTAACCACTTCATGCTCGAAATCAATACCGGTGGATAAGAAAGTGCACGTTCCCAGACACAGCTTCAGTGGGCAGGATCAAGAACGACATCACGTCAGAATCATTTCTCTCCTTCAGGATTCTCAAAGTGTCCCAAACAACAAGACAACGAAGCAAATTGCACGTGCATTTAAGGGGTGTGTGTGTGTGTGGGGGGGGGGGGGGGGGGGGGGGGGGGGGGGGGTGATTCTGGATTTGAGCGAGAACTTGTTCACAAACCATGACCCGGTTAGTGATATGAGGCCTGATTCAGAACAGCCAGTGGAATGCTCAGTCTTACTGCTGTAACTAACAGAGAGGTGGAAATGGGCCCGCGGCTATATCACCCCACTTGCTGGACCCTGTTCTGAATTACTCAACAAGAATGGATTTTGGAACAGAGAGGGAGGTAACTCTGGCTTACCAGAAAAAGCTCCTATTCTGCCTTTGTTAATATACACCTGCTTTTTTCATCTTGCAATTATATATATAAGATTTTGCTAACATAATCAATAAATCAATGACATCATCAGTTATGATATTCTTTTCACAACCGAATATTACTAGGTGTTCACTGATATTAAATCTTCCAGCCAACATACATTTCTGAATAAGAGCTGTTTGAAAATCTATCCAAAAAACACTGAGCAAATTGACATCTCCAAAAAAGGTGTTGGATATTTTCTTTTTCCAGGTTACAGAATGAGCATTTATCTGATTCTTCTAAATTCATTTTTTGAAATATCATGTTTGTTCCCAATATTCGGTGAACAATTCGAACCTGAAGCCACTGAAGTTTTACTTCTTTGATTTTTCGATTTTTTTGAAAATGATTTTCCATTCTACATTTCTTATGAGCCTGCTGTCCCAGTTCTGGCAGCAGTTCGGCTTTGTTTCAGTTTTGACCAAATAATCATACAGTAGTCTGGCCCCTCTAGGAACAGACATTACTACATGTAATGTTTTACTGGTTTCGAGCATATTTTGATTTCCACTTACTTGCACTCCACTCCTACGAATGTAATTTTTAACTGAGTTTATAATTCCCCATATAGGTCACAAAGTTTGTGTGAATGCCATACTTTCTCAAAAACATGTTTACTGATAAAAACCTCCCATTTTCATCAAGCAAGTTACCAATCTGAAAAACATTTTTCAATCCACGTCCTATAAAAAAGTACATTTTTTGCAATTAGAATGTTGTGATTACAAAAAAGTGGTTCTGCAATAATTTCTTCTGGTTTTTCCACTATTATTTTATTTCCTATTCCTCATATGCTTTAAAGACATCATACCAAAACGTGTTTTTATTTCTATCAAAGTTTATAGTCGCACCTACTTTATTCAAATATGAAATCTTTGAATTTAATAGTTTGACAGTGTGAGTCCACTTATGTTTACTAATTTGTAGTTTCCTAATCCATGTGATTTTTAAGGCATTCATGTATTTCCGTACATCTGGGATCCCTATTCCACCTTGATCAATATTTTTGAATGACATTTTTCTACTTATTTATCAGTCTTTTTATTCCAAACAAACTGGAATATGCTCTTTTGTATGGCATTCACAATTTCATTTGGGGGGTTTGGTAGCAGTAGCCCATAGAAACACTATTTTTGACAGAATCAAAGATTTAAGTACTGCAACACGACCAATGGGTGTCAGCTGCCTTTTTAACCATATGTTATAAAGCACTTGTACTTCTCTAAGCTTTTCCTCAAAATTGAAAATCACACATTCCTTCAAGTCATTAGTAAACCAGATACCAAGTATTTTGAACCGTTCTGGATTCCATTTCATGTCCAAGTGAGGCATGTATCTTATTCTCGAGTTCTTCTTACTACCTAGCCAAATCGCACTACTTTTTTCCATGTTTAATTTCAATCCAGAGACATTTTCGAAACTTTCAATAATTTTTATCGCTTCTTCAAATGATTGCTTGTCCCCTTCCTGCATTAATTTAGTGTCATCTGCATATTGTGAAATTTTGTTCTCCACCCCGGCAATCTTTATGCCTTTAATCTTTTTATTTTGTCTTATCATAACAGCGAGTATTCAACACACAAGACAAACAAATAGGGTGAAAGGGGATCACCCTGTCTGCATCCTCTCTGCACTTGAAACCAATTTGTCAAAGAACTATTTACAGAGACTGCAGCCTTAATATTTTTGTAAAACGTCTGAATCCATCGACAAAAGTCAGGGCCGAAGCTGAATGCTCTGAACACTTTAAACATAAACGACCAACTGAGAGAATCAAAAGCCTTTTCGAAGTCAAGACATATCAACAAATCCAGGTTTCTTATAAGATTCCAAGTAATTAATCACATCATATCAAGCGTATGTTATCCCCAATATACCGATTTTTAATAAATCCCGTCTGATCCTCGTTTATATAAGTGCAGGTAATATCAATTTAAGCCGGTTAGCAATGCAAGCTGATCCTATTTTGTATACGACATTCAAAAGGGAAATTGGTCTCCAGTTTTTAATAAATTCACGTGGTTTATCTCCTTTAGGAATACAAATAATAACCCTTCTTTTGTGGAGATGATAGTTCTCCTTTTCGAAATCCCTCATTCAATGACCTGACTACAAATATCCCAATACTTCTCCAAAAGAATTTGAAAAATTCAACAGTAAACCCATCACTGCCAGGGCTTTCTTGTTACTCATACTTTTTAATGCAAAACCCACATCTTCAAATGAAATTTCACCTTCAAGTGTGTGTTTAACTGCTGTTCAGACAAACTTGGCAGTTCATTAACTATCTCTGAAATAGGAATATCATATACCTCTTTTCTGCATACAAGTTTTGGTAGAAATCACTAACTTCTTTAGCTATTTCTTTTCTGTCCTTAATTTCTGCGCCGTTCTTATTAATTTTTTAACATTTGCTTACTGACATAGTTTCTTTTTTCAAGAGAACAAAAATAATTAGTAATCTTTTCTCCTTCCACAATCCACCTTGTACGCGAACGAAGTAGGACTCCCTCCATCTTTTTTTCTCTCAGTGAAATCAGTTCTATTTTATTATTTTCCAGATTGACTTTTTCTATGTCTGTTAAATTTGTTTTTCTTTCTAAGTTACAAATTTGTCCCTCTAACTTTTTTGTCTCTCATTATTTTCTCTTTTTTTTTCATTGTAGCATGAGAAATAGTTTTTTGCTCTAATTTTCATGAGCATAATGTCCAAAAGCAGCTGATCACTAATAACAAATTGCATTTCTTCTTTGGGTATCTGATCAATATGATCCCGTAAATATGGAAGTACAGCGTATTCTTCTAAAACTTCTCTAATCTGAGCATTTACTTCGTCAACATAGCGTTTATCTTTTAACAATGAACAATTAAAATTTCCATAAGGTAAACCTCTTCTCCTCAGTTTTGGGTCCAAATATGAAAGTAATTATTGAGTGGTCAGTCCTATATCCTGGTAATATATCTACATCTACTGTGTAGTTAAACAAAGTCTCTGAGATTAGGAAGAAATCCAATCGACTTTGTTGTAACGGATTATTTCTCCTCCACGTGTATCTTCTCATCTCAGGGTTTTAACTCGCGCCATATATCAACTAACTCTAAATCCATCATCATGTTAGTAACTTGTTCCTATGCTTTTACATTATTCAAATGTTTGTAATTATGGTAATCTAGAGAAAAATCCATAAACTAAATTCCAGTCTCCACCAATTATAGGATAATCAAAATCCATCCCCCGAATAACTTCCTGTAATTCAATGTAAAAGTCTGGTTCATCTCTATTGGGACCATAAATACTTATTATCAAAAATGTTTTCTCTGAAATCATTAACAAAGCTAAAATGTAGTTACCTCCCTGTTGTTTGTAAACTTTTTAAATCCTAAACTCAAAATTATTATGAAATAATATGGTTACCCCCCTAGCGCTGGAAGTGTTAGGCGCGTAAAAGCATTTATATCCCCATTCGGCTCTGACATATTTTTCTAATTTACGGTCCATATGGATATCCTGCAAGAGGTAAACTGAATAAGCTTTTGAGCGTAAATAGTGAAAAACATCTCTACGCTTCTTTACATCCGCTAGGCCCTGACAGTTCATTGATAAAAATTGGATTCTCTCACTCGTTGCCATTTCTTAAAAGTACCAATATCAAAACTTTTCCAGAAGGACATTGATGCAGGCAGTGGGAATGTAAAACAATATCAAGTACATGTAATCTTATATGGTGTCTCCAAGGCATACACCCACACCCAAACACTTTAGAAACCAGTAAAATGTGACCATATGGAAACAATGCTTGGTCGCAGACGCCACAGATTTCAATGATCAATTTCATAAATATGTGAAACCACAGACCCCAATGCCAAAAAATAAGAAAAATAAAGGACATTAAATTGAAGAGTAAAAACACTAAAAAAAAAAAACAATGTAAATGAAGATATCATCATGTTTTTCTCAAAGAACAAAAACAACAACAACAACAACAACAACAAAAAGAGAAATGGAGCCACAAAAAAAAAAAAAAAAAAAAAAATTCAGATGGCAATCGTTGCAGCGCAACAAAAGGAAGAGTAACATGATTGCATATACTGTGTTACAGTCAGTGGTTTTTTTTTTTTTTTCCTTTTCTTTTTTTTTTTCATCGACTGAAATAATCACTAATCTCTAGTCTTTTGCTCCAAGTCCAATAGATCTGGCCATCCAAGGAAAATATATTCTTACAGATACAGTTTATCATCTACATTGCTTCAGGGGACAAAGCGTTGCACCCACACCCACACACGAACACACACACCCACACACACCTACACAATATACAACATTTCAGTTTACCAAATTCAGCCTTAGCCTTATTCAATCCTCTGTAAATCAAAGTCGAGTACCAAATAGAGAACTGACAATGTAATGACAACACACACACACACACACACACACACACACACACACACACACACACACACACACACACACACACACACACACACACACACTTACATATGACACACCCTACGAATCGTCCTCTTCTGCACTGATATCCCCTGGTCTCATGGCACGAGCTAATGCAACGTCCAGATCCATGTGAATGTTCAGTTTCAGCACTTGTCCATTCTTCACTTTGACAAACACTTTCCCGTTAGTACTCCAGGCTGTCATGCTCGCAGAGTGACCCATCCCACTTTTCAACAGTTTATAATTTGCATGTGTTAGGTCTTCGCCAATCACCACACCCTTATTCTTCAGCCGACGTCGATTATGGATGATCTCATCCCGTTTTCGCCGATCAAAAAAGCGCACCAGGATCGGTCTTGCTTGGGTACCGCTTCTCTGCCCCGTCCGATGAGCCACCTCGATGTCCGCCTTGGTTGTCTTCACTCCAACGCTGTCGGAGAAGATCCGGACAACCTTGTCCACGCAGTCTTCGGCACTCTCCTTCTGCTGCTGCTCTGGCACACGGAACACTCGTAAATTCCAACGTCGCGAGTACTGCTGCAGCTCATTTTGTTCCTTCTCACACTGTTGCAGACGGGAATCTAACTGTTTCACTTTGTCTTTCGTGCTGTCCCTTGAACTTTTCAATGATTTAATTCTGATTCCGTTTTCTCCGTTTTGCACTTCATGTCGAAAAGACGCCCCTCTATCTGTGATATTTTTTGTGTGAAAGTGTCCAACAGATTTTTCACTTCCCGTTTCATTTCTTCCATATCCGACTTTGTTGACAAGGACTGAAGTCTATCATTTATTGAGGCCAGGGCCTCGTCCAGTTTTTCTCTTATACTGTTCACTGCCTCCTGTAAATCCATGTTTGTTTGTGACACAGATGTATTTTGTCTTTTCGTCTCTTGTTTGTTTGTTTTCTCGTTTCTACCAGTGTCACTTTCATCTGATGTGGAAGAGTGAATTCGTTTTGATCTATTTTTTTGAAACCAGGAGCTCATTTCGTGTAATAACTGCTTTCAAAACATTCTTTTCTACAATCGTAGTGATCACATGTGCAACATCCTTATCAGACACAAAATTTCACAGGTCACAGTTCGTCACACCAACACAAGCACTGCCACAGCACTGCCACTGTGTCGACGAAATCCCGACGAGGCCGTCACGTCTTCCATTGCCGCTATCTGCCGCTCCACACATCAAAATGTTACAAAAAACATATCGATGTGTTCTGCAGACCGTCAGCAAACAATATGTTGACTAATTGCAGTCATCCAATGACTAATTGGCGCTCTAATCAACTTTTTTAATGAGAGACTGCCCGTCAACCTGCCTCGCCGGTCTGAACGATCGCTCACCCCTCCCACTATTTAAGAATATTGTTGCTGTCCTACATCATCCAATTATCCAAGTAATGCTAAATTCTTCTTGAGTTGTAACAATTGTTCCAAGTTATATACAGCAAAATAATTCATTTTCAAAAGAGATTATGAAAAGTTTGGACAATTTATAAAATTGTCACCAAGATGTGCCAAAAAATTATTTTGATGAAACCGCGTTTAAACAACAATGCAATTATGACTATCAAAAATTTGACAAATGACTTCCAAATTGTAACTTTGTTTTTTCTTTGAAAGTCCTAAGGTGCTTTATCAAAGCAATAAATTGTCCATGTGAAATCGAATGGTTGACTTTTTACTGTAGATCAGAACAAAATGTCCTATGCTTCACTATAGCGATCAGACAGCAAAGACTAAAAGAGGCGATACAAAATGTTTCTGACCAAGAACACTCATGGGATACTAAGAGACTGGCCATTGCGACTGAGTACATCAGCGAGGACTTTGTCAATACCCTCAACAGGCTGAACCTCAAACATGAATGCTTGCAACAGGAGAGACCATCGACCGACTCTGGCATTCTTAAAAGCAGCAGAACTAGGGAGAAATGTGAGTGGCTTGTGGTCTGTCTGGAGAAAAAACTTTTGTCCCCAGAGATAGCGAGATAACTTCTGGATAGACCAAACAATTTCCAAACACTCCCTCTCAATAGTAGAGTAACGATTTTCCTTGTCAAGCAATTTCTGCTGATGAAAACAACAGTATGCAAAACACCATCATGCTCCTGCAAAAGAACACCACCCCCCGACCTACAGATGAAGCGTCTGTTCTCAGAACGAACTGACGAGAGAGCTCTGGAAGTTAAAGAACAGGCTTATTTGCAAGAATTCCCTGAATCAACTGAAAAGCTTTCTGACACTCAGGTATCCACGTAATTGATTTACGCTTGGAATCCTTTGTGAGATTGGTCAGGGAAGAAACAAGGGTAGCGAAATGAGGGACGAACTTTCAATAGTATCCTTTCAGACCGTGAAGTGAACGAACTTGCTTCCTTATGGTAGGCTGAGACATGGACAGGATCTTATCAATCTTGCTGGCTTGAGGCTTGAGAAAACCATGAGAAACAACATGACCCAAGAATTCTAGTTCTTGAAATCCAGCGAACATCTTGGATGGTCGAACAGTGAGTCCGAGATCCAACATATTTTTTTAAAAAAGAACTGTCACATCTTGAAGATGTGCCTTCCAAGTAACGCTAGCAACCAGAATGTCATCAAAGAAATTGATGCTAGAGCACTCAGGCAAATTCAACACACGCATCATCCGATCGAAAGTAGCAGAGGCTGAAATCAAACCAAATGCATTCGTGTCTGCTGAAAAGTCCCAAGGGGGGTTGAAATGTCGTCTTTTCTTTGTCCTCAGGCTTAACCAGAATTTGCCAATATCCTTTTGACAAGTCAATCTTGGTAAAGTAGACTGCACCCTTGAGTGATGTAAACAGTTCCTCAACATCCGGAATGGGTTCCGCACCAAAACGAGTAATTTTGTTAAGCGCAGGGAAATCAATACAGGACCTGACTGATCCATCTGGTTTCTTAACAAGTACAATTGGAGAACAGTATGGGGACTGACTAGGCTCAATGACACCAAGTTTTAGCATAGTCTCAACTTCCTGCTAACAGCTTCAGTTGCTGAAAAAGGCAATGGGAAGGGTTTCAACTAATAGGTTTGTTATCAGTGAGCGGGGTATCATGAAAAATTCGTGCTTTGACACATACAGAATTATCTGTAGATAAAGCAGAAATTTTATGACATACAGATTTCAACCCTTCTCTTTGCACATCAGATAATTTCTCATCAAAGTGAATGTCATGAATAGTCTCTTTAGAAGGAACAAGTGGGGCAGTGGGGGATATTCATCTCAGATTCAAAGCAATCATCATCATCCTTGGTGATCACAGACGCTGCTGTCACATGTTCATCACTCTTGGAGAAACGGTCAAATCCAGGTGATGAAGCACACAATGAACTGTCCATCTGTTTTGAATCATCATGTAGAATATGAGAAAAACAGTCTGTCTGTTCGGAATCACATTTTTTTTTTACAACGGTGGCACCATCCAGAAAATGAGTGTCCACAACATCAGGCGGAGCAGAATCTTCATCAGTAGTATGAACAGTTGACACGTTATACACATTTCTGTAAAAGTGAAGGTCAACACAACATACACAATCACAGGGGCATTTCTCTGTGTGCAAACAGAATTGCTGGGAGGTAGTGGTCCCAGTCTTGAGGATGTTGTTGTACCGCTTTCTTCAACATGGACTTAAGGGTACCATTTAAACGTTCAACCATTCCATTTGACATGGCATGGTACAGACTTGTATTTTACTGACTTGATTGATAACAAACGGTAAATTTCTTTCATGAGGTTTGAGACAAACTGAGTACCATCGTCGGACAAAATCTCTTTTGGGTGTCCTCGGCGACTGAAAATTTTCATGAATTCTTCTGCAATTGAAACAGTGTCTATGTTTTTCAAGGCACAGCTTCAGGATACCTGGTAGCAACATCAATAACAGTCAAAACATATCTATGACCTGCGTGGAAACGTGGAGAAAATGGACCTGTCAAGTCAATACAAATGCGTTGAAAAGGTATATTAATAAGGCATTTTTCCAAGAGGAACCATTGGAACTGATCCATGCTTCCTACTTTTTTGACACACATCACAAGTCTGAACATATTGACGGACATCCACGTGACATTTAGGCCAATTGAAATGAAATGAAATGAAATGCGATGTTTTGTTCTTGCAAAACCCATGTCCACTAGCAATGGAATAATGAGCAACATGCAAAACATTTGTACGAAGAGGTTTTGCTACACACAGTTGCTTCTGTACAGTGTCAAATTTACCAAGTGAGTAACGGTAAAAAAGACCATTGTCCAAGAAAAACATGGGTTTGTGTGTTCACGTACCAAAGTTTTTTCTAAGTGATTCACAATCAGGAACACCTTTAGCCTGGCGGTAAATAGATGACAAAGTATCATCTGATGCTTGCATGTTTACAATGTCATGATAGGACACATAAAAAATGTCAAAGTTCGATGGCAAAGCATCAACCTGCTGGGGGATCTGTTTACCCTTCGATTTACCTGAATTGGTCTCTGACACGGGTGGAGGGGTTTTCAAAGGGGGCTAGCAGAACCCTCAAGTTTCTTTTGTTGTCTGGTCATGACTGATGCAATCTGATCAGCCAAAAACAGGTCAGCCAGTCAGGTTCATTCTCGTCCTCGGGCAAATTGCCAAGTATCAAATCTGCCACTGGGTTATCAATGACACAACATTCCAGCAAACCAGTGTAAAAAGGTGAACATACAGGCACAATAGCAACTTGGAATTTCTCAATCTTGCCACCAAAATTTATACACTTTTGACAATGACCATTGTACTGTTCAGGTTTAACTAGTGACTTTTTCACACCAGCAGTAGTATAACCAGTGTCTCTCAAAACAGTGCAAGGTATACCATAAACACAACCATTATACAGAGACAAAACTGTTCAAAGTGACACATTCGTCTACATCAGTGAAAATCAAAACTTTGCATGCTGAGGCATACTGAGGGGGCTGAACATTTGCGGGTGAAGGGCAGTCTGGACTAATATGACCGACACCACCGCAACGTCTACAAATAAGACTTTGCTTGGTCTCTTGTGTAGGTCTTTGACCCTACCTCTGCTTGACTCTGGGAAAGATGTTACATGTTGTTGTTGCTTCTCTTGAGACTGAATTCCTGAATTTGTAGAACTAGCCTGGTAAAACTGGCTTCCCTGATAAGCAGGCCGCTGACTGACAGGGTTACCTCGCCCTGAACCTCTGTGTCTAGGAGAGCGATTTGATAGGCCTCTACTGTAACTGAAGTTACTGGTCTGCTGAGACTGACTATCAATCCCTGAGTGTTGAGTTGGTTCACACACAACAGTATAAGCAACTGCACCCGAATGTCTAGCTAACAACTTGTTAGGGTGACCTTCTCTGTAGAGTTCAGCTGCAGCACACATTTGCTCTTCTGAATCAAAAGTTCTTTACTTAAGAAAAACCTGCAAGTCTTTGGACACAGAGAGTTAAATCTGCTCTCTGATCAAAAGATCATGAAGTACTTCCAAAAGACTTGTCTATCTATCTCTGGCAGTTCAATCCATCTGTTCAATAAATGGGTAGCTCTGGCCAAAGAAGCATGAAAATGTTCTACTTGTTGAGGCCTTACACTTCTGAATCTTTCTCGAAAACCTTCAGAGGTAGCCATGAACTTTTTCAACAAATGTTGCTTTAAATTATCATAAGTCAAAGTATCACTGGCACAACGAGAATGGTAAAAACTCAATGCAACTCCTTGTAACAATTTAGCTAAGTTGAGTGGCCATTGTTCCTTTCTCCATCCCAACATCTTAGCATGAGCTTCGAATCCATACAAAAAAAGCATCAATATCATCCTTGGCTTCATTGAACGTGGGTAATTTGGGAAAATGGGTACCATGAATATGAGTCTGATTGGTATGTTTTGGTCCCTTATCAGAATTTTTTTTGACTTTATTCTTGTGCCAATTTGAGTTCAAGTTGTTTTTGCTCCAACAGGAACTAATGCTTTTGTGCTTCTTCTTCCATATGTTATTCCCTTTCTCTTTCCTGTTGTTCAAATTCTAGCCTTTTCTTTTTTTTTCTTTCTCCATATGTAATTTCTTTTCTCTTTCCTGTTGTTCAATCTGTAACTTCTTTTCTTCCAGCTGTAGCCTTTTCTTTCTTTCTTCTTCATCACGCTCTAACCTTTTTTCTTCACAGGCACAATTCTCTCTGGCTATGCACACAACAGATGCACATAACTCATCGCGAATCGTGCCTGTGACGTTACACAACCCTCTCTCTCTTCCTGGTTTATGTCGTCGCACCCGCTGACTGTTATCGAAGCCGACACAACACGTGGAACTTATAAGTATGTGCATATATTCTGTTTCTGTTTTCTTTGACAATGTTAACATTACCAGTTCAGTTATGTCGTTTGACGATATATTTTCTTTACTTATTCGACCTCGTTAAGCAGCTTAGAAGACTTGGGAGAGTTGTCGATCTTATCGATCGATCAATATATTTCTTTCTTTCATTGAAGTGTCTATGGATGGACAGCCAAGAAAACATCAAATACATTTTTCAATGATTGTTTTATTCTATTTTGTACGAACAGTTGCACCTTTTTATTCATTTCTATTTTGGTCTACCTCTGTAAACCTGCAGGAAATAGCGCAGATGAGATAGCTATATATCAACAGGTGTAAGCATCAGGTTCTGCGTTTTAATCGCAAGGACGCTGACCAGATTGGACAAACAACAGACCCCGACAAAATATTTGAGATCGAAAACAAAAACGACCAAGTTGCAGCAATAGTCTCATTCACTTTCTTTCCGTTTAAGATCTACTTAATCTTCTCTTCAACAGAGACAATCACATGTTCCCGGAAAGGGCGAGTGGGGCAAAACGATTTTTTTTCGAATGATACTAAGCAGTTATTTGTGTGCCCCGCACTAAACACAGTAACGCAATCCGATTGGTTACACGGATACTGCGACATTCTCTCTCTCTCTCTCTCTCTCTCTCTCTCTCTCTCTCTCTCTCTCTGGCGCACGAAACACACAAAAAGGCGGTAGAAACTTAGAAAAGATTTCCTTTCTGACTGCTTCCCCCCAAGCCATATTTGTCTCACTGTTAAAAAAAAAAGTTAAGTGAATTATAAAACAGAAAATAAACGGAACTGCTGGACCGATGTCTTCGTATATCCTAAAACATTGGGAGCGTGCACACTTTCGCCATGTGGATTTTCTGCCTAGTGAGTTCTGTAATTTGTCTGACAATTTCATCCAGTCGGGGGGTAAATGAAAAAAGGGGGGCTTTATGTTTTCTATAAACGCTGACCATTATCATGAAATCGACAGAGAGGATTTCATTAACATTTTCATATAATTTTGTACTCAATAGGAGTGATCATACTGACGTTCCGTCAGAAAAAACACACACACACACACAGAGAGAGAGAGAGAGAGAGAGAGAGAGAGAGAGAGAGAGAGAGAGAGAGAGAGAGAGAGAGAAATTGTTCTGTCTAACTTATATTAAATGCGTGCATTTAATGTCAGATTACCACTGTCATATGTGAGCGTACGTTTGGCGGAGATGGTCTGTTCATCTTCGCTATAGAAATAAATATACATTTGATGATGTATGACTGCAGTCAGTGTGAGAGAGAGAACTAGTGAAACTGAATTTTCGAATTTTGACACACGAATTTTGACACACACACACACACACACACACATATATGATATATATTCATATTCAATTACAAACAACGTTTGCGCTTATATCTTAGATTGAAGAAATAGGGGGAGACAAGCATTCATATCTGCAGTGATAGATAATTCTGCCTAAGTAACAGTATGTGCTTGAGTGGGTGAATGGGGAATAATAAACGCTTTTTGAAATGAGTCTTCCGCAAGCTTAAAGTCTCCAAGGGGGAGACAATCTCACTAAGATATATAACTCCTGGTCAGATACCGGTATTTCGAAACCTGATTGTTTTTTCCTCAGTGACCGCGAAAAGTGGTAACTTGACACCTCTGCCTTTTCTGTTTTAAGAAGAATGCTATCCCAGAAAAAGGCTGATGTGCAATACCGTAGTATGTTTGTTGAGTTTTCAAAAAACCAACCAAAGGTGCCATGCCACGTAAGAATCATGACAGAAAATCATGAAAGAGCATATATATATATATATATATACTATATATATACAACTATGCTACCGTCCAACTTTCCGGGAAAAGTACACTCGGTGAAAGTCCAGTCAGCGAAACCCGTGCCACAGCTAAACGACAATGAGGGGTCACCAGCCGGTTACAATTCCTGTAAAACAGCACCATCGCTGATGTGTTCAGAACTGTCTAGCGGGAACGGCGCAGAGTAGCGTGCACGTGGCTCAACTCCGAGTTTCCAGTTTCAAAGAATTCCTGACTGCCTCAGAAGATCAAATGACTAACATCGTGGCCGACGGAGACTGCAACGGCCTCCCTATTAGAAATGGTTCAGCGTACCACATTCAAAGAACTATTCAATGGTTAGCCATTCTGTGTGGGGGGAAAAAACCGTACTTTTCTACTAATTGATCTGTTGCCAGCCGGGCTGATGGTCCGTGTTTGTCATCGCTTAAGAACGAAGATTAGAATAACTCTTGACAACCTGCTTATTTGTACAGCTTTTGGCTCATCTCACTCAAATGAAAAGCCTTTCCGTGACGAAGCATTTTGTTCCTTGCGTTTTCTGATTGTTGAAACAGTGTGGAAAATCACTCTTGATCCCCTCCCCCCCCCTCCCCCCCCCTCCAGCCCCAATTGTTAACTTGATTCAATCCTAGTTTCAAAGTGAGGTAACTGCAGCCGAGAACTGAAACAATAATTCTTTTAAAAAAAATCATGAATAATCCGCCAGACAACAGGGACAAGACAAAACGATTCAGTCCATCTCAGCTTCTACTAGAATGTTCTGATGCACTTTTGCCATACACCACCCACATTGTTGATGATTCTATATCTGCCAAAGTACCTACAATCGCCTATAGTCTGCCGTTTGCTGAAGAATCCCTGCGTTGGTCCCCATGCCTGAGATGTATAGACCAGGCTCTAACATGTCATTTTTGGGAGAGCAGTGCTAGCCCTGCTTCTTGAAGATCTAAAGGCCCATAACCTCATCGACCCACCACCAGTCAGGTGACAGTGCTGGTCAAAGCACAGAAACTGGCCTCTGGAAAAGTCACTTTCATAATGTCATGGGCAGGTGGAAGTGGTTAATGTCAACTGAAATGAAGATTGAAGTTGTTGTTCTTCAGCTTTGATACTATTGGCCAATTTTTTTTTTATCCACATTTCTAAATTTTTGGCATTCAGGATACCTTTCTTGCATAGGTAAAATCCTTCTGTATCAACGCAGTCAGATAATGGTAACAAATGGCTTCCACTCACTTGCTACTCTCATAGAATATGGAGTTTTTCAAAATTCCGTAGTGCGCCTGTCCTGTCCAATACACAACTCCTGTAAAACTTAACAAATCCTTCTAATCTTCGGAAAGTTTTGTCGACGGTACCTAGTTCTATGTGTCCAGCCCAATGACTAGAAAACAGCATTTATGACTTGCAACTGACAGTTTGGATCACACACACACACACACACACACACACACACACACACACACACACACACACACACACACACACACACACACACACAACTGCATTCCAACAATTGGAAAAACAGATGGTTTGTCAACTACACTTTCTAAGTTTGAAAAATATCCGTCATCCCCATACACAATCTGCTTTAACAAGCAGATATTGAATTCTCTTCCAGCGTTTGCCATCTTGGCATCATTTTGATCAAACCTGTCTTTAAACGTCAGTATTACAGTGTGCCTGCAAGATAGTGGATATCTGGAGTTGAAAGCAACACATGCCAATCACTGCTATGTCTTTTGATTTACAGGCTTGACTGTGGCTTCTTCGAAAGATCCCAAAACAGTAGGGGAGTGGTGTGTGTGTGTGTGTGTGTGTGTGTGTGTGTGTGTGTGTGTGTGTGTGTGTGTGTGTGTGTGTGTGTGTGTGTGTGTGAAAGCGAAGGAGATGTGTGTGTGTGTGTGTGTGTGTGTGTGTGTGTGTGTGTGCGTGTGTGTGTGTGTGTGTGTGTGTGTGTGCGTGCGTGCGTGCGTGCATGCGTGCGTGCGTGCGCGTGTGCGTGTGTGTGTGTGTGTGTGTGTGTGTGTGTGAAGGCGAGAACAAAGGGGGAAGAACTGCTCGTGCTTGTGTACGTGCGTGTGCAAGACTCTGTGGTCTGTGCGCAGTGCCTGCCTATCTTTTGGATGCGAGGGCTTAAAGGAGGATGGAGAATGACAAAGGGGGGTCAGGTGTCTCTGCCGAACACCCAGAACATCATTGTACAAGTTGTAAGAAAATGTCTTCCTTTTGCTACAAACACCAACGATCTTGTCTGTGGAGAAACAAAAAGATGTCCAATACGTCTGCTCTCTGTGGTTAAACGTATTTGCTACTAATTAAACAAAAACTCTCTAACAGATGTATTTTTGCTGCTTTATGAAACGTGAACAATGGTGGTACAGTTTGACAGATGGGGGTAAGAAAAATTGGGTCTCTAGGGTGAGAACTGGATTTTTTAAACTGCTGATTCATTTTCCCTCCTCCCTCCTCTCCCCCTCCGTTCCCTCTTAAGTGGCGTAATCCCCATGCCGCTCCTTCCCCCCCCCCCCCCCCCCCTCCACCTCCATCTCCGGCCTTCCTCGTCGCAGTCCCAATACCGCAGACCCCAGCGGCAAACACAATCAGTTTTGCCAGAAGGCAACCTACGAGAGAAGACACTGCACTGCTGCTGAGTGACTTCGGTGACGTTCAGTGATGCCTGTTCTGATCTGAACTATGATAGGCATCACCAACTACGCCTTACACTGACAACGATAAATGCTCAGAGGAGACACCGCACTGCAGCCGAGTCACTTCGGTGATCGGTGATGCCTGCACTGATCCCAAATATGATGGCCATCACCAACTGTGCCTGCTACTCACAACAATGAATGCTTCGTCACGCAGTCAGAATCAGCGAACATCCACATCCAGAGAGCGCGCCACGACGTCCATCCAACCACTGTGTCCATGAACTGGTCGTTACGATAGCTTCAACATGAACCTAGCACTGACTTGGAGTGGAGAGAAAATCGAAAACGAGATCAGCATGAGAGAGAAGGTCATGGAGGGTCACATAATATGACCTTTTTTTTTTTTTAAAGTGACGGTCAGTGCGGATGAAGACGATGAACATGATGCTATGGAGTTTCATGCTTGTCTGAGACGATGTGACAGCGTTGTGTTATACGCTTCTTTTCTTTTCTTAACATAATCATCCCATCATCAGCCAGACTTGAGAGAAACAGACACTTGCTGTGTTGGTCAGAAGATGTGAGCAACATGTTCACAGAACCACTTATTCTTAATGACACTCGGTGTGTATTTTCAGTCTTTCTATGCCATAGTCAACTCTGAGTAAGAGCCAACCTGCGCCGAAAAATCTCACTAGTAAACGCCTCTGACAGAAGTCGAACCCTCGACCTCCGAGGTGGAAAGCTCACAGCTCTAACCACTGTACCACAGTGATTGGTGTTGGGGACTTGTTGGAGGGCAGGAAAAAAAAGGGGGTGGGGTGGGGGAGGGGATAGAGGGAAGGGTGAGGATGTGGAGGGTGGAAAGTAAAGGGTGGGAAGAGGAGGGGAGGTGGTGAAATGAGCTGGGAGTGGGAGAGACAATAAAAGCAACAACAATCATAGTAACCATACTAACAATCATTACCATCACCCTCTCTCTCCACCAGTGACATGAGCAAATGAATAGATATGGGAGGTTTGAAAGGAAATTGAAAGTGAAGGGTGAAATGGGAAGGGGTTAGAGGGTGTGGCCTGAGGTGGACACTGAGTAGAAGACCTAGCAAGAGAGGGGAAGGGTGAAATGTGTGTATGTGACAGCACATGCACATGCGTGCGCGAGCGCTCGCGTGTGCGCCACTGCGCCCATTGTGTGAGCGCCCGCGTGCGTGCACGTATGTATAAGAAGAAGATCACACATAAGGGAAACAGGGGGTATGGGAATGGTAATTGAAGATGAACAAGTGATATATGAGGTGGAAGAAAGCTGGAAGCAAATGGCAAGAATAGAGGGAGGGTACAGGGGTCTTACACACACACACACACACACACACACACACACACACACACACACACACACACACACACACACGCACACACACACACGCGCACGCATGCACGCACGCACACATGCACACACGCACACACACACACACACACACACACACACACACACACACACACACACACACACACACGAAGACTGAATTCAAATGAGAAACAGTATAATGAAGTAATGCACGTGGACGTTAGCAGCAATCCATACAGGTATGAGATGTAAGTGTTGATAGTCTTTGTGAGTCTGGGACACAGACAATAAGCTGTGAGTTCCTTCACTCCCAGTCTGCAACATTCAGTCCATCAGGAAAGATTGTTCGCAATTTGTAGCACCAGTACTTTTCTCTTCGTTTGCGGCAGGTTTCATCGTTTTTTTTCGGATCTGTTCGATCGCAGTACATGTCAGGTGTTCAATCGTGTGTTCAGGACTGTTGAAATGTCTTGCTACCAGTGTTTGTTTTTTTTGGTGTTAATGTCTGATCTGTGCTTGTAAAATCTCTGCTGTAAAGTTTTGCCAGTTTCCCCTACATATTGCATATTGTGACATTTCAGACAGTCAATGAGATAAATCATGTTAGATGACTGGCAAGTGAGATAATCATTGATAGTGAACTGTTGTTTGGTACGAACACTTGTAAAGGTGGATGTCTGTAGGAGATGAATTTTACATATGATGCATTTTCTACCTGTTTTACAGTGAAAGCTGCCATGTAAGGCCTGACCTGACTGGCGCTGGGTGGGTGGGTGGGGGGATCTTGGAAGGCATCAGTAGACGTTTGAGGTTGACTTCATAGATATTTTGCACATTTCATAAGCATTGACTGCTTTTATAGGGCAAGATCTAAATCACCATATCAGAATAGTAACAGGGACGACTTTTTATAATGGACATCGATCGTCATTCAAAGTGTGTCTGGACAAAGTGTAGATTCGGTGATTCCAGTGGTTTTTGTTCTTCATTTTTGCCTCAGACACTTCAGTCTTGGTAACAGGATTTGTCCTACATTTCAACATTCGAGAGGGGATGGAGATCGTTCTGCACCTGTTTGTCCACGATTCACTGATACCATAGAGTTCTCCCACGTATGTTTTACAAGCAGCCACTGACATTAAAGCAAAATAAGCTGGAACATACCGATGTTTAGGCTTATTTTGTTGTTAATGTCATTTGCAACCTTAGCTGCTGTTAAACAGCTGATTTTTTTTTTGGCCTGCACACGCACCGAAACTGCTCCAAGGGAAGCATTGTGTCTATTGACATTTTCAGAACAGTTACATGCTACACGTGAAAATAGGTCTCTTGTGAAAGTACTACAAACACGGTGAACTTTTGTTTAACTTCTGCAAAATCTTTGTCTGTCTGTCTGTCTGTCTGTCTCTCTCTCTCTCTGTGTGTGTGTGTGTGTGTGTGTGTGTGTGTGTGTGTGTGTGTGTGTGTGTGTGTGTGAACAGAGAGAGAGAGAGAGAGAGAGAGAGAGAGAGAGAGAGAGAGACAGAGACAGAGAGACAGCGAGAGAGACAGAGACAGTGACAGAAACAGACACAGAGACAGAGACAGAGAAACTCTTCCTTCCTATTCCGTGATTACGTGATTTGAACACGAGGCAGGCAGGCGGGCATAAACTCGCACGTTAATAAACAGTGTGAAAAGGTTAGTGCACTGTGTCTACCATCGCCACACCATAATGAGTGCGACCATTTCGCCAGCTTTAGCCCAGACTTCCCAGCATAACTGTCCTTGTTATTTTGAATCTTCCGAGTTGCTTACTTTTTATCGCTCGGCATCACAGTCGACCCTCACCACAAATCTCTATCTCTTGTCTATCTGTTTGTCTCTGTCTCTCTCTGTTTGTCTGTCTCTTTTTTCTCTCTCTCATACACACAGACACACGCATACACACACACACACACACACACACACACACACACACACACACACACACACACACAAGCACACACACACATACACACAAGCACACGCATACGCACACACACACATACATACATACATACAGACACAGACAGAAAGACACAGACAGACACACACACACACACACACAGACACACACACACACACACACACACACACACACACACACACACACACACACACACACACACACACACACACACACACACACACACATTGTGTGAAAACCTCGATGTACATGTACAGAGCACAAAGTCTCAAAAGACACTGTCTCACCGATTTGCAGATGAACGTAAGATGTGTCTGTTAAATTACTGTTCTCTCAGCGATATGCAGATAAACGCACAATGTGTCCGTTAAATTACCGTTCTATTAGTAACATGCAGATAAACGCACAATGTGTGTCCATTAAATTACCGTTCTAGTAGTAACATGCAGATGGACGCACAATGTGTCCATTTAATTACGTTCCATAAGTGATATGCAGATGGACGCACAATGTGTCCATCAAATTACCGTTCTCTCAGTAATATGCAGATGAAGCACAGTGTATCCATTACATTACCGTTCTCTCAGTGATATGCAGATGAACGCACAATGTATTTCTTAAATGTTGTTCTCTCGAAATGTTATGGGCTAGGCGCATAACAATCAAACCACTTAAGGCTTTGACTCTCTCTCTCTCTCTCTCTCTCTCTCTCTCTCTCTCTCTCTCTCTCTCTCTCCATAGATAGATAGATATACAGGTGGATAGACAGACAGATAGATAGATAGTAACATGGATTGATAGAAGGATAGAGAGACAGACAGCGATAGCGAAAGAATGGAGAGAGAGAGAGAGAGAGAGAGAGAGAGAGAGAGAGAGAGAGAGAGAGAGAGAGAGAGGTTAGTTGGGTTGGTTGGTTGATGGAGTGACCGATCTTTAACGCCCAAAGACAAATATCTTAAGCTAAGCCTAGTCTCACCAACTGTTCTTATCATACAGACATCATCATAACACATATCAATCAGACAGACATATCAGCATAAAAACAGGATAAACATAATTGTAATCCAAGCAGTCTCCTAAAAATGAAGTATAGAGCATGTAGAAAATAAAGAAAATTAATATGAACAGAGAGAGAGAGAGAGAGAGAGAGAGAGGGGGGGGGGAAGGAGGAAGGAGGAGGGACGGAGATACAGACAGTTAGACAGACGAACAGACAGATGAACAGACAGACAGACAACAGACAGACAGACAGACAGACAGACAGACAGACAGACAGACAGACAGACAGGGAGTGGAAAGAGGAGAGGTGTTCTTGACTGGTTAGTTTTTTCAGACGGCGTTGTCAGAGATGTTGATTAGCGCGTAGAGGAGGAGTTTGCCAATGGTGGGTTTGATTTTTCTTTTAATTAAAACGTGAACTTATTTTGAGATGAAATGTCTGTGTAGACGCTTTTTCAAACGCTATGATGAGTTACAACGCTCTGAAAAGTAATTTGAAAACCTCCAAAACCTGTTGTACAGAAGAGACTAGGCTTGCCTTTCATTGACGGATAGGTAAGCAGAGGAGGAGGAATTTCTGCTGATGCGACATTGCTTTTTAGTAGTGTGGTAAACATGGCCCTACTGTTAACAGGGTACGGTGTTTGTAGAAACTTTGAACATAAACGATGCCTTGCTGAATTCACGTTGTTCATGTATAACAAGCATGCTCAGTGTTTTTTAGTTTATCATCTGTTACTTTTAGTTTCTCACTTTGTTGCTTTTGGTATGTCTTTTGTTGCTTTTTCGTTTTTCATTTGTTGCTTTTAGTTTCTCATTTGTTACTTTTAGTTTCTCATTTGTTACTTTGAATTTCTCACCTGTTACTTGTAGTTTCTGATTCGTCGCTTTGAATTTCTCATCTGTTGCTTTTCATTTTTCGTTTGTCGCTTTGAATTTCTCATCTGGTGCTTTTCATTTTTCTCAATTGTTGCTCTGAATTTCTCATCTGTTGCTTTTCATTTCGTCGCTTTAAATTTCTCATCTGTTGCTTTTAATTTTTCAATTGTTGCTCTGAATTTCTCATCTGTTGCTTTTAGTCTCTCATCTGTTGCTCTCAGTCTCTCATTTGTTGCTTTCGGATTCTCATCTGTTGTCTCATCGTTCCTGTGCGTCCCAACAGGAAGCTGCCGCGAGAACTGTTGCCAGAGAACATCATGTGTGACACTCTGTAAATACCACCATGCACAAAACACTACCGTAGCACTTTGTGCGTACGCTCTACACAACGGTACCGTTTTCCGTGTGTGTTGTAAACACTCTCTTTGTACGGTAAACACGCTTAATCAGCAACCAAAGAAAAGTACATTACCCTTCGCTTTTCCAGACTAACAGTTCCACAGCCTTTGTTGTGACTTTTCCCGCTGATTTGGATCCATTAGTTTTAGCCGTCTAGACATAGAGACCTTATTCAGGCACTGTGCTTGCTTTATGCGGGGGACGAACTCAAGGGGTGCTACTCAAAACATGATGTCTCCAACCTGCTAAAAACTAGTCCACCCTACCCCCAACCCCTCATCACCTGCCCCGTCACCCGAACCCCGACACTTCGTGTTCTGTTATCGTGTTTTTCGACTTGAATAGATTGCATTTGTGCTTAAAGGTAGTGTGGACGCCGGAGACCTGAGTATATGCTTACGCTGTGAGACAGTCATGTGTATGGCGTACACCACAGGTACTACGGTCGTTTTCAAAGCGTGAGCCGTTGAATGTCGTCTTGACTACGTAGTTCATTCTGCGGAGAGTGAATCTGGTGTGTTACACCGGCAGTTCTTGTCGTCTCGCGAACATGTGGGGGACAACGCTGAACAAAATGGGGAGTCATGTAAAGGGTCTGCTCACAGTGCTGTAGCGGATGGATGCCTCGGGCTTTGTGCTAACGGAAATACGGTGACTGTTTTGATGGAAACGGTGAGATCAACAAGCTCATCGACAAGTTTCAAAAGATCACGGGGACCATCTCCGTGACGAGACCTGCAAGGAGAAGAGGGATGAGTACCAGCAAAGCAAGGCAGTTTCTTCAGTAGAAACGTGGTAGATGAAGAACTTATGAGTGGAAATCTTAGCAGAAGGTCTTCAAGCTGCGGATGATGCCAACGACATGAAAACAGTCCACGACAGCCTTGGCGCTGTGTATCGACTGAAGGCATCCAGCTCAACATATGACCCTTCTGACCAGGCTAATACACAGCTGATCGGGTAGACTGACCTACCTGCACGCCAGTCAGAGTGTTTCAACATACTCCTGAACAAACGATATCCTTAACAGGAGAGGCGACTGCTGAATTCCCACACTTACCTGCGAGTGAACAAAATTGAAGACGTTCTCGTGAAGGGACTCAAGACCATGTTATAGATCATCTGGGAGAATATCGAGGTGTTGTAAGAGTTGAAGGATTTATCTGTTGTGTAAATCTACGAGAGGATGAGAGAGCAACATCTTGTGACGACCTTTGCGGAATGTTCCTTTGCGCATGGCAGGGAAACTACTCACCAAAGCCACCTTCAGCAGAATCATCACCCACATCGCTGATGCCATTGTCCCTGATTCCAAATGTGGCTTTCCAGCAGGCAAGGTTACTGGCGACGTGGAGTTTGGGGCTTACTATCCGCCACTGCAAGAAGAAATCCGTGGGCAGAACCAAGAACTATACCTGGTGTTTGTGGATCTAAGGAAGGCATTTACCACCGTGCCTGCGTAAGTTGGGCAGAGCCAACCGACTCATCGCACTAGTTGCTTCCTTTCAGGACATCATGCATACAAAGGCACAGGAACAGGGGTGGGGGGGGGGGGGGGGGGGGGTATCAGGCCTATTCGGCAGTGCGTCGTTCTGGTGGGCCGCATCTGTCCACAAAGTTCGTGCATTTAATGCCATAAGGATCAGAGGAGTTTTCATTCTCTTCTTTTTAGTGTTGTTTCAACCGCATAGGTGGTTGGGTACCCATGCAGGTGCGGTTACCTACCCTGTGCTTCACAGGGTCAACTTTATCAAGGGATCTTGTCAACCCTATCTCTCCGTGAAGAGAGAGCGGTGCTGCCCATGGAAAAGGGCCGCCCTGTCTCTGTAGTGGCATGCGGGAATCACGACTACCCCAGTCTACTAGGACAACCGTCTCATCACAACCGTTTACGCGCAGCGTCTTTGCTAAGAACATCCGCGGCATCCTGTACCTGTTCCACCACTCCATCGCCGCATGACTTGAAGGCGAAGCTAGCAGTGGTGCCACTCTTGATTCCAGAGAATCCTTCTGTCTGACCAACACAGGGTCTTATCAAATGAAGAGGAAGCGTGCACTTCCCTCCTCCCACTCTCACCCCCCCCCCTTCCCACCAACGCTCCAAGTCCCATAGGTGCAATTACTGCCACCTTTGGGAAGGTCCTAACAAGTGCACTTTTATTGTTTGGTGTATTTGTCTGCTGTGAACATATCTGGCCGCAAATACAAGGCTCTTTCTGCGCTGTCCTGTAATAAGCGGACTCTCTTTGGGATCTGGACTAAAAGATGACGCTGAAGAAAGGTTCTCCTACGACCAAGGTACAGTGGGGTTAACACTCACAGTTTTGTTTCTCCTGCATTTACTGCAGAACAACGCTGATAAGCCCCCATCTGGCTAAGACCCGTGAGGATTGGAGCGTCCAGTTTCCGAACAAGTTAACAGACTTGCCACTGCCATTGCCTCAGCACGCATTAATTTTGTACATACCTGATTTCATACTTACAGGCACACACAATACGTAACGGTATGTTACATCACATTGAGGAAATACAGTATATATACAAAGGCCCTGTTTGTTTGTGTTAGTACATATGCTGTCGTGGATCCGTTTCTATGACTTCTGTATCTGTTCAACTGATTTTCTTGGGTGTAGGGCGGCCCACTGCTTTAAACAACTTGGGCAAATATGCTGTCCGGTCCACTCTTGACATCTCACGTTAAAAACGTGTCGTGGGCTGTACACCTCAATTGCAGATTTATTTAACTCGGCGTAGTGTGGTTTGAGTAACCTTCGCAGACGCTTCTGTTCATTCTTTCAGTCTGCTACGGCGCCAGTTTGTTACGACAGGCAGGGCATTCTAATTAATGACAGGTAAAGCTGAAGTCATATTTTTTTTGTGTCTGTGTGTATCAACCAGTTTGTGACAACAGGTATGGCAGTGTTATCAATGACAGGGGGAGTAGAAATAATATCTTTTGTCATCTCTGTGCATCGGCCGGTTTGTGACAACAGGCAGGGTATTCTTATTAATGCCAAGGTAATCTCTGTGCACTGGCTAATTTGTGACCACGGACAGGGCATTCTTATTAATGCCAAGGTAATCTCTGTGCATCGGCTAATTTGTGACAACGGGCAGAGCATTCTTATAAATGCCAAGGGGAGTAGAAGACATGCGTATTGTGTCTGTCAACCAATTTGTGACAATGTGCAGGGCATTCTTATGAATGACAGGGGTGGGTGAGTGGGGGTAGATGAGGATAGAATTTTTTTTTTTTCGTCTTTGTGTATCAACAAGTTGTGATAACGAGCTGGGCATTCTTATGAATGCCAGGTGAGTAATGGAAGGAAGCAATGGCGGTTTCTTTTTGTGTCAACCATTTTGTGACAACGGACGGGGCATTCTTATGATTGACAGAGGGAGGTAGTCGTGTTTGTTATCCTTATGCATCAGCAAATTTTGACAACAGTCAGGGCATTCTTATGGATGCCAAGACTAGCAGAAGTCGCGGAAGATTCTGTGTAGTGGAGGATGCAGTGTGTGTCGACCAGTTTGTTACAACGGGGAATACATTCTCATAAACGGCAAGTGGGATAGAAGCCATGATAGTTCTCTCTGTGTATTAACCAATTTGTTACGACGGTAAAGGCATTGTTATGTACGACAGACGGAACAGAAGCTGCGGTTGTTGTATCTGTGTATCACCCAGCTTGTAACAACAGGCAGAGCATTCTAATAAAACGACAGAGGGAGGGGGGGGAGTGGCAGAGGTCATGGCTATTGTTTCTATTTGGGTCAACAGGCAAGGCAACACAAATGAGAGGGGGGGGAGCAAGCATGGGGAAGTTTGTTTGTTTGTTTGGCTGTTTTTGCATGATGGATCATAACACGCCCCACCCGACCACGTTTTGTCGAATTACGTTTCAACCATTCACATTTTGTCGAATTACGTTTCACCCATTCCATTTTCACTTATTACGTAATGGCATTTTTCAAAACGTGAAAGTGCCATTCATGCAGATAACATATTTCAAAATGTAAAAGTGTCATTGATGTACATAACAAACTTAAAGCTGGTAAACAACAAAAAGCTCATACTTTTTGACACATCGTTCCAGTTTATATTTGTGTTTAAAGTGAAAATTGCGTGGTAATATGCATCTGGAAAAGAAGCATTTTCCACAAATCAGGACAAGTCTAGAGTTCCGCAGCACAACTGATTTCCAGGGGATTCATCAGTCTCCGAGTACAGGGGCTCAAACAAAAACAAGACTTTCGTCTTTGACTCATGTATGTAGACTAACAGCGTGTATGTCGTCGCCCTGTTTCCGTGTGTGTGTGTGTGTGTGTGTGTGTGTGTGTGTGTGTGTGTGTGTGTGTGTGTGTGTGTGTGTGTGTGTGTGAGTGTGCATGTGTGTGTGACGGTGTGAATAAGTGAGTGAGAGAGTATGCGTGAGCGCGCGCGCACGCGCGCACATGTGTGTTTTCATGATCAGTTTAACATTAGCATTTTTTTTTTAGCCATTACAAATGCTGAAATCAGTAAATGCTGCAAAACAATACGAAGCCTTTCCAGCATCAGTAAACTCTGCAAAACAATACCAAAGCGTTTCCAACCATTTCCTTCATGAATAGATCACTGAATGGCAATGGCCTTAAATCTACTATAACATTTTTCAACATTTGCTTTCTCGAATATGACAATCGAACTTTCTCGGAAAAAAAAGAACGTGATCACTTACAAATACGGACTTTTGATTAAAAAAAAAAAGTTAAAACAAAATTTCATTCAATTATTGTTAAATCACTTTATTACCTTCTGTCCAGATTTAACCTTTTAATGCAATTTACACCAAGCGAAGATGCATAAAAATATGTCACAAAGTTCAAAATTTGGACACATATCTCTTAAGAAATACAGTCAAGTAAGATCATGTAGATTTATCATTTGTTGCGAATTAACCAACTTATGAAAAGAGGTTAAAGTTTCCATAGTCTCGGGTCGTGGGCACAGTTAACTTTCAGAGGTTCACTGTGTCTGAAGAACGGCATGATGAAAGGCGGTGACCATCTCACTCCTTCTGTCGCCTTAAAATTTCCTCAACGGAATCAGGTATGTATTTACTGCTGGGTGGATAGAGAGGGGTTTTTAACCACCACCACCACCCCCCCCCCCCCCCCCAAAAAAAAAAAAAAAAAAAAAAGGACTCCACATTTCATTCAAACTCACGACCGTCAGCCCGACAAGCAATTACTCTAACTATTCGACTAAACGTCTTTCTGAAAAGAAGTTGCAATTAAGCAGCAAATATCGAATAATCTTATTTACCGTTCCGTTCGACACTGACAGATCTCTACAAAACTTTCAGACTGCTTCGTAGATTTTCACTGTTACCATAATGAAAAGGAAAAAAAAAATCGCTGAAAATCTGAAATGTAGGCAACAAAAAATAAAAAATGAAGCGTTGTACACGTGACGCATAATGTGATAAAAAGGGATTTGCTTCTGCCAGTTAACGTGCTCAGTCGGACACACTGGTATCAGTTGAACTGTTATTGACTGACAGGGGTCATGTCAATGTGCCCCCGTCTCATTGTGCCCCCGTCTCACAGGACGGAGTTAAGTACACCCGACACTTAGATTTTCTCAGGAAAGAAGAAAGATACGCTTCGCGACGCCAGTGCGACCCAAACGTGTTTGTTCTTTTTTCTGGTTTTGCCACGATCAGTGCCCGTTTACTATCAATGTTGGCAACAATGTAAGATTTACGGCGCATTCCTACAATAGTTGTGAAAACCTGTCATTGTTGAATCAAGACGGTTTTAATAGCTGCCTTAATACAGCGGAAAGAACGTTCTCTCTCTCTCTCTCTCTCTCTCTCTCTCTCTCTCTCTCTCTGTCACACACACACATACATACACACACACACACACACATACGCGCGCGCGCGCGCGCGTGCACACACACACACACACACACACACACACACACACACACACACACACACACATATGCACGTACGCACACGTACTACACATACGCATGCAGTGGCAACTGAAGCAGGGAGATTGAACAGACTTACATCGTTTGTTGATATGAGTCAGACACTTATACCTTAATTGTTAATGTCTTTAAAGCTGTCATGATTTCTAATAATGAGAGTTCTGTCTCAAGTAAGGCAAAAGCAGGCAATGCCTCGACGATTTAAAATATGTTGCTGCTTTAAACCCGTTGATGTGATTTTCTACATACAGCATATAATATATGTATTTTTTTAGCTTTTTACACAATTTGTTCACTTTCCAACAAGTTTCTTTTGTTACTGCTTGGTAAAGTTGTTTTCCCCATGGCATTTATTGACACACTTTCTGTTTTCAAGGTCACGAAACTGTTGATTAATTTCCCTCCTTTCTCCCCCTCTCTCACCCATCTCTCTGGAGGGCAGCAAAATCCATACGACTGATCTTTCTTTCATTGAGGCAGTTCTTATTCTTCAACCTTTTCTTGTCTCTTTTCTTCGTTTGACGAATTTCAATATAACTAAGAAGCTTTGTTTACACCATTCTTTCAAAAGGGGCCAAGGCCTTGAAAGAAACAATTTCTCTCCCTCTCCCTCTGTCTGTCTGTCTGTTTTTTGTCTGTCTGTCTCTGTCTGTCTGTCTGTCTGTCTCTTTCTCTCTGTGTGTCTCTTTACCCCCTCTCTCTCCCTCGAGTTCTACGAATAAAATCTCTCTCTCTCTCTCTCTCTCTCTCTCTCTCTCTCTCTCTCTCTCTCTCTCTCTCTCTCTCTCTCTCTCTCTCTCTCTCTCAAAGTGTGTGAGAAGCGCTCGTCGAGGTAAGACGTATTTTTGTGGAGCTCTGACTGACCGACAGGTTTATCGTGCATGAGTAGCTGTCTCGCGTGTTGCCATGCCTGCCTGCGCAGCTGATTGTCGGCCGGTATGTGGTTCATTTCTATGGACCTACATTGCCTTCATGACGAAAAGAGCCTTGCGCTGTGAAGCGGTGATGGTCAGAAAGGTGTCCTTGCGGAATCGACCAGTCGGTGTTTTTTCTCTGGGTTTGCTCTGTCTTGCCTGAGGAAGTTTGCTGTTGATCCGAACTGGTGATGTCGAGCTGAACCTTGGTCCTCTCCCCTCTGCCACTGACAAGAATCATGGAAACGTGAAAGCAAACACACGACAATCCAGCCTGAGTATTACCAGCGAACTGTCTCTTGCTGATGTGGTGACCAAGTTGGATTTAATGGACAGTTCAATGAACAGGAAGCTGGATGAGGTGGAAGAAGACATAAAACTGATTAAGAACAATGTTAGCTGGATGAGGTGGAAGAAGACATAAAACTGATTAAGAACAATGTGGGAGAGTTACAGGAGGAGGTGATTGAACTGAAAAATCAAATCTGTACTTTGCAAGACGAAAACAAAACATTGAGAGCGGACATTAATGCATTGAGGGAACGGGCGAAAAATGTAGAGAAACGTGCTGACGATTTGGAGGGCAGATCAAGAAGAAGCTATCTCTTATTTCATGGTTTGACAAACGGCAAGATGAAACAAATCAGGACCTAGAGATGACGTTGAAAGAACTGTGTACTAACAAACTTGAGTTGGCGAATGATGTTGAAATTGATCGGGTGCATCGGGTAAGTGGAAAATCCAACTCCCCTGTGATTGTGAAATGCACCTTTTATAAAGACAAAATAAACATTCTCAAAGCAAAGCAGAAATTAAAGGGAAGCAATCTTTTTGTCGGTGAAGATTTTCCCAGATGGATAAGGGAAATTCGGAAGAAACTGTCAACAATTATGAAAACTAAGAGAAATGATGGACAGAGAGTGACTATGGTACTTGATCATCTTCTTGTGGATGGGAAGAAGTTTTCTTTCTGCTGATGGGGAGAGTTTGGTGGGGGAAGGGGAATGGGATTAGCGGTGTGGTCGCCCCATTTATGAACTGCATCATGATTTGTGTTTGAACTCCCGCAGTGGTAATGTTAATATGTGTGGTACACACAAGGTCACAGGTAATAATGATTCGTGTTCGAAACTCCCGCAGTGGTGATGTTACTATGTGTGGTACCCACAAGGTCACAGGTAAAAATGATTCGTGTTCGAACTCCCGCAGTGGTGATGTTACTATGTGTGGTACCCACAAGGTCACAGGTAAAAATGATTCGTGTTCGAACTCCTGTAGTGGTGATATTCGTATGTGCGGTACACAGAAGGTCAGAGGTAAAAATGATTCGTACGTTCGGATTCTTTCAGCGATGTTGTTACAGTAAGTGATGCGGATATGGTGTCAGATTATTACGACTGGCGTTCAAACCCCGATACCGGCAATACTAATTTGGCTGCAGATCATGTTGATCGGTGTTCGACCCCCTGCAATGTTACTGTCACTGAATGTGATGCTGATATGATTTCAGGTTATAATGAGTCGTGTTCAAAGCCCTGTAGCGCTCTTGTTACTGTGTGTAATATTGATAATGTTTTAGATGAAAATGATTGGCGTTTCGTATTCCTGCACAAAATTTTCACTGTGCGTGATATTAACATAGGTTCAGATTATAACGGTTCGTGTTCGAATTCCAGTAGCAATGTTATTACTGTGTTTAATATTGATATGCTCTCAGCTAGTAATGATTGGCCTTTGAACTCTGGTAGCGATCTTGTTGATGTATGTTACATTGACATAGTTTCAGGTTATGATGATTCGCCTTAGAACCCCTGCATCGGTGTTCCTACTGTGTCTGATAATGGCATAGTTTCAGCAAATGATAGTTGGTGTTCGAACCATTGTAGCGTTGTTGCTACTGTGTGTTACACTGACATGGTTTCGTTTAATAGCAATGTGCTTTACCTTACCAATGATTCGTGTTCGAATCTCAATGGCGATGTTGTTACTATGCGTGATACCGTGAATGTTCAGAGAAAAATGAGTTTTCTCGTCTTTGTGAGATTTGTGTTTGATCGTGCTCTGGCAGGTTGTGAAGTAGGCATGATATAGCGTCTTCCTGTGGTGTACAGAACCCTGGCAAATCGGTCTGCTTCGTTGGTCCTGGGGATGTCGCGTTGTGGGGGATGCGGATGCATGCATGAAGTTCGGGTCGGTGGTTTCAGATCATGCAGGTGATGAGCTGTACGTTTTCACCAATCGGAGAATGAGTGGCGGAAGGTTTGTGGGGGTGGGGCGAATGGTGTCGGACTGGATCACGTTTACACTGAATTCACTGAATCGTTGTTTGGGGACCGATTTCATCACATGACAGCGATGACTGGACTTTTGTGAATTCCGTTGACAATTCTGTTTCGAGTAATGATTATTGTTCATATCAAGGAAATCACCAGAATGTTTTCTTTTTTAAATTTATGCATCGGAATGTGAATGGTTTGATGTCAAACACTTTTGATAACGATTTTGTTTCTTTTGTGTCATCTTTTCATTTTGTTTGCTCGGTCGAAACTTTTGTTGATAGTATTGATTCGGATATCTGTACGAGGTACAAGGCTTTTTGTCAACCATTAAGAAGCTATCAAATGCTTGGAGGTCTTCGGGTGGTGTCGTTCTTCTCATCACAAATGAGTTTATATATTTTGTGAAGCAGATCAAAGTGGGTGTTGGAGACTCTCTGTTGTTCGTCATTAACAAGAACCTGTTTGGCGTGGAAAAAGATGTGTTGCATGTCTGTGCGTACGTACCACCCGAAGGTTCTCGGTATTATAACTATCTGGGAGTGGATGGGGATGGGATTGTCTTGCTGGAAAACTGTTTATTTGGTAATGCCTTGTAGATAATGACTATTTTGTGCTTTTTTTTCTGGTGATCTTAATGGTCGTACTTCTAACATCTTGCAGCCTGTGTCTGTTGAAAATGATCTTTATTGTCCACATTCTCAAAGAGATTTTGCAAACATTACAAGAAATTCACAAGATTCCGTTATGAATGGATTTGGTAAGTCCTTGCTAAACATGTGTACTGCGTTGAACTTGTGCATCATGAATGGTATGTGTTATGGCGACCTGGAAGGACGCTGCACGTACATTTGTGATTTTGGATGCAGTGTCATAGATTATTTTTTCATATCTAGTGATCTCCTTGCTTATGCGTGTGATACTTGTGAATTAAAAGTTTCAGACTGTGCGGAAACACATCATATGCCTGTATCATTGTTAATTTATTTTCCAAAAGAAAACAGTATAGATATTTTGTCTAAAGATAAGAACGTGTTCATTGAAAAGTTTTTTTTTGAATCCTGATCGTATTCAACACTTTAATGATGTAGAAAATAGTGAACGTGTACATATGATGTTAGATGATGCTATTCACTCCGCTGACATTGATGTCGATGTAGCCCTGGAAAAAAATAATACTTGTGTGGAAGAGATGGCTGCGTGCATGGAAAAAGGAGTATGTGTGAGTGGGAAAAAGAGACATCAAGACTGGCACGATACGGAATGTCGAAACAAAAGGAAAGATATACGGAAATTGTTCAAGAAATTGCGTCGTTCTTTTAATGTAAAGACATCACATCGTTCTCAGCAAGAAAGCAATAGCTACGCTTTCTGTGTAGCCAGAAGGGAATATAATAATCTGTTATTCTATAAGAAAAAAAATGCATAATCGTACAATGATTGACAAAATGACAGCCTCTATAGATAGTCAAACACATTTCCGGGAAACTATCCATCAAATTTGTCCAAAAAAGAAAAATGTAAGAAACTAAAGTATGGTAGATGATGATTGATTTAAACATTTCAAAATGCTGCTGGAAAAAGATGATGATGTCACTTCTCCGGAAAATGAGGAAATAGATGATGGTATATAATGATGATGATGATGATGATGATGATGATGATGATGATGATGATGATGATGATTTCTTTAAGAGACCAGATTCTGAAGATGAAGTTGTGCTTGCATTAAGAAAACTTAAACCAATAACGCTGCAAGACCCGACAGTGTTATTGGCGAAATATTAAAAAGTGCGAGTACAATCGTTGTTCCTTTTTTGTAATTTTGTAATTTTTTTTTAAAGAAAGCATTCTACTCAGATGGTTGGGCTGAATCGATTATTTTTCCCCCTTTATAAGAAAGGTTTTGCCAATAATCCAGGGAATTATCGTGGTATAAGTTTGTGTGATACAAGCAGTAAAGTATATGGCATAATTATTAACAGTGGCATACAGGCTTGGCTAAGAGAACATAATATTACTGGGAGAATATCAGGCTGGGTTTAAAGCTGGTTACACTACTTTAGATCATTTGTTTACACTACTGGCATACGTTCAAAACCAATTTTGTAATAGTTGAAAACTCTATGTTGCCTTTATTGATTTTGAAAAATGTTTTGATACTATTAATAGAAACTTACTCTGGCCTGTTTTGCTGAAAAAAAATGAATTAAAGGAAAACTTTTTCGTTGTGTTAAAAAGTATGCATATCAGTGTGAAGGCTCGTATTAAATGTGGTGCTACCCTTACTAATCAGATGTTTTGCTCGTCTGGGGTGAAAACAGGGAGACATATGTAGTTTAATTCTCTTTTCACTATTTATGAATGAATCGGCTATAGAGGTTGACGATGTTGTCCTTCTTTCCGAGGCTATTGTTGGTTTGCAAAACACAGTTAAATAATTTACAGAGAGCATCCTCTTCACTTTGTTTAAAGGTGAATATGGATAAGAGTAATTTTGTTAGTTTCAGAAAGGTGGTTATGTGGGTGTGAGAGAGAGAGATGGGTATATGATGCCAATATAATGCCTGCGGTGAATGTGTATAAGTATCTAGGTGTTTATTTTTCAACAAGAT
>JADBJO010000517.1:441792-474292 GCA_016801955.1 Conus betulinus | reverse complement strand
CCTGTCCTGGGCCATGTGTCTGATGCTGCTGATGCTGCTGCTCCTGGGAACTGCCCATGGCTGCTTCATCAGGAACTGCCCGCGGGGCGGCAAGAGAGCAGTGGACGCCGTGCAACCTACCAGACAGGTCTGTGAATAGACGTTCTTGTTCTTTGCCTGTGTCTTGCCATCGTTTCCAGTCTCTCTGGCTGTCTTTCCATGTATCTGATCAATATTGGCGGTCTGTCTGTCAGTGTGTTTTAGTCCCTCGGGACGTTTTTGGCGGTATTTTGAGAGAAAAAGAAGATACGGACTGGGTGGAAATCTGCCTGTCTGTCTGTGTCCGTCCGTCTGCTTGTTCAAAGCCGGAACAAGTGAGGAAGGGGAGGTGGTATCCTATTGTAATGTAATGTAGTGTAATGTAATGTAATGTAAAAGGATATTTATAGAGCGCTTTACCTCGCGAGAGCCCAAAGCGCATATTACAGAAAAAACATGATAAAATTATAATTCTAATTCAAAGCGCGCGCGCGCACACACACACACACACACACACACACACACACACACACACACACACGCGCGCGCACACACACACACACACACACACACACACACCGCCGGGAAAAAAATCACACACAGACAAACGAGCGCGTTCAACATCAGCAAACACGCGCACAATGGTAAGTGGATATCATTAATCATTCCATGGGAAAAGATGTATCTTTAAGGAGGTTTTAAAAGTCTCTAACGAGTCCATGTTACACAGAGAAGAAGAGAGACTATTCCATAGAGCAGGTGCCTGGTAAGAGAAAGATCGTTGGCCTGAAGTTTTCAGGCGAGCGGAGGGAAGCCGAAGCAGACGAGAATCGGTGGATGAGCGTAAGTTGCGAGACGGAACATAGAGATGGAGGAGATCAGAGAGGTAGGAGGGAGCCAGATTATTCAGTGATTTGAAAACTAGGAGGTGAACTTTAAAGTCAATGCGGGATTGAACTGGAAGCCAGTGTAAGGATGAAAGAATTAGTGATATGTGATCAGATCTTGAGGAGCGGGAGATCAGACGGGCGGCATTGTTTCTGAACTTTTTGAAGTTTAAAGATGAGCGTTAAGGGACAACCGGCGTGGAGGGAGTTACAATAGTCAAAAGCCGAGACAGGACAAAAGCACAGATTAGAGTCTTCAGGGCATTTTGAGTGAGGAAGCGGCGAACTGAGCTAATTCTACGAAGTTCAAGTAGCAGGACTTGCACACATTAGAGATATGTTGTTTGAAAGAGAGAGTTTGGTCGAGTGTAACGCCGAGGTTGCGAACAGACACTGATCGCTTTATCTCGTTTCCATCAACATTTATGGAACTAGGGAGAAAATGAGTACTAATAGTGTGTTTTTTGAAGCAATGAGGATTATTTCAGTTTTGTCTGCGTTAAGTTGTAGTTTGTTATTGTGCATCCATGATTTAACATCGGTAATGCATGCTTGAGAAGAGGAGATTATTTCATGAAGCTGACTGAGATGGGCAGAGATATACAGCTGGTTGTCATCAGAAAAGCTATGGTGAAGGAGAGAGTGTTGGCTGATAATGGCTGAGAGAGGCTGACACCAAACTGAAGTGCTCTAGGTGGGGACTTAACACCTTTCCTCCCTCTCTTTTTCCGCCTCTCTTTCTCTCTACATGTCTGTTTTTTTTTGTTCCTGTCCTTTCCTTTCTTTTCTGTTTTTCTGTCTCGCTGTCCTTTTTTTTCCTTTATAAATTTCCTTCTTGTTTTCTTTTCCTGTATTGACTTCGCTTCTTCTTTCTTTGCTCCGCGTTCTTTTCTTTCTTCTTTTTTTTCCTCTTGTTTTTCGTTTCGTTTATTTTTTCCCCCCTTCTTACTGTCTTTCCCTCTGGCTTTTCTTTCTTTTTTTCTGGTTGTCCTTTCTTCCTTTATCCCCTTTTTGTTTTTTTTTTTTTTCTTTTTTTTGATCTGTATTTCTTGCTGTCCTTTCTTTTCTCACTGCTTTCTTTTATTTGTTTTCGTTTTATTCTTGCTTTTAGTTTCCTTCTATTGTTTCACCTGACCATTTTGCCATTTCCTTTTCTTTGTTTTCTGTCTCGTATCTGGTGTTATCCTTTTCTTCATTTTTCTGTTTTGGTCAATCTCTCGGTTTCTCTTTTCCCTTTTTTTTTTTTTTTAACACAGACAGTTGGAGGTCGCAATACTCAGGTTCTCTCCCTTCTTTGGTGCTCTCTCTGTCTTAGTGTGTTTCGCTTTTGCTTCGCTTGTTTTAACAGTTTTTGCTTTGCTTTGATTTGATTCTAACTAAAAATATGTCCAGACGGATCTTACATTTGTTTTGAATTGGCAATGATATTGAAGACTTACAATACAATGAGTACCTCTCACTTCCACCTCTATACTCTATTCATCCCACTCTCCCCTCCCCTGAAAAAAAGCAGAGATAAACAAAGCCGCCATTTTGTAAAACCTCAGTTTTCACTTTCTAGACCTTCCATTAAACTCTGTGTGTGTGTGTGTGTGTGTAGTGTGTGGTGTGGTGTGGTGTGGTGTGTGTGTGTGTGTGTGGATGGGGAGTGGGGAGTAGTGGTGGTAGGGGGGGGGGGGGGGAATTTGATCCCAGTTACTGAATCGGAACAAAGAAGCCCTCGACAGATAGAAACTGGCATTTTGACAAGACGTCAGTTGCTACTTTTTTTTTTTTTTTGGTCTCTCTTCATTTCAAAGAAAAGAAGTGGAATTGAGATTTGTGTTTGACGCTGTCATCAACCTGGAAGTCTGTACGGCCACGATCAACTGAATGTACATATCCTTGACCTTTCTGCAGAGAGAAACGGATGTCCCTTTCTGGTGCCCGTGTACTCCAACATTCCCAATGTGAGAAGCAGTTGGCTTGCACAGAGTTCGTACAACCCTTTTTAACACCCCTCCCCACCCCCACCCCCCACCTCACCCCTTCTCTGCCTTCACGTTTCTGCCCTCTTTTCTCCCCCCTCTCCCCTAGCACCTAAGTGTCGGACTGACACTGAGAGGGACTTCAAAAGGTCTGACACAGTTTATGTGTGCAACACTTTCCATTGGAAAGCGAAGGTCTTCTATGTCTTTCTGAAGTTCCTAGTGCTATACCTTAGATATGAATTGCCGTGAGAATTAATGATCAAAATGGCCAAACAAAACAAAACAAACAGAATCTCAAAGACATGTATTTTAGCACTTGGGAACACAGCCATTTATTACCGTGTCCAGAGTCGGCTTTCGTCTCCTGGGTGAAGCTGATCAGTAGAACTCGCCTTGGTTGAGTTTATCTAGTAGAGTTGAGGTCGTTTAGTGGAATTAGGCCTGGTTGAGTTCGTTTTGTAGAAATTGGATAGTTGAGTTAATCCAATAGATCTCTGCCTGGTTGAGTTAATCTTGTAGAACTCGGCCTGGTTGAGATAGTCTAGTAGAACTCGGCCTGGTTGAGTTTAGTCTAGTGTGAATTCGGCCTGGTTGAGTTAGTCTAGTAGAACTCGGCCTGGTTGAGTTAGTCTAGGAGAATTCAGCCTGGTTGAGTTAGTCTAGTAGAATTCGGCATGGATGAGTTAGTCTAGTAGAATTCGGCCTGGTTGGGTTAGTCGAGTAGAATTTGGCCTGGTTGCGTTAATCTAGTAGAATTCAGCTTGGATGAGTTAGTCTAGTAGAATTCGGCCTGGTTGGGTTAGTCTCGTGAAATTCGGCCTTGCTGAGCTAGTCTAGTAGGATTCGGCCTGGGTGAATTTGTCTTGTAGAATTCGGACTGATTGAGTTAATCTAGTAGAATTCGGCCTGGTTGAGTTAGTCTAGGAGAATTCGGCCTGGCTGAGTTAGTCTAGGAGAATTCGGCCTGGTTGAGTTAGTCTAGTAGAACTTGGCATGGCTGAGTCAATCTAGTAGAACTCGGCCTGGTTGCGTTAGTCTAGTAGATTTCGGCCTGGTTTAGTTAATCTAGTAGAACTCGGCCTGATTGAGTTAATCCAGGAGAATTCGGCCTGGTTGAATAAGTCTAGTAGAATTCGGCCTGGTTGGGGTTGGTTGGGTTAGTCTAGTAGAATTCGGCCTGGTTGAGTTAATCTAATAGAACTCGGCCTGGTTTGAGTCAATCCGGTAGAATTCGGCCTGGTTGGGTTAGTCTAGTAGAATTCGGCCTGGTTGAGTTAGTTTAGTAGAACTCGGCCTGGTTGGGTTAGTCTAGTAAACTCGGCCTGGTTGAGTTAGTGTAAAGGAATTCGACCTGGTTGAGTTAGTCCAGTAGGATTCGGCCTGAGTGAATTAGTCCTGTAGAATTAGACCTGATTGAGTTAATTTAGTAGAATTCGGCCTGGTTGAGTACGTCCAGTAGAATTCGGCCTGGTTTGGTTAGTTTATCGGTGGTATGTAACAAAGGCAAACGATTTTCGATTTCCTATTCCCCATCCGCTCACCTTTTCCTTCCCAGGCCTATGCGCCCACCTCCCCCTCCTCCTTTCTCTCATACACACGTTCACGCACATGCACGCATATTCATCGAGGGTGTTTATTCTCATTTGGCAAATCACCCGAGGTGGCTGTCCACGTTAATACTGATTGAACAAATCATCAGAACTGGGGAATTGTGAGCATCCGGAGATTGGATGAGATTTCAGTGAGAGGTGCCAGTCTTACCTCTGGAAACTACAGTTTCAGTTTCAGTTTCATCAAGGAGGCGTCACTGCGTGCGGACTAGTTCATATACGCTACACCACATCCGCTAAGTTTTGAGACCACACTGCGCATGATTTTCAGCTGATGGATAAATGAATAATAACTAAGATGAGAGAATTTAAGAAGAGGGTGCCGGGGCTACGACTACGTAGATGTCTGACCTACGCATTAGCCCAACGCGCTGATCAGACCTTGAGTGCCTACCTAATAATGGATGTGCCTTTTTTTTTCGATCATTTTATGTGTGTAGTGATTGTACACATGTGTGTATAGATGTGTGTGTGGTTGGAACCCACAACGCATGATCATGAGAGAAGAGCCAGGGGACTGATACCCCCACCATAATATTTGGGCATTAGGACCGCAGCAACAACACCACTCGTTGTTTGTGTATCTGCCATGTAACCCTGCGATCTGCCGGTTGTGGAACAACACGCGGGTGATGGTTTAGGGGACTGATTGGGAGTCCCTGTGACATGTAGGTCATCGATGGGGTCGAACCCTCTACCCTCATTGCCGCCCCCCCTCCCTCCCTCCGTTCCCCCTTCCCGTCTCCCCACACCCTCATTCCCTATTCTCTATCCCAGTCGCTAGCACAAGAGGAAAATCATTCTGCGCCACGTTTCTCGTTTAAACCACTGTCAAGTAGTCGATGCTGTTGCTCTTGTTACTGTTATTATTATCATTACTATCATTTCTTGTTTTCAACAATTGAATGATCGCAGAAATTACGAGCAATCCATCATAATGATCTAATTTAAAAGCCAAAATCCTGTTGAAGTAAGCCACAGATCCATGGTATGAGAACAATTCATCAGACCACATACAACGCAGCTCGCTGGTTCCCACTGGAGTTTACCGTTGAAAATGAAAGAAAGATCATGCCCTTCTATGTGGTTTCCTCTCGTCTGTCTCAGGAGACTGATTGCGTCAGTTCACTGAAATGTCTCGCATGTTCAGAGAGATTCGACGAACTGACAGTCTATGTTGGTATTTTGTGTGTGTGTGTGTGTGTGTGTGTGTGTGTGTGTTTTGTGTGTATGTGTGTGTGTGTGTGTGTGTGTAGACGAATCCTAGTATGTTTTTGAACTCATTCGAACCACAAATTCACCTGCACAACTGACTGCAAACTGCAAAGATTGTATACCGGTTAATCCTGATATCTCTTTCTACCAGTTAGAAATAAATTTATAGAAATCGCAAATCACACTGCCCAATATACATATTGATGTTTATAAATAAAGAAGGCAGAAATGAACAATAAACACGAAGTTTCAAAAGGCTCGTTTACTAATGCAGCTTCTTCCCTGTAAGATTCGCCACATCTTCAATGCAAACAAGGTAAGTGTAGTCTGTGAGAGCAAGAGGTAAAAAAGAAGAAATCTTTCAAATTACGTTCAGCCATTCCTTTCACCACTCGTGCACTCAAAATAGTAACATCCTCTGACTGGTAGGAAGAGTGGTCGGCCTGTCTTTCTTTCTGAACAGAGCGAAGTCGTCTAGCAACGCAAGGGAGAAAACATATTCTCCTTCCCACCCTCTTTCCCCTTCCCCTCCAAATTGCTTGTGAAACACGTAGTATCTAACCAAAACACAGTGGACAGATTCATAAATCAGCTCGAGAGCGTTTGAGTAACTAGCAATACATAAAGGTGTTTTCACACACCTGTTTACAACTAACTATTCATTCTGACTGCTCGAGCAAATGAAGGATAGAGTAAACCGAGCTGTGACTGCGCACCGACATTCCGAGCTAGATCGTTATTTACTTTCTAGAGTGGTGGCGAAGCTTGAGGCTGTGCAATCGATTCCAGCTGTCTCTTCTTCTGTCATCTTTGTTTATCTATTTTCAATTAAACTAACTCCTTCGCCACAAGAGAACTCCGCGTAGTTGTCTTCTCTTTAGACGAGTTTAAATAGTTCCTTGAATGTGTTGAGTTATTTTTGTTCTCTGTCTGTCTGTCTGTCTGTCTGTCACTCTCTCGTTGTTGGCACACAGCCAAGTCAGATGTCTTTCTTTTACCATCTCAAGATTTTCGTGTCATTTAAAATCAGCAAGGACAACAAACTTAAAAAAAAATGGTCACTTCTTGCTAATAAAAAAAATGATCATGCAATACTTAACAATTTTTTTTTGTTAGCTGTCGTTTTACATTCTATGAAATGCTGGCTTTCTGTGGTTTGCTCTACTTATGGTAGTTGCTAGTGATTTTTCTCTGTTCGTTAAGCTAAATATCAGCAAGAATGATCTCGCTAAGTCAAATATCAGCGAAAGTGATCTCGTTAAACCCAGCATCAGCAAACGTAATCAGACTATCAAATAGGAAAAGAAATGAGGGGGAGGGGGGGAATGAGGGGTCGGATGGTAGGAAGACGAACGTGTTTTTTTCCGATTCTTTTCCCTGTTATTTCTTATTTATTCTAGAACATCTCTCTCCTTCTGTCTGTGTCTCTCTGTCTGTCTGTCTGTCTCTGTCTCTCTTTCTCTCTGTCTGTCTCTCTGTGTCTCTCTGTCTCTCTATGTCTGTCTGTCTGTCTGTCTCTCTCTCTCTCTCTTTCTCTGTCTCTCTCTTTCTCTCTCTTACACGTTGATGGACTTCCGAACTGTGGGATCAGCTACTCTGCCAACACGTTTTCCGCTCTCCCTGCACCGAATGAGTATTTTTTTTTTTCTTTTCTCTTTTTTTTTTTTTTCTTTCTTTCTTTCTTTCTTTCTTTTTCTTTCTTTCTTTCTTTCCTTCATTATCGCCACTACACGCGCTTATGGCTATAGAGGACAGCTGGAATATGACAGCAAACTGCACGTGCATCACACAAACAGCCTCTTTGGAAGGACTCTTAAGGTCTGTTTTCTTCCTGCACGTTCCAAAAGTAGCTGGACGTCTTCTGTGTGAAAGAGACCCCCATCCTCCTCCCCATTTTCCTCCCCTTCTTGCCATCTGAGCGGCCAATTAAAGCTGATGATTCCTCTGATCTAAACTTGGTGGATAGCATTCAACAGCGCAAATGCCTGCAGAAAATAACTAGCCCTGCCGCAGCAGTGTCTTGTTTGATATCATATGAACAAAGAGGATCATATTCAGGCGTTTGTATTTTGACCAAACTCAACCCAGCTGTCTCGCCGACTCGCATCGTCTGTCATTAATAGATCACCCTTTCCTTCTATGTTGCGTAAAAGTACGTTTCACATGGAAATGAAGATTTATGGACATCTGGCCGATTGGACATCTCGGTCTACTGGTTTGATTTTTTTTTTTGCTGCCGCCGCCCACGTCATTTGATTCACACGTAACGAATTTCAATCCTTGAATAGACTGTGGAAAACAATACAGACGACAGCTCTATCCCAGACTGCAGTGCTCCTAGTGTGTACCAATGGCCCATTTTGTGCAGGTGGCCGGAAAAAGACTGTTGAGAAATGATAAGTCAAGGGTCAGACTAGCAGTGTCAATGAGTTTTCCCTCTTTCCCTCCCCTTATCGGTGGCAAAACACCGTGCTTAAGAGGGCTTCGAGGACATGTGCAAATTGGAAGTGAAGTATGACACCATTCTAGTTTCATGAGCCGATGATCGCTGTTTTCCCCATGAATGGAAAACGGGATTAAACTGTTATCACTGAGGATCGCAACCGTTTCCGTCTATTTATTCGTTGATATTTATCAAATGATGTGCTGGTGGTGTGCTGTGGGAGAGGGACAGTCTGATGTGCAACACGGATTCATGGGGTCCTCGACTTTGTAGCTATGGCGTTTGGGGCTCGTGGGTGTGCGGGTATTGAGAGATAGAGTCAGCGGGGTGGTTGAAACCGATCAAGGGGTGTGCTCGCTAAAGTAGTGTGGGGCACGGTGGTGGTGGATGGATGGTATGCGCTGTTGCACATGTCATATGTTCTGCATGCTGTCTTTCTTTCTTTTTTTTTTTTAAGGTGCCACTACATGTGCTTGCAGCTATAGAGGACTGCTGGGCTCTGACTTTGACTGCAGGTGCGTCACACAAGCCACATACCTGAAAGGGCTCAGGGTGTCTGTTTCCTCCCCACATGTTCCAAAACCAGCAGAACTTGTTCTCTGGGGGTGAAACTCAATCTTCCTCCCAGCCTTCCTGGCTACTGTCCCATCTCAGCAGCCAATCAAAGCCGATGGTCTCTCTGATCTAAACATGGCGGACGACACTCAAAAGTGCCCATGCCAGCAGAAAACAACTAACTCTGCTACCATGGCGACTTGTGCGATACCGTATGAACAAAGAGAGTCATATTCAGTGTTTGAATTTGACCAAACTCATCCCAGCTGTCTTGCTGATTCGCCTGTGCTATTGACTCGTCATCGGCAACAAGATTTGAGGGCTAGAAGTAAAAGGAATCTTTTCAAATGATGTTCAGCCATTCTTTTTACAACTCAGGCACCTAAAATGGCCACATCCTCCGATTGGCAGGAAGAGTGGTCGGCTTTTCTGTCTGAATTGAGCGAACTTCGTCTAGTAACGCAAGGGAGACAACAGATCCTCACTTCCACCCCATTCCCATACTCCTCCTAATTGCTCGTTGAATGCATAGTGTTGGGATTTATTTCTGAACTGAGAGATCTCATCTAGCAAAGTAAAGGAGAGAACACATCCTCATTGTCATCCTCCCCACCTCTGAGTCGCTTGTGGAGCACATGGTATTTTACCAAGATGAAATCCTTTCATCTGATCACTAGGGCGTTTGATTAACTAGTCATACTCGGACAGTGTTTTCTGAACACCAACTTATAAGTGTTTATTCTGACTGCACAAATGGATGAAGAATGATCAAGTAAAGCTGGAAAACCTGCCTACTGTAGATCATTATTTACTTACAGAGTGGTGTCGAAGTTTAGGGCTGTCGAATCGATTCCAGCTGTCTCATTTTCTGTTCGCTTTATTTATTCATCTCCAATTTAAGAAAGATCTTTCTTTGGCACAGGAGAGCTGTGCACGGTTGTCTTCTCGTAACACGAGACTAAATTAAGTCTAAGCTATTTTTGCTCTCTCTCTCTCTCTCTCTCTCTCTCTCTCTCTCTCTCTCTCTCTCTCAGCATATCGACATATATGGGTAAGTTACTTGTCAACTTTTGTTTTTTATTTCAAGGTTTTCGCTTGATTAAAACAGCAAAAAATAGAAAATGGTCTCTTCTTGTAAATCAGAAATTATCATTCACAATAATCTTTTTTTTTTCGTTAGCTGTCATTTTATGTTCTAAAATCTATGGACTCTTTGTTTGCTACTTCTTTTTTAGTGTAGTTACTATTGATTTTTCTCCACTCATTAAGCCAAATATCAGCAAAAGCGATCTTGTTCTGTCAAATATCAGCAAAAGTGATCTTGTTAAGTAAAATATCAGCAAAAGTGATCTCGTTAAGCCAACTAACTACATAAGAGATAAGACTATTAAGTACGAAAATCAACTGGAAAAAAAGAAGGGAAACATAGGTGCTTTCCCCCCCAAATCCTCTTCCTCTCTCTCTCTCTCTCTCTCTCTCTCTCTCTCTCTCTCTCTCTCTGTGTTAGTAGACTTTGGGAGTGCAGGATTACCTACACTGTCTGTCTGTCTGTCTGTGCATTCATAGACTTTGCATTGTGGGATTACCTATGCTCTCTCAGTCTCTCTGCATTGGTGGGCTTTGAAGAGTGGAGTTATGTGTGTGTGTGTGTGTGTCTGTCTGTCTGTCTGTCTCTCTCTCTCTCTCACTCGCTCGCTCTGTGTTATAGGACTTTGGGAGTGCGGGTTTACCTACACTCTGTCTTCTCTCTTCTTCTTCTTCTTTCTTTCTCTCTTCTCTTCTCTCTCTCTCTCTCTCTCTCTCTCTCTCTCTCTCTCTCTCTGTGCATTGGTGGAAGTGCAAGGCCACCTACGCTGCCATAGCTCGTGTTGTCACCTTTGTCTTCCCCACCCCCCCTGCACTGAATGACTCATTTGTTTTATTTTTTTTCTTTTCTTTTCTTTTCTCTATTCTTTTTCCAAGGCCACTACATGAGTTTGCGGCTATGTAGGATGGCTGGGCTATGACACCAGACTGCTGGTGTATTTCACAAGGCTGCCTAGCTGGAAGGGCTGAGGTCTTTTTCTTCCCACACGTTCCAAACGCAGCAGGACCTGTTCTGTGTGGATTAAACTCCCACCCGCCTGTCCACTTTCCTTGCCTTTCTTGCCATCTGAGCAGCCAATCAAGGCTGATGATCTCTCTGATCTAAACTTGGCCGTTGACATCCAAAAGCGCAAATGCCAGCAGAAGATAGCCAACCCTGCTATTGCAGCATCTTGTGTGATATCCTATGAACAAAGAGAATCATATTCAGGTGTTTGAATTTGAACAAACGTATCCCAGCTGTCTGGCTGACTTACCTGGGTTGTCAGGTTGTCAGGTGGCATCGTCAGCCTGTTACTAGATCATTCTTTTCTTGAGTGTTATGTAGTAGTCCCTTTCACATGGTCTTAATGCCTTTAGGATTTAATGACCTGTGAGCAGCCATGCGTCTAACATGTTGATCTTTGCTGCTGCCATCGTCGCTAACTCTCTCTGCCACTGCCTACACTTGCTGGAACACACTCCTTAACGTAATGAACTTCCATCTTTAAAGTATTCTGAGGAAAACGATGCATATGACAGCTCTAACCCAGACTGCAGTGCTCCTAGTGTGTACCAATGGCCCATTTTGTGCAGGTGGCCGGAAAAAGACTGTTGAGAAATGATAAGTCAAGGGTCAGACCAGCAGTGTCAATGAGTTTTCCCTCTTTCCCTCCTCTTATCAGTGGCAAAACACCGTGGTTAGAGGGCTTCGAGGATGCTTGCGAATTGGAAGGTCACACCGTCACATGGACGTGACCATCACGTGAGAACAGTAGTTGAACAACTTTCTAGCTTCATAAGCCGATGGCAGCTATTTTCCCAGGAAAGCAGCTATTATCATTGAGGAACAGAGGTTAAACTGTTATCTGTGAGGAGCACAGCTGGTGTCATCCATTTGTTTATATTTATTGGGTGGTGGTGCACTGGTGATGTGTTGTGGGAGAGGCACATTCTGGGGTGACATGGATTTATGGGGTCCTCGGCTTTCTAGCCATGGGCTTTGTCACCTGTTGGTGTTGTTTGGGTGTTGATGGATGGAGTCAGCTCACAGATCACACACACACACACACACGCACACGCACGCACACAGATACACACACATAAACACACACTCACACACATAAAAACACTCGAACACAGACACATACACACGCACACACACACACACACACACACATATGCACAGACACTGGCACGCACACACGATAAGCACTGGCACGCAAACATGGGCCCATGCCCATCCTCCCATTCCATTCACACATACACACGTACACACTCATGCAAACACTTACATACAATGATAAATGATGCAGACATGTTATATAGGTACCGAAGATCTGACCAGCGTGTCTGGCTAATGCGCTGGTCGGAATCCGCTAAGTCGTATGTATCCAAGAGACCCTCGTCTTTAAATTCTCTCGTCTTCGTCATCAGTTCATTAATCCATCAACTGTGAATCGTGCGCATATTGGTCCTGAAACTTGGCAGATGTGGTGTAGTGTATATGGACTAGTCGGCACGTGGTGACACCTCCTTGATGAAACTGAAACACAACTGGTTTCTACAGGATAACGGCTTTTTTTTACCACATGTTCCCTGGGGATAACAAGTGTTGTATCTTTTTCCCCAAGGAAACACTTATTATCGGTCTGATCCTTAAGGAACACTTCTGTTTTTCTTTATTTTCAAGGAGAAAACTAATTATTTTAAGGAAAATAGTGCAGACAGGAAGACATTTGTGATCTCCAGGAAAACACTTGTTTCCCTTGTGTTCTAGTAGTAACTGTTTTCCCTCTTTCTGTTGTATACCAATAGTACCAGTGCGCATGCGCATGTCATGGTAAACAGCAATAATAGTTGATTTCCCGGTCAACGACGTTGCCGTCGCGATAATACCTGTTTTACTCGGGAATACAAGGATAATAATCAATAACCCAAAGGAAATATGGAGGGGGGAGATGTAATGCTAAAGGAAAAGTAGTTATCCTTAGGAAAAGAGGGACAGAAAGCTGTTGCGTCCCCTAAGATAATGGTTATACTGTGTGCGTAGCTTTCGTCGGCAATCCGGCCGACTTCTTCAGCGCAACTGCTGGGTTGAGAACTGAATTCAGTGCGCACCGCCGTGAGCGAACTCACGACAATGCGACTGAACGAGTGAGGAGTACACCGATGGCAGGATGTGCCGGTCCCGGTCGCAGTTAAGGGTGGGGTTTCTGGCGGCAATGTGGACTGCCTCCTTTACTCCCCTCTGGAACCATCTTGCTTCTCTGTCGAGCACTTGCACATTGTCCTTTTCAAATTGATGTTGGGTGTGGGTCAGATGTTCACCCACTGGAGAGGACTCACGTTTGTGTTCCTTTAGTCTCTTGTGCAGGTTGCGCTCAGTTTCACCAATGTAACTATGGTCACAGTCCAGGCAGTCTATCTTGTATATCACCCCTGATTTGTCCAATATGTGTTTTTTTGTCCTTGGGGTGGACTAACTGGCTTCTGATGGTGCTGGTGGGGGCTGCCATGGACACTGACTCCCAACTTTCGGATCTTCCTGCTGAGAGCTTCAGTGACGCCGCTGACGTACGGCATGGAGACGTGCCCTCTCGAAGGGGTTTGACGTTCAGTGGAGGGGTGGGGTATGATTTTCTTGCCCCCCGGGATATCCCAGGCCCCTTCTTCTGGTATCCCGATATACTTAACACTTTTCTTGATGTGCTGCACCTTTCTTCCCTAGCGGTGTCAGTGGAGCAGATGGTCTTCTTCGCTCGATGGATGAGGGTGCGAATAACTCCCAGCTTGTGTTCCAGTGGCTGGTGACAGTCAAATTGCAAATACTGGTCTGTGTGGGTCGGCTTTCTGTAGACGGAGAAGGCGAGGCCTGTCTCTGTCCGGGTGATGCAGGTGTCCAACATCGCGATACTGCCGTTCTCTTCTACCTCGTAGGTGAACTTGATGGCAGGGTGTTGGTTGTTGAGATGGGTCGTGAAGTCTTCGACCGCCGATCTTTTTAGTACAGTCATGGTGTCGTCCATGTAGCGGCCCCAGTAGCGAGGAGGGGTGTGGAACGATGCCAAGGCTTTCTCCTCGAAGAAGTCTTCCATAAAGAGGTTAACTACAATAGGACTCACAGGGGACCCCATGGCTGCACTCTGGGTCTGTTGGTAGAACTGTCCTTCAAAGGTGAAGTAGGTGGTGTTGAGGCAGCAGCAGATAGCAGATCACACAGATGTGTTCCACTGACAGGTTGGTGCGCTGCTGAAGGCTGTTGTCGTCCTGTAACTCCCCTGATGATGTCAATGCTGTCCCTGACAGGGGCACTGGTGAACAGTGCTGCTGTGACGTCACAGGACACCAAAATCTCATCAGGCTGTGATACAAACTTTAACAACTTCTTCACCAGGTCTGGACTGTTGGCAATGGAATGTTCTGTCTGTCTTTCCTAGCAAAGGCGAGAGGATGTCTGCAACAAAGCGAGCCGTCTCATACATCAGGAATCCCCTAGATGCAACAATGGGACGGAGGGGGGTACATCTCTCTTGTGCACTTTAGGCAGTCCGTAGAACTTAGGCACATCCGTAGCTGAGGGGTACAATCTGCGGTACTGTTCTAAAGAGAGTTTCTCTGACTTCTGCAGGCCTTGCAGTAGTTTGGTCAGGCGTGCAGTATACTTGCTGGTGGGATCTTTGTTCAGCTGTTGGTAGGTCTCCTTGTCTTCTAATAAATGATGGGCCTTCTCCTAGTACTGTCCCTTGGGTAGGATGACTGTGGCACGGCCTTTGCCGGCTGGGAGGATCATAATGGAATCCTTCTTCTTCAGTTCTTGTAGTGCGAGTCTTTCATCCCTAGAAAGGTTGGATTGGGAGGTTTGCTCTGTTTGAGAATGTTCACACACTCTGATCGTAGGTGTGTGGCCTCTTCGGTCTGAGGACAGATCTGACGACGCGCAGTTTCAATGCTGGTAATGTATTCCATGATAGGAAGTTTGTCTGGAGTAACCGCGAAATTGAGCCCCTTTCTCAACACTGACCATTCTGCTTCAGTCAAACTTTGATCAGATAAATTTTCAAAAAAAAATATTGTGTTCCTTTTTTTTTTTGCCGTTTTCCTCGAGGATTATGTTCGTTAGGAAAACAACTATTGTCGACTTTAGCCGCTAAAATGTTCCTATTCTGTAGAACTCTGTTTGAACGGTGATGATACCAGCTGTGAGAGGATGACTCATTGTATTGAACTCCAGATTGACGTGGAGTGGACGATAAAGTGCCGGTGATCTGAAGCGAAAAATTGCTGTGTTCTTCCCTCTATTCCTGCAATGTTCCGCAAGAGCAAAGCCTAGCGGTCGTGGAGTTACTTTCCGCGTGTATTCTTCGAGGATCCGAAACTACGTTCTGGTGAATGGAAAATAATTGATTTCTGATGAATTGATTACCCCCCCTCCTCCCAGATCTCCCCCCTCCTTTCCTCCCGGTCCAGGCTCGCCTTCTCTCTCTCTCTCTCTCTCTCTCTCTCTCTCTCTCTCTCTCTCTCTCTCTCTTATCTGTTTGTTTTTATTCTTCCCCTTTCCTGTAATCATTTTTTTTTCTCTCGGTTTTCTTGCACGCCCCCCCCCCCCCCCCCCCCCCACCCACCACCTCCTCTTTTGGCAGTTACATGTACTTCGTTATTTTCATGTAACTTGTTGACTTATTCAAACGAATGCAATGCTCGTTTTAACTCAGCACAGACGAATGCAAACATATATCATTACATATCGAAAGGTGAAGAGCTGTATGCATATTTAGCACCTGTCAAACATACAAGTCAGTTCAGTTCATGTTATTTATAGTCCAGCCGACCAAATGACGCACAGCCCTGATGTGGCCCTTTGCGGTCGGCTGGGCTATAAGCAACGTTATCTTATCTTACCCAAATGACGCTATATCCAAGATGAGTTGCACATATCTAAACTACCGCCACAAAGATCCTGCTCCGGGCGACAAAAGCAAACAAACTTACAGAACAAAAAACAAACAATGCCCACCCCCCCCCCCTCCCCCCCCCCCCCCCCAAAAAAAAAAAAAAAAAAAAAGACAAGAAGAAAAATTGGCGACGTCATGTATCAATGATGACGACCGCCGAACTGATCGGCACGCATGAGCCAAGGGAGGTGGTGCGGGGAGGCGGGGGGGGGTGTGGTGGTGGGTGGTGGGGGTGGGGGGGGGGGACGGGAGACGAGATGAGAGGGCAATGAGTGAGTGTGTGTGTGTGTGTGTGTGTGTGTGTGTTTGAGGACAGGGGGCAGGGTCAGGAGAAGGGATAAGATGATAGTCTGTGGACGAACAGAGTTTGTGTATCTGACCTGGGGAAGAAAGGGGACAGGAGGGGTAGGGGATGGTGAGACAGAGGACGGAAGGGTTGGAGCAGACGGGTGGAAAGGGGCGCCGGCGCGCGCGCGTGTATGAGTGTGTGTGTGTGTGTGTGTGTGTGCGTGTGTGTGTGTGTGTGTGTGTGTGTGTGTGTGTGTGTGTGTGTACGTGCCTGTGTATGTGTGTGTGCGTACGTGCCTGTGTATGTGTGTGTGTGTGTGTGTGTGTGTGTCTGTGTGAGTGTATGCGCGTGCGCGCGCGTGCGTGCGCGCGCGCTCGCCATGACCTGATTATCTGATTAGACGGCTAGAAAGACAGCAGAGAGAAAACAGCCTATTCATATTTGGTTCAACAGAGTTGTATCACTAGTGCAAACACGGCTATGAAAATAATGAACACATATACTCGAACACATACATGTACTCACAGGCGTGCCATACAGACAGACAGCCAGGCAGGCAGACAGACAGACAGACAGACACACACACACACACACACACACACACACACACACACACACACACACACACACACACATTCACACACCCTTACATATGCACGAACGCATACACGCACATCACATACACGTGATCGCACACACACACACACACACACACACACACACATATATATATATATATATATATATATATATATATATATATACATACATACATACATACATACATACATACATACATTCTTACATACATACATACACACACATCTCTATATATACTTTTTTCAATCTAAGACATAAGAGCAAGTTTTGTTTATAGTTCAATATTTCTTGCGGTCATTGCAACACGAAGCTGTTCTGAAAATTGCTGGAATTGTGCTTGGTTACTTACCCTTGGAATTATTTAGTTAGGCAAAATTATCTACCTCTGCAGATATGAATGTTTATCTCCCCCTTATTTCTTCAATCTAGATATATAACAGCAAGCTTTGTTTATAATTCAATATATATATATATGTGTGTGTGTGTGTGTGTGTGTGTGTGTGTGTGTGAGAGAGAGAGAGAGAGAGAGAGAGAGAGAGAGAGAGAGAGAGAGAGAGAGAGAGAGAGAGAGAGAGAGAGAGAGAGAGAGAGAGAGAGAGAGAGACTGCCGTCAGACGGCCAAGGCGAAGATATATTTTGGGAACAACTTTTTAATTTTATTGCTTTCAATCACAATCTCACTTTTTGATTCTGTTGTGACACCATCAGTCGATCGGACAGTATGTTAAAAGAAGCCTTTACGGTCATCATGAACCCTGCGGCCATCACGAAGGCTTCTGTGGCGAAATTATCACTGACGGCAGGCAATTAATCTACTCCCCTATCTTCTTCCGCGTTCTTCGACTGAAGGTTTTTTGTTGCCGCAGTTACAGGCATTCTGTGGAACGCCGTTATTTATTTATTTATTTATTTTAGGGGGCTGGGATGAGTGTTAGAGTAATGGTGATGGAAAGGAATTTGATGGGAGGCTGGGTAGTGTGGGGGGACCGGTGATGGGGGGTGAGTATGCCACTCGCCTTCTTTCTCGGCCAGAGAAAAAAAGTACGTTTCGATCTTTCGTTTTTTTTTGTTCCGTTCTTATCGCCCTTTTTTTTCTTCCCCAATTTTTTTGTCTTTTTTTTTTTTTTTTTTTTCTTTTTTTGTTTTTGCTCGGCTAAACCCTCTAAATTTTGCAGCTTGCGGGATTTTTTTTTTTTTTTTTTTTTTTTTTTTTTTTTTTTTTTTTTTTTTTTTTTTTTTTTTTGCGCATACTTAACCGTTTTTTTGGTGCCATCGTTAAAAGTAGCCATGCACACATTCCGTTTTCTGGGACATTTACTTCGTTGATCATCGCTGAGACTCCCGACAATGTCTGGTGCGCGCATTTAGTGTGTTATTAAATTTTGAATTATTCATGAGAGATATTAAAGTATTCTTATCTTGTCCTGTCTAATTTCTCCCACGAGCTCAAGTTATAATTTTTTGTAGTTAATCATACCTTTTTATCAAGGGAGGAGGGGAGTGGGGGGGGGGGGGGGGGGGGGGGGGGAGGAGATGAAACAACATGTAAAATATACTACGATTGTGAATACATGGTTTTTTCAGAAAACAGATGCACACAATTCCTAACTTCCAACCTTCATCTGACATACATTCTTATTGGTATTGATGTTTGACTGCAGTCGGGCGCCCTGTTTGCGATGCCAATAAGCCCTGCTGATTCTTTTACGTTCAAGGATTAAATACTGACTTCCAAAAGAATTGACATTCGAGGACCATACATTCTACCCGAAAAATATAAGATTTGAAGTAAACATATACACATATGACCGGTCCTTTGTGCAATGAACGTTGTGGATGATGTAAACGCCTAGTCAGACAGATTTCACAATTGGACGGTATTATTAGTTCATAACAATGACGACAAAGTTTACAGAATTCCATGATTCGTGTCACTTGAAACATATAATAATGATAATATAGGTCTACAGTTTATGTAAAAGATTCAGCAGCCTTCATCATCTCGATTGCTCCTCAATTGATGTTGCCGGCTACCTGCGCGGAGACCTCTATGATATACAGGTCCGCAACTTTTGCTCACGTCATCAGATCATGGGCAGATGTGTTGTCATACCGGGACCAAATCGGGAAAGAGGCGTGGTCATTCCGGCGGTTGTGGCCCATCCACAACCTGAAATCATGACTTGTTCTAGCTGGTCTTGTAAATAGGTGGTAGAGTCGGCCTGGATGAAGTGTGAGTGTGTCCATGTTCATCTGCTGTGTTGCCCGGACCTGATGACTTACGCTTCTTTAAAGGTTGTAGTCCTGACTTTCCGGGCGTTAGGGACTCTAGTGTGAGGCGGATCCTGTGCAGGTGACTGTGTGACCTCTGGCCTTGCCAGTGTGAGGCGGATCCTGTGCAGGTGACTGTGTAACCTCTGGCCTTGCCAGTGTGAGGCGGATCCTGTGCAGGTGACTGTGTAACCTCTGGCCTTGCCTGTGTTAGGCGGATCCTGTGCAGGTGACTGTGTGATCTATGGCCTTGCCAGTGTCAGGGGGATCCTGTGCAAGTGACTGTGTGACCTCTAGCCTTGTCAGTGTCAGGCAGATCCTGTGCAGGTGACTGTGTGACCTCCAGCCTTGCCAATGTCAGGCGGATCCTGTGCAGGTGACTGTGTGTAACCTCTAGCCTTGCCCGTGTCAGGCGGATCCTGTGCAGGTGACTGTGTGTCCTCTAGCCTTGCCAGTGTCAGGCGGATCCTGTGCAGGTGACTGTGTGTCCTCCAGCCTTGCCAATGTCAGGCGGATCCTGTGCAGGTGACTGTGTGTCCTCTAGCCTTGCCAGGGTCAGACGGATCCTGTGCAGGTGACTGTGTGACTTCAGTAAAGGGAGATGAGGGTCGAGGGGAGGTATCTGAGGTCTTCAACCTGTGCAGTATGCAAGCCTTGCAGGACGGACTGTGCCTCAGTGACACACACACACACGCACACGCACACACACACACACACACATACACACACACACACACGCACGCGCACACACACACACACGCGCGCGCGCGCGCACATCCCCCCCCCCTCACACACACACAAGTACTCTATCTTCCTCTCTCTCTCTCTCTCTCTCTCTCTCTCTCTCTCACACTCTCTCTCTCTCTCTCTCTCTCTCTCTCTCACACACACACACACACACACACACACACACACACACACACACACACGGAGTCTCTCTCTCACACACACACACACACACACACACACACACACACACACACACACACACACACAAGTACGCACGCACGCACTCGTGCACGCACACACTGTTCTTGGTAGCGTCCAGGCTGAATTCAGCATAGATTGCGCCATTACCACTTCCGATCTGTCGCATGAAGAACTTTCTCTCGTCGCCTGCTGGGGCATTTAATGAAGATTCCAGCTCCTCCATCCTTCACCGCTTTGTCCACAGAGCCGTCCGTGTGGACGTGTGTCCATTTATCTGAAGGACAGCTGCTGTGGACGTATTCCAGTGTTTACACCTTCTTCACCCTTTTAGACCATGCGTCCATTTTCCAAAAACCTGGACTTTCGTATTGAAACAGATGTTCGTTTTTATTTCTCCACGGGAGATGCTCCAACACCATTGCCATGTCCTTTTGGGTCTTTGACTTTATGTTTTCTTTTGAGACCCTGTACTGGTAAATATAGCCACTGCTCTTCAGTCTCCCTTTCGTTGGCTTGGTACATTCTCTGCTTCATTGAGAGATCTGGGAGTCTGGCGCCAGTGATGATTCTGGCAGCTTGATTCTGAACCCAAGTGACCCAGTCAGTATTGGATTACCCGCTGTGTCACATGCATTCACTCCATACTCGAAAGACCGGTGCGACGTTAATAGCCCGTGGGTAGTCTCCGACGTGTTTTGATTTTAGACTGTGATGTGCTAGTCGAGACGGAAATGAAAAAAAAGGGGGAAAATTCGAAAAAAGCAGTGTCTAATTAAGGTACTTTCCATTTATAAGTCATTTGATCTCCGATAAAAGCTACACACAATGCTGTCTGTTAGGCGAGTGGGCGGAAAAGATTTCGTTTCTTCTTTTGTCCCGCTCTTTCTTTTTTATTCACGCACTAAAAATACTAACGTCCTCTGATTGGTCCGTGCTTGGGGCGTGATTTTCACATGTGGCCAACCCCCAAAAAGTTACCTACCTTTCAGTACAAGCTCGCACCCACAGACTCTGTGATTGGCTTGTCCAGATGGTCCAGGTCCAATCAGCAAAGTTGTACAAACTCACCACTTGTGTGGGCTGGATAGGCGTGACACCGAGGTTCGAAGCAATGAGTGTTGAAGTTTCTGAAGTTTCCAGACAGTGGCAGAGTGCGGAGGCCAAACACACGAAGAGAGAGAGAGAGAGAGAGAGAGAGAGAGAGAGAGAGAGAGAGAGAGAGAATAATAATCGTTATCTGCTTTTAAGCATCTGTGATTTCCCATCCATGAATATCCATCCCCCTTGCTCCTATCCTTCCCCTCCCCCATCTCCCCTCCCTCCTCTCCTCCTGTTTCCTCTCTCCGTTCTCCATTTCCAATTTATTTACAGTTTAACTTCAGGATTTAGCAAACGTTGCCAGTGTGGGGAACTCCTCGAGCAGGTTTGGTGTAGACAGGTCCGATTTAGCCACATGTAAATGCCGCACGAGGTAGCTACCAATGGTATATAAGTTAAAAGTATTTAGTGACATCTCGTGACCGCGACTCCTATATTTACGTCCATATATTACGTCTGCCAGTAGTAGCCACGAGACTCTCTTCTGAAATTCTCTCGTCTTAGTCATAAATTCATTAATTTTATCCATCAGGTTTAAAACCGTGCGCAGCGTGGTCTCAAAACTTGGCAGATGTGGTGTAGCGTATGTGAACTAGTTTACATGCAATGACACCTCCTTGATGAAACTGAAACTGAAACTTCCATAAATAATGAGAGAGAGGGACAACATGCCCTTGAGAGAGAGAGAGAGAGAGAGAGAGAGAGAGAGAGAGAGAGAGAGAGAGAGAGAGAGAGAGCAAACAACTCATTCTAACATGTGCATTTCGACGGTTGTTCCTGCCAGTTGTAAAAAAGTTTACAGAATTCGACGGTTCACTTATCCCCTGTTGTTGTGCGCACACACACACACACACACACACACACACACACACACACACACACACACACACACACACACGCACGCGCGCACGCACACGCACACACACACGTGCGCGCGCATGCGTGCATTCTTTCTCTCCTTCCTTTTCTCTCTCTCACGCGCACACAAACACACGCATACACGCGCACATGCACACACACACACACACACACACACACACACACACACACACACACACACACACACACACACACACACAGAGATCTGGGCGCCACATACACAGCCGTAGGCACACCGGATGACGTGAGACCCGTCAGTGGAGCCTGAATTAAGAAGTCCAGGCCCGATGTCTGTATGTCGTGATTTATTTATTCGTTATATCCTGTTTTTTATTTTCTCAACCAGCAACAGCATGTTAATGCCAACACATTATTTCACCTGTTACAATGAACATCATTCCACAACATTGTTTACTTTTTCAACAACACTATTTGTATCAACTTCCCAACCTCCCACACCCATACCCCCACCCCATAGTGGATGGAGAGATACGAGCTTTCCTTCTCTCTCTCTCTCCCCCCCCCCCCCATTACCTCTATATCTACGTCTATCTAAATATCTGTCTGTCTGTTTTGTCTATCTAGCTATTTTCTATCCATCTGTCTATCAGTCTATCTTTGGATATAGATTGACAGAAATGCAGGCAGGCAGACAGACAGACAGAAAAGAGAGAGAGAGAGAGAGAGAGAGAGAGAGAGAGAGAGAGAGAGAGAGAGAGAGAGAGAGAGAGAGACGAAAAAACAGACATTGGATAGATAGATAGACAGATGGATAGATAGATAGATTTGAATGAAACAGAGATTTAACAAGACGAAGCTTAAGTAGTCTTGTTTCCAGTTCAAAACTTACCCGTCTTCAACATGAGCAAGATCAATAACTATTGTCTCAAAGTAACTACGGGTATCAAACAATCCTTCGATTTTCTGTTCAGCCATTATGTCTGTCCACATGCTTCAAAAAATAGCATTGTCTTCTGGGTGGCAGGAAGAATCGTCGCCATTTTGACTGTCACTCTACTTCCTTTACGCTTGCTGGCGAAGGACGTTCTTAAGAGAAGATAACTCCCACCTCATTTCTTATTTACTCGCTGAGAGGGAGAATTCCTATCATTTATCCAGCGGAAGGGAGGACGTTAGATCTGATAATGTTCGAAAAATAATGGCTGTACATTTCTTTTTTTTCCGCCTGTATCCCTTACAGACACATTCGTTCTGTTGATATTAAAGCTAAATGGATTTGACACGGAATTGGAAAGCAGACGAATAAAAAGACGAGAGTGTTTAAACTTTGTCTTTCCTTTCAATCTTTGTCCCTTGCTAATTACATCTATTAGTATATATGATTCGCCGAACTGTGTAAGCTTGCTTGGGATTGGTATCTGAAAAAACAACGATTCATATGCTGTGGTACCAAGAGAAAATAACTCCCGTTACGTTTCCCAGTCATCTGTTGAACGCTTCCAAAAGGAGCGATATATTTTCACAAAACGTTGATTTTTTTTTCTTTTTAGTGATAGTAACTTTTTTCTTATTTCCCATAGCTTACGAAAAAGCAAAGATGTACCAACTGTTACCTTCCCCTGCAGGGAAAAAAAAAAAAAAACTGTTTTCACTCTTGAACAGATTCAAACGGCGAATCCAGGATCCGTTCGACCTTGGTGGAGGCCTACGCTCTCCTGAGTGCCCTTGTCGTTTCAAGATGAGATACTGTTCTGTGTCTCCAGACTGTCTCAGACCTAAGCACTGAAATGTGCCGATCTTACAGCCACTGAGACGGCCACGTGCACGTGAGTAGGGTAGGGTTTAATCGAGAAATGACAAATCCTTTTAAAGTTTTGGCTCAATGACAGAGCACCAAGCTAAGCAGTTAGGCGTTCTGAGTTCGAATCACTTTGCAAAAAAAAACAAAACAAAAAAAAACCACCCATTTCTACTTTTCACCTCGAAGTGTTGTCGTTCTTCAGATACTTTATTTCAGAATTCAGTTTTTAGGTAGTCCACTTCCTGAACCCCCTTCCTCTCCACAGAACCTTTCGCCTTCTCCGCTCTCCTTGGATGATTAGTCCCATGCGCCAGTGTAACCCGCTGCAAAGACTCAGGGCGAAACCCTCTGCCAAACGAAGATGATCCAGTTGGATTGGAAACGGGAAGCCCTCGTTCAAAATCTCGCAGGGTAGCTCTCCTGTGTGAGAAACAGCGTCTGATATCAGAGTCAGTAGAAAGAAAACGTGGAGAGCGTGGCAGCAGAGAGTCCTCAGAAGAGAAGCCCCCTTCAAGCAAGTGCTTCGGCCCTTAACTCCTGACACTTTAGGGGGGTTGGGCCACACCCGGTTCATGACTCCGGATGTCCCTCTGCTGCCCCTTTTTCCCATCTCGGGACGAGCCATGGCTGGGATTCGAACCCATGCCCTTCTGGACATGCTCATTTTCCACTTAATGACTCGCGCAATAACAACTGAGCCACAGGGACACCTGATATTTGTAGGAAATTTAAGCCTTATGAAATCACTTTTGTTCCTCCTTGACCAGATCCAGCTTGAACCTCCTCTCTGCTGCTTCTGCCATTGCTTTCAGGGCTCTGTTTTTTTTCCTCCCTGCAACTGAGAGCTGTTTCATGAGGCTCCAATTTCTGCTGTGAGGACTTTGACCTGATAGCCTTCTCTCCTCAGGCTGTTTGCCAGATCAGCATACTTTTCAGTCTTGTAGATTTGAGCTGCCTCCATTCTGTTCTCATATGGCACCGTGAGCTCGATCATGATCAGCTGCTTGGTTGACTGAGAGTGGACTACTATGTCTGGTCTCATGCCACTCTTGCTGATGATCTCTGGGTGACTCTTCCATTCTGGGAGGTCTGCAGTGCACTCCCAGTCATTTGCCCTGTCCAGCAGACTCTGCCTGCATGTTCCGAGTGGCACTGTTGTTCTTGGCCATGATTCGCTGCCTCCTGCCGTGAAGAATGTTGCCGGTGCTTTTGGAGTCCTGATTTTCCCTTTTGTGGTGTTGGTACTAGCCCAGACTACTTGTACAATCTCTTTGAGCACTTGGTTGTGCCTCCATGTGTACTTTCCTTGAGCCAGGGCTACTTTACATGAGCTAAGGACATGCTCCACTGTTTGTTTTCCATGGCAGAGGGGGCATGAAGGATCGTCTGTTTTTCCCCCACTTCACCAGGTTTTGCATTTGAGGGCAGAAGGGTCATATGCAGATCTGAGAATGAAGCTGATCCTGAGAGGGGCCATGTGCCAAATGTCATTCCAAGTGAGACTTCTTTGGAGTGCATACTCCCACGTTGTCCATTGCCCTTGCTGGCTCTGCTGGACTGTTTTTTGGAGTCTTTTTTGGTCTTCTTCTTTTTCATCTCCTGGATCATAATGTCTCTTTGGCTTTTCCTTTGGCCTTTGACCACCATTCAGTTTTGGTCATTCCCACTCCTTGTCTGTTGGTCTGTGTGTGTCCTGTTATTTCTCTGATCTTGAGACTTTCTTTTGCAGAATCCATCGCCTCTTGAACTTTCCATTTCTGCCTGTCTTCAGCTGGGGCTTGATTGCTTCTACCACCTTGTCTCCTGAGTCCTCCAGCATGCTTTGAAGTCTGATTTTCCCTGCTTTGTATTCCTCCAGGATGGATTTCAGTGGTAGTTTCGGCTTTACTTGGCGACAGTACAGCGCTATGTCAGTCAGACAGGGTGGGACACCAAGCCATTTCCTTGTGAACTTGTTTATTTTGGATTCCATTGCCTCCATTATGCTGGTGCAGATGTCGTATATCATCAGAGGCCATAGGAGCTTTGGTATCAGCATGAACTGCAGACACCAGACCTTGTATTTGCCAGGGAGCCCACACTGGTCAATGGTCTCCAAGCCTTCTTCCGACATCTGTTTGGTTTCTTTTGCTCTTTGTGGGTCTTTCAGCGTATCATCATACCGTCTTCCAAGGCTCTTGACTGGCTCTTCTGAAACTGTTGGAATGGCCTGGTTGGCAACACTGAAGACCACAGATTCGGCCACTTTTCCTTTCCTCAGTGAGAGAGACTCCATGATTTCTTTGGCTTGAACTTCATTCTGGATGAGGCAACTATGTCATCCAGCCTCTCCAGCACATGACGTGTCTCGTCTTCTCTGGATGAAATCACTGTAGTGTCGTCCATGAAGGCCTGAGAGGGGGCATCTGTGTGAGAAACAGCGTCTGATATCAGAGTCAAATATTAGGGTTGGATTCGTATGTGTAAACGTGTGCGTTTATTGGGCAGTTATGTAGAATTTCCCAGAGTTTTTTTTTATTTTTTTTTAAAAAAGATGCTCATTTTGGTTCTTGACGGAAAGAAAATACGGAGGAGAACTGATGTTTGACAGCGAGTGAATGGCAGTGTTTTCTCTTGGATATTTAGAGTGATTCTAGCGTATGGCACCGGTTCCTATGATGTGCGGGTGGACGTTGTACCTGACGGCAGCCAGGCTGCCGATGGTGAGCGCCTGATAAGCTCGTAGGTAGAGGGAAACATGGACTTTCGCCGAATGGACTTTTTCAGAGAGGACTTTCGCTGGAGAAGGATAGTTCTTAAACTTCGGGGGTGGGGTGGGGGTGGGGGGGAATTCGGTTGTGATCAAATCTCTCTCTCTCTCTCTCTCTCTTACACACACACACACACACACACACACACACACACACACACACACACACACACACACAAACACACATGTTTCTTTCTCTCTCCCTCCCTCCCTCCCTCCCTTCCTCTCTCTCTCTCTCTCTCTCTGTCTCTCACAAGCACGCACACACACACACACACACACACACACACACACACACACACACACACATAGTTGATGTGCTGTTTTTTTTTTCTCATTCCAATTGCATAAAGTTATCGTTTAAAACGTAAGTCTTTCCATTCTTGAATTAGGAAAAAAAAAAGAAAATAATTTCGTTGTCAGTCACAGTCATTGCCAAGGCGTAGTCAGAATTGAACCCACCAGACCTGCCGATACTGAACGATTTGACAATATCAAACAAGTGGGGTAACTCTTGCTCCCATGATGAAAGAATTACAGGCCCATAACTCCAAACCAGTACTGCTTACGACACCAAATCGGCTGGCAGAAATGACAACAAGAGCACACAGAACAAAAAGGAGACAATCCCTTTACACATGTTCAATGAGAAGCTTTCTCAAGTTCACGATTATGATCTAAGGAAAGGATGGACAAGAAAGCGCTCCCTTTCGCATATACCGTCCCACATCTTCGGCGAAAGCGCAATACTCCCTCAGCAGAAAGGGGACAACCTTTGGTTGAGTCTTCTGATCCTCCTCCTCCCTTAGCTCGTGGGGGAGTCACTGGGACACCACATTGAAGAACAATTCACCAGGTCCGTCCAGTTTGGTCGGCAGTGTGCCAAAGCCTGGGTCTCTGTAAACGTATTGTTCTGTCCACCCTGCAATGTCGTCAGTCTATCGTTTTCTTTTTCTTCTCCGTCTTCCCCTGCCTTTCCCTCTCTCAACGCTTTCCAAGAGGACTGTCTTAGTAAATCCATTACGTTGGTATAGCCATTTAACGAGATCCTATGGCCAGTGGCCAGGTGGTGTGTCGAGTTATAACCTTTGATCCAAAGGCCAATGGCCAGGTGGTGTGTCGAATTATAAACGTATGCGAGTTCCAAATCCTCACGTGTGTCCACCATTAAACACTGGCTTTTTTTTTTTCTTGCCGCCTATTTGAAGGTGCTGTCGCCCTGGTCGGTTAAATGTGGTGTTAGTTAGCCTCCCCCCCCTCTCCTGTCCCCCTCCTCTTAGCCCCATCCTCCACTGTCATAGGACGGTTATCTGTATCACCTGAGATGAGAGTGGATGTTCCACTGTTACATGAAACCTGAGGTTACAATATTGTGCATCACATTTCGTCCAATCACGATTCAAATAATTCTTCGTTGTCCTACGTACAAGCAATTGGTCCCTTCCCATGGTGTCCCTTCCCATGGCTCCAGAGATCTCAGGTGTCGTATTTCACCAAAGGAGTATTTTTGTCTGGCTTTCACGATCGCAGAGTCCACATGTGAACAAGAACTAATCAATCTTTGTCCGTGTTAGTTGACTGGAGTGAGCGGTGTGAACGCAGGTAACAGACTGGCCTATCCTCCACAACATACCTTTGACCAAACACTGGCTGAATGTGCCCAAGAGTACTTGAATGTCTGAGAGTCGTCGTTGTTGTCGTACTATCATCATCACCACTTGTACATTACTAGTAATGGAGAAAGAGTTGTATCATCATCATCATCATCATTTGTATGTTACTAGCTATGTAGAGGCACTGTTTTCAGCTGTATCATAATCATCATCATCATCATCATCATCATCATCATCTGTATTTTAATAGCTTACAAAGAAATGTTGTTTTCGGTTGCACCATCATTATCAACTGTATATTACTAGTTACGCAGAAATACTGTTTGGGGCTGTGTAAGCATCCTCCTCCTCCTCCTCCTCCTCATCATCATCATCACCATTATCATCATTAGGTTCATGGTCATCAGCTTCATCAGCAGCAGCATCATTATCTGTATATCAACAGTGACACAGAAACACTGTTTTCAGCTGTACGTTAAACCCACGACGTTCGTATTTGATACAAACAATGATTTTAAACCACTTGATCATATCTGATTTAGGGCGAAATTTGATTGGTGTGTGGGAAAGAAGACTCACTGGGTGAAAACGCCATTGGTCGAAACGTGAACAGGTGAGGCGTGAGTGGGCAAAAAGCCACGGAAACAACACGTGGTGCATTGGCCAATCATCAGGCAGCCTCCATGATCCGCGTCAAAGACGGAAAAGTCGCTGCGCAGTTTGGTGGGATCAGTTGCGGCTTTCCTTTCCTTTGAAAACCATCTCAACGTGCTGCTTTATTGCCCAATGATCGCAGTGCGTGTGCGTTGATTCCGCAATCGACAAGCATTAGATGGATGTACGAGGGTGGCGCGCTTATGGTGTTTGTTGCCCTGCATACATACGTATTACTGTGAGGCTTTTACCTGTCTGTTAGTCTGTCTGATTGTCTGTCTGGTTGCCTGTCTTATCTGTCGGTGTTTCTACTTGTGTCGACTGATCGTCTTTCTTTCATTCTGTCCAATTGCTCATCGGTTTTTCTGCCTTTTGACAGATGTGTTTGTCTGCTTGTCTGTGTATCTGCTTGTCTGTCAGTCTGTCTCCTTGTCCATCTGTCTGTCTGCTTGCCCGTCTGTCTGTTCGAAAAACGATTGGGTAGACCTTCATTACCTTTTATGGGGTTGTTCGCGAGAGGATGAACTGCGCAGAAATAAAGGACCAATCAGAGAAGGTTATTGTTTCTAGTGCATGGATAGAAACAGTGGCGGCACTTCATCGGAAGATGATACCCATCTACCCACCAGTCCCTCTCCCTCTACAAACAAAATTTAAGTTCTTTGCAGCGAAGGGGAAGTAGTTAATACACGGAAAAGAAGGCTGAGTTACGGACTGAGTTGTTTTAACCTTTCTCTTTGTTGGTCTGTCTTGCTCTTTTGTTAACTTCATGGTTCCCATATACTGTCAGTGAAAAAGATTGTATATGATTTATATTTCAGTGCCCTCTAACTTTAACAGCCTCTTCCCATTTAAATCCCACCTCCAACCCCTGTTCCCAGACCAATTTACCTCACTTCTTTTTTTTTTCTTGAAGTGTATAGTTGGCCCAGTCATCATAATTATGAACGACGAAGGAATTGCTTACCTGCACTTATGACCGCCACGACCTCTCTCTCTCTCTCTCTCTCTCTCTCTCTCTCTCTCTCTCTCTCTCTCTCTCTCTCTCTCTGTTCCCACGCGCATGTGTGTGTGTGTGTGTGTGTGTGTGTGATGTATACACATATAGAACAAATAAGTAACGCGAGAAAAGATGAGCAGACAATCAATGCCTCCGTCATTCATTCTGACAATGACTTTACAAACACAAAATTAAGGTGACGGTGCAGTGAATAGGTGGCGGGGGGACGGAGAAAGGAGGAGAGGACTGGCGAAGAAGGAGGCATTGACTTGTAAGTAAGAGTGGTAACTCTTCCTTGTGCAAAGAGGGGGGGGGGGGGGGGGGGGGGGGGGATGGATGAATGAATATAAGTGTTGAAGCGCAATTATTTTGCTTTATTTTGACACACAAGGGTTGGACAATGGTGTAAAAAGTCATCATGCTACACGACTTCAAAGAGAGTGATGTCAGCTGGCACTGAGGAATGCTGGTTCTGCAGAACAGCTGGCTTCGAAAGTATTAAATAGCGCCCATTGCTGCTTCAAGAAATGTTGACTGTTCTCGGAAGCAACCTAAACCCATGTCGCGACGACTTCTGTCAACGATGTCCTGTTTTTTTACCCGCTGAAAATGTGATAATTGAAGATGCTGCTCAGCTAAAGAGAAAATGTCAATCTGCGTATTCACAGCACGCTAGGCTGCTGGAAGAAGTCTGCCGTTAACGACTTCATTGCTCGACGCTTGCTAACATGCTGGTGCGCCTCCGTTATCATCACAGACAGGATGATGCACCACGCAGTATATGACGCAAGTTCTTCCGTGAAGTTTGTCCCAAAACGTCGTTTTATGGGGGCTGTCAGAGGGAATATGTCGCGAACATATCGGGTCGTTGCCACATCGAGAAAGCGTCGTCACTGGACGGTGATATGGGCACATTTCGGACACTGAAAGAGCGGCAATTATTGGACGGTGATACGATGCACTTAGAGCACTCGCTTTTTTGGATGTAATTTGAGGGCGCGCAAATCACATGTGCGCGCGTTTCGACTACTCCGCCCCATCCATTCTAGCCCTGACCCTTCTTCACTAAACCTTAACCAATGGTCTGAGTGGTAGTCTTTTGGATTCAAAAACAATCTCAGGTGCCGTGTAGCAGCTTGCACATAACGAAGATCTCACGGCAACATGGAAGTTGTTCTCAGCAGAATTCTGTGGCATAATACATTTGATAGGCAAACACGAAGATACCCAGACACTGAAACATTTTTTAAAGTAAAGAAAAAAGTAAAGAAAAGACTGCGAGATATGCTTCTTCGGCAAGAGCAGAGAAACCATAGAGAAAGCTATTGTAATGACAAAGTTAAGCAATACAGTACAATGCAATACAATATCACACAATGCAATGCAATGGAACGCAATACAATACAAATCGATACAATACAAATCGATATAATACAATGCAATACAATACTATGCAATACAATACGATACAAAATAGAAAAAGCCAGTGTCGGGATCAGGATAAAACAAGCAAGCAAGCAAGCATGAAAGCAACCAACCAACTAAACAAACAAACAAAAAAAAAAAGACTGAAAACAACGATAACAAAATGAATTATGGAACGGATAGAAGCACTGAATAAAAACGAATGAACTTGAAATAATTAACATTCTTCATTATTTTTTCAGTTACTAGCAAGATTTTGCTTGTTCTAATTTTGTATGTGCGTGGGAGGTAGGGGGAAGGGGGTGGGGCGCCTAAAGGAAGGGAGAGGGGAGGGGGGATAAGCAGGAAGGACAAGCGGGATTCCAAAGAGAATCACAGAAAAATGGGTTTTTTTTTAATTGATGTGAGGTTGACATCCTTCCGTTACACTTGATACGGCAAAATGACAGACCCGTATTAATTTGAATATCTTTTATTTTGCATCCCAACTTCCCCACCCTTCCCAATGGCATCGCCGCCACCATCACGAAACCCGCCCCCTCCCCCCCCCCCCCCCCCCCCCTCCCCAGTTTCGGTGTCATATAATATCTGGGAACCGTGATATCTGGGAACGCGTTCCCAGATTTACTACGATATCTGGGAACGCGTTCCCAGATTTCCTGAATTTCTAATCGTGAAATCTGGGAACTGGTGTGAAATCTGGCAACTTCTCAGAGAATAGACTAAATGTGGCCTTCCTAGCAGATTTTGCAATCACGCCAAGAAGGCCTCAATAGAAGGCCTCAGAAAAAAAAAAAGTTTCTCTTTCCTCTATTTCGTGAAAAAATGTTGAAATTTCGCAAAAAGAAGGCTTCAGAAAGAGAGTACTTTGTGAAAATCATGCCAAGAAATTAATGAAAAAAAAAGTGACAAGAAGGCAAAAGATCTCAATTGCACCTAAATAATTTGTTTCCTACCTTAGCTCGAAAATCCATTTTTTTTTTCGCCTTCTTTCTGCCCTTCTGAGCTCTGAAAGACCACGTTCCCAGATATCACGGGCCTTCCCAGATATCACAGTACATTTTGGGAACGCGTCCCCCCCCCCCCCCCCCCCAAAAAAAAAAAAAAAAAAAAAAGTGATATCTTGGAAGCCTTCCCAGGTATCACGTTCCCAGGTTTCACGCGACACCGGACCCAGCTTCTTGACACGGAGCCACGCCCAAGCTCCGTCCTAGTGTACCTCCAGAGCCAGCAGTCCTCTCGGTCGCGAAGAGGACACCCAGAAGAGAAGACACAGCACTGCAACTGAATCACTCGGGTGGTGTTCGCTGATGACTATTACTGATCTATATATATCTACACACGGGACAAATCCTACACATTCTCCTGATGACAGTAGGTGCAAAGTCATGAAGCGTTCCCGCCCGAAGGAAGACTGCTCCCGAGCCTTTCCACGGCATCTCCTTACTGATGAATCTGCCCGCATGCTCTTAAATTTGCCCACGCCTTCCTTAGATTGTTCCCCCCCCCCCCC
>JADBJO010000517.1:434292-436792 GCA_016801955.1 Conus betulinus | reverse complement strand
CAATTTTTTTTTTTGCGTCACGTTCGTTTTTTAGATTGGTCCGTTCCCTATTCAAGTTTTTTTTTATATTTTTGGCTCTTCATTTGTGAAGTAGGTTTGTTATTAACCTGGCGGTCAGCCTGAAGCTCGATAGGCTGTAAACAATGTAGTTTGATCGTTCGATTAAAGATTGACAGCCACTGCACGATTAATGCCATATTGAAATCGATGATTTGTGATAAGGGACGTTATTTCGTAGAAATTTCACACAGTGTGAATTACACAGAGCCTGAAGGAACGACACGCGGGCCAGGGTCAAGTGGTTTAAAAACAGTCGCTTCAAAAGAGTCAACAGCATTCATGTTTGATTAATAGACACAGTGATCAAACATAACTTTTATCGGGAAAAGATAGATTTGTCAGCTCTCTCTCTCTCTCTCTCTCTCTCTCTCTCTCTCTCTCACACACACACACACACACACACACACACACACACACACACACACACAGACGACGACGCACGCGCCGTACACACACACACACACACACACACACACACACACACACACACACACACACACACACACCATCTCTCAATATGTTGTCGCTATGGTTGCGTCAGACGACCACCACCACCCCTCCTTCCCCCCCCCCCCCTCCCCTCCCCCTCCCGTCCTACACCATCCGCCACTCCTCTTCCATATTATCGGAATGATTATCCCCGTCCACCATATCACCTTAGAGGGTACGAAGATTGCTGCGCAGTTTTTCCTTCGTTTGAAAGTAATTGTACAGTGTGTGTTTGTTTGTTTGTGTCAAAACAGTCACTGGGCGCGTGTGTGTTTATTTCCCAGTTTACTTAAACTGGGCGGCTGTGAGATACATGACGGTGGCGCACTTATGGCGCTTAATGCCATGCGCACATACGTAATACCGGGGAGCGAACTCATGCTTTTGGTGCTTTCTGCTTCTCTTGTCTGTCTGTTTTTTTGCCTGCCTGTGTGTGCGTGTATGTGTGTGTGTGTGTGTGTGTGTGTGTGTGTGTGTGTGTGTGTGTGTGTATGGTGCGATGGTGTGTGTGTGTGTGTGTGTGTGTGTGTGTGGTGTGGTGTGGTGTGGTGGTGGTGTGGTGTGGTGTGGTGTGGTGGTGGTGGTGGTGGTGGTGTGTGTGTGTGTGTGTGTGTGTGTGTGTGTGTGCGGTGCGGTATGGTGTGTGTGTGTGTGGTGTGGTGTGTGTGTGTGTGTGTGTGTGTGTGTGTGTGTGTGTGTGTGTGTGTGTGTGTGTGTGTGTGCGCGTGCGTGCGTGCTCGTCCAGAAGATAATCAAAAGCACTATAGTGGCTTCAACTTCAATTTCAACTTCAGTTTCCAGCAGCTGACCAGTTTTCAGGATAGACCCTCTTCAGATTTGACAGGGTTACATTTTGGCTGCATTCATACTAATTTGAATGGAAGGGTAAAACTTTCCTTCAAAACAGAAAGAGAAAACTGGGGTGGGTGTGGGGGTCATTGTACACCGAAAAAAAAAAAAGGGGCAGAAAAGGATGATGTAATAAGCGATGCAAACAAATTGAATATTGATCACAAGTGATATGTGTATGCTTTGGACTGTCTATAGACACTGAGTGTTCAATGTGTGAGAATGTTCCATGTGTGAGAATGCTTGAGTAATCTTATATCACAATCCATCTGTGACTGTGTGTGTGTGTGTGTGTGTGTGTGTGTGTGTGAGAGAGAGAGAGAGAGAGGGAGAGAGAGAGAGAGAGAGAGAGAGAGAGAGAGAGAGACAGACAGACAGACAGACAGACAGACAGACAGAAGGAGTGTAAGGATGGGAAAGTAGGAGCGGGATGTGGGGGGATTTTGGGAGGGGAAACGCGCGTTCAGTATCTGAAGTGAGGTTCGTGTGTACAGAAATGCGGAATAGTTTGTGTAAAGATAGTAAAACCTCACGCTATGAATTGGTATCTAGTGGGCTTTTTCTTTACTCCACATTTTTTCCTCTGGTGTTAAGATTTGATACCCCCCCCCCAACAAACAAACAACAACAACAAACAACAAACAAACAAACAAGCAAACAAACACCCCTCCCCCCAAAAAGAAACAAAACCAAAACCAAAAACAAAAAACGTGTATAATACTGAAAGAACTGCCATGCAAACTCTGTTGTTCTTTTGATATACTGATCTTGATTACAGCCAGTGAAACAGAGGAACCCTTTATACAAGGGATTTTTTTGCAGAAGTGTATGTATCTATATATATGTAGTGTTATATAGTATTATATAGTGTATTTGTCTGTGTATCTATGTGTCCCACTTGTTCCTTATACAAATCCACATTTTTCATCGGAACTTCTCCACATCTGGCGCCTTGACTCAATACCTTTACTCAGCCGGTCAAGACGGAAACAGTGGTGTGCTAGAACGTTGCATTAGCTGTATTTTAAATGCGATCATACTGCGAAGCTAAGCGATATCAGGATTCCAGCGTGTCAAATACACTCCGCCATCCTGCTCGCCG
>JADBJO010000517.1:424292-426792 GCA_016801955.1 Conus betulinus | reverse complement strand
GTCTGCGCGCGCGCGCACTCTCTCTCTCTCTCTCTCTCTCTCTCTCTCAGATTGTCACTTTTAAAGTCTCTCAGAAAATACACACCACGATGCGATGTTCTATAATTGAAGGTGGCCACTTTGTTGCTGTTAAGCTTAAAAAGGCAGAACAGATACTGCTGCTTCGGTAATGTTCGCTGTTTGACAATGTTGCACAATGTCAGTACAGACAAAACTTACAAGACTTTGGTAACGCTTGCTGTTTGACAACTTTGCAATCAGTCCAGAGAGCCGAACAGACGCCATGGTCTGCAACTACTGGTGAAGCGTTCGGGTCCATCTCTCCCCAGACTGTTACACAAACTTATTCTGATCCTGCTTCGGTAACGTTCGCTGTTTGGCAACGTTACAATCAATACAGAAAATCGAACAGAAACCATGGTCTCCGGCTGCTGCTGGGGATGTTCGAGTGCATTTCTCCCCTGACTGTTACACTGACTTATTTTGATTGATACTACTTCCGTAACGTTCGCCGATTGACAACGTTGTAATAAATACAGAAAGCCGAACAGAACCCATGGTCTTCAGCTACTGGTGGGAGTGTTTGCGTGCATCTCTCTCCAGACTTACACTGACCTGTTCTGATACTGCTTCGGTAACGTTCACTGTTCGGTAATGTTGCAATCAGTATAGAAAGCCGAACAGACGCCTTGGTCTTCACCTATTGGTGGAGGTGTTCGAGTGCATCTCTCCCCAGACTGTTACACTGACTTATTCACGCTTCTTCTGCCCCAGCTGTCAGATATTACCTGGAGAAAAAAAAGAGTTTTAGTTGGGAAGCTTGGTTTTTGTCTTACTTTGTCAGTGCCTGTCCGATCAGCTATATTGATGGCATTGATGTTGGTGGCGATGTTATTGCCGTGTTTGCAGCAAAAAGAAAAGGTGAAGGGTGGGGGTGAGGTGGTGGTGGTGGTGGGGGGGGGGGGGGGGGTGAGAGTGGGAAGTGATCAGATCAAATCAGGGCAGATGGGCATATCACACACACACACACACACACACACACACACACACACACACATGATGATATATATATATATATATATATATATATATATATATATATATATATATATATATTTGTTAAAAATAGTATGATAAAAGGAAGTTTTAAAAATCAACAGATCTGTTTCGAGCCAGCGCTCTCGTCAGGATGGTTTTGGGGCGCCTACTGCCGGTGTTATATGGCCTGATGTCACTGTTTGCACGTGCGGATTGGCTGCACGTATTGTTCGTTTTTTGGGGGTTGTTACAGTTCAGGGTGCGTTTGCTGACAACGATTTCCATTTGTGCCTGCAGTTGTTTACTATTTCTACTTTAGTATTTAGGGTTGCTAAGTATGGTTTGCATAGTATTAACCATTTTTTTCTGTTGAACATAGGTTGCATCTTTTTGAAATGTTGTTGTATGGTGATGCCCTTTTTATGATGATTTTCCAGGATATGTTATAGTTTATTTTTTTTTGTCTTTAAGTCTCCAAATATATTTGCTCAGTTCTGTTTGGTTTTTGTATTTTTCTTTGTTGAATGACTGTTTATGGTTTGCGTATCTGGTTTTTGAAGTGATTTTTCAGTGATCCCTATGTATGTTTCTTTTCATTTTCTGAATGTCACAGTGGCTTGGTATACAATGTTGTTATAGAGGCATTTGTTGCTTAAGGGACACTGTTCTTTTTTTAGCACAATTGCAGGATTTTCCTTTCTTCACCCTTCTTTGCTGTGTTGCTTTTCATTTTGTTGGATGAATCAATTATATTTTTTTAAGGTTAGGCATGCATGAATATGATAGTTTGATGGTGTTCTTGTTGAATATTTTGGACAATTTGTGTGTTCTTTTGGAAGGATGCTGTCAAAATTTTGAAAAATTCTTTTCCTACGTTTGTTTTTTACTCGTCCATCATATGGAGGGTTGTACCATGTGATTTTCCTTTTCCTGCTTTTTTTTTTTTTTTTTTTTCATGTTGTTATCTGGGTTGTATTGTAGTTTGTAGCTGTAACCACTTTTTTGCAATGCCTCTTGGTATTCTGCTGCTGCATTGTTGAATACTCTTTCATTATGTGACAGATTAGATAATCTCTTGTTTATGCCATTGGGTATGGTTTTTAGTATAGATGGTGGGTGGTTTGCTATTGATGTTTACATAAATGGGTGTGTCATTAGGTTTCTTGTATGGTTTATATATGTGGTTGTTGAGGTCAAGTGTTATGTCTAAGTAGTTCACTACCTTTTTGTTTGCTTCGATGGTGATTTTTAAGTTATGGTTTTGGAAAATTACACAGAAGTAGACAGTTTCATTTTAAATTGTATATTCTCCAATGAAATTTTCGCTTAAAAAGCTTCTTCAGTAATGGCGTAATTCGCCATTACTGAAGAAGCTTTTTAAAGCGAAAATTTTATTGGAGAATATACAATTTAAAATGAAACTGTCTACTTCTGTGTTTTTTTTTTATTTTACTCCAAGTTT